>VZSE01006408.1:0-249411 GCA_013398275.1 Promerops cafer
CGATTGGCTGACGCTAACCACGCCCCCTCCGCCCCGCCCGCGACGGGCTCGCATCCCGCCCCCACCGTCCCTCCCGCTGCCCCCCCGCCGCACACGGGGCTCACCTCACTGCCTGACTGAAAATTGCCGCCGACCTCGTTTTTCCGCGAGCGGCGGGCGTGCCTGGGAGAGGCGCGCTCGCACTGCTTTGGTGAAGGCTACTTTTTCGGACTTTTTTTTTTTTTTTTTACTCTCATTCTTTCCGCGCAGTCCCGCGCAGGCATCCCTGCCATCCGGTGGGGCCCTTGAACGTTACGGCGTCGCACAGTAGCCGGCGGGGGGCGGGTCGGGTCCTTTCGGCCGAGCCGTCGCAGCCGGTGCCCGCCCCGGCCCACCATGTACTACAAGTTCAGCGGCTTCACGCAGCGCCTCGTCGGGGCCACGGCGGCCGCCGCCTACACCCCACAGGTAACACCCTGCACCCGGGCGGGGGCTGCGGCACCGCGGGCATCCATTGAGCCGGGAAGGGATCGGCCGCCCCCGCGGGCACCGAACGTATCCGGCCCCTCGCGTGACCTTGGGCGGGACGGGACGCGCGCTCTGCCCTGCAGCCCTTGAGTCAGCTTTGGGATGTATTGGGGGTTATACCAAGAAATTAATGCGTTTTCATCACAGAGGACTGTTCCAGAGTTGAGCGGTGCCTGGCGAGCTTTTAAAATCACGGAATCACAGAATCAATTAGGTTGAAAAGACCTCCGAGATCATCGAGTCCAGCCGGTGACCGAACACGTCCATGTCAACTGGACCATGGCACCGCGTGCCACGTCCAGGCTTTCCTTAAACACCTCCGGGGACAGCGACTCCACCACCTCCCCGGGCAGCTCATCCTAATATTTGATTTCCCTTTCTGTGAAAAAGTTCCTCCTGATGTCCAACCTAAGCCTCCCCTGGCGCAGCTTGAGGCCATTTCCTTTCATCCTGTCTTTAGTTGCTTGGGAGAAGACACTGACCCCCACCTGGCTACACTCTCAGCGAGTTGAGAGTGATAGGGTGAGCCCCTGAGCCTCCCTTTTTCCAGGCTAAACACCCCCATCCTCGTAAGACTTGTGCCCCAGACCCTTCCCCAGCTCCATTGCCCTTCTCTGGATGGACTCCAGCACCTCAATGTCCTTTCTGAAATGAGGGTCCCAGAACTGGACATAGTACTGTAACTTGCAGCTGGCAGATGGGAACAGCACTGATCTTGGGTCTCTCTGGTCCCTGCATGCAACAAATATCCCCAGTTACTGAAAGTATTAAAACCCTTCCCAGGGAGTATAGAAATTCATCAAACTTTGCTTAATGCAAAATGAAAACTCACCTCTCCTCTGTATGATGCCAGCTTAGTAAATAAGTGTATAGAGGTTAACAATGGCATTAAATAAGCTTATACTTTTCACACTGCATACTGAAGGTACGTAGTTAATTCTTCAGGAGCAAAGCAAATCTGAGGGAGGGCAGAATAAACCCCAATAAATCAGTCATTTCAAGACATGGAGAGTTGCATATTGGTGAAAATAAATCACAGGAATTGTTTGCTTTTCTGTACATCCAAAGTAATGAATTCCTAAGTAATATTAGGAAAATTTGTAATGTGATTTTATCACAGAACACATGCAGTGTGGTTATAATACCCTGTTCAATTTTTTGAGTAAAGTTTGAAAAAATTAAATTCTTACAGCTTAAAAAAAACCCCTACAAACTCCTATAACTGGAGGTTGAGAGTTTTAAGAATGATTTTTAAGGCATCAAACCTTTCAAGGAACTGCCTCCAAAGAACAAACATCTGATTAAACAACACAAGTCTTAAGAAAAAAAAGTAGATACAGGTTTACACACACAAATGAAATCAGAGTTATGGTTGGTCTTTTTCCCAATAAATTCATTAATAAAAAGTAACTGAAATTAGTTAAAGTTGCTACATTCTTGTAGACTAATGTGTATTGTGATATACAGCTCTATTTAATTTTTGCCTGTTAATTCTGTTAGCAACCTACTTTACAGTTCTGCTTTCCTGGGTATCCTTGACTGTGAGACTTTTACTTGGAAAATCCAGTCATCTGGCCAGCAAGCAAGAACATCATGTGAAGCAGCTGTAAATTTCAGGTTGTTTCAAGGGGCCCAGGACAACTACACAACTTCTTATTTTTAAATTTTTTTGAAGTTAAGAGAACTTGATGATCAGACTGAGTACAGTGGTTAATGGTTCATACTCTGTCAGGATGCTCCTAGCAAGTGGAATGCTGCAGGTTGCTGCAGGACTTTATCAGTTCCCTGGAGCAGGCAATAGAGTGCACTCTTGTGAAGTTTACAGAGGACACCAAGGGAATGGCCCCAAAACATTTGAAGTAGAGCTGGTATTCAGAGCAACCTATCAAGAGTGTGGGAATGATCTGACAGGAATGCTGTGAACTTCCATGACAGAAAAAAGGCACAGTTGCTTGTGCAGGAAGGAAGAGCCCCTGCTTGGATATGGGGTGGCAGCTGAGGGGCTGGTGGCAGCAGCTTTGTGGTGGAGCTCTGGAGGTACTGCCAGGCAGGAAGCCAGCAGCCTCCTGCCTGTATTACCCTGTGAGCTGTTGATTGAGGAAAGCAACACTCTCCCCTGCTCAACACTTACTGGATCACATCTAGGTGCTGTGTCCAGTTGTGGGCCTCCTGCTGTGGGAATGGCAACTGGAGCAAGTTCAGCAGAGGTCAGCAGCCAGCTCAGGTTAGCAGGATGGAGCCAGGCTTTGCACAGTGGTCCATGGTGGGAAGGCAAAAGACAGCAGGTATAAACTGCAAGAAGAGAAGTTCAGGCTGGACAGGAGGAAGGATGTTTGTGGTGGGAAGAGTCAGGCAATGGAGCAGCTGCCCAGAGAGGGAGGCTGTGCACTCTGTCCTCAGAGGCTTTCAAAGCCAGGCCAGACAAAACCCACAGCAACCTGGTGTCACCTTGCTCTAGACTAAAGAGCACTAGAGGGCCCTTCCATCCTGAATTACCCTAGGATCTTAAATAAACACTGAGGTAACAGAGAGTTTCTGACATGGCAGTTTCTGTCCCAAGAAGGGTTTTTGTCATTGTCTTTCCCCATCACTTTGGAAGGCTTGCTGGATAGCTATTGGGGGTCAGGGGTGCAAGAAACGGAAGACAGCAGAATAAATAATTGTTCTAGTATGTATAGCACTTATACAGTAGCAATATATCCAGCACTACTGCAGTGATTGGGGCACTTCTTACCTCTTTAGACAAAGTTATGTTCAGAGAATAAACATTGATACTTAATTTATATAGTGGAGAGCAAAGGCTTGGGTGAGGAATGGGGAAGGGCTTCAAGCCTAAACAGTAAAGAACCTTGTTTCTGGAAGTTACATTTTTAAAAGTTACTTTCAATCCCTTTTTACAGGCCAGCTTTTTTGTAGAATTTCCTTTTGTTTTTCCTGTAAGCTTGACTGAATTCCCAGGTCACACATTTAGATGCATCAGTCTGCTAAAAATGTTTTCAGTAAACAGCAATTGAAATATAAGGGTAATCCCATGAGTGTTAAGGTGTTAAGTTCAAAACAAAGTAAATTTTTTCCTATTGATTTCATTGCTCCATTTATTAAAACTATAGTTTAGCATGTAAAGTGGTTTGCTTTTTACGCTTCTATTTATTTTGATGTTTCTGGAAAAGTGAAGACATCCTGCCATTCAAATTCTCCTTGGTAAAATATGCAGTATAATAATTATTTGTTCTGTGCTGTTACATTCTGGTGCTTCCCAATAGAGTACTGTTTTGCTACAGGTTTAAGCTTACTATGGGCTTGTGAAATATCAGTCTGAATGGATTTCAGAAATTATTTTGCTGACTGTAACATAACTAACAGCTTATACTAACAAAAAAAACCTCTTGAGTTTGAAATCTGTATTGTTCTTTCCATCTCAGACTTAGCATGCTTAGAAGACTTAATTTTGCATTTAACAAAGTTGTATAAAGTAGTCTGAACAATTTATCTTGTTTGAATAAATGGGAACTTCCTTAGCTAGTTGAGGAGTGAAATAGTTTCAAAACTATTGAAACTATTCAAAACTATTATCCTCCTCATATTTAGGAGGATAATGACGGCCATAACCATTACAAATTCAATTAAAAAATATTAATTTAAAGAGTTAGCTTATGTTTAAAGTACAAGCTCTGGGACCAGTTTCAAATGGTGTCAGATGAGGACAAGTACATGAACTTTTCCCTATTTCTGCTACTGAGCACTATCCTAGCAGAAATTTACTTGTACTACAGTATCTTCACTTCATACAACTTATTTTGCTTGTAGCTATTTAAAGCTCCCATGAGCCCCAGCTATTTTGGTTTTAGCCAATATGAATTGCTTACAGTTTTTTAACAATCTATAATATGTAACCTTTTATGCCCTAGATAATACATACACAAAATCAGTCACTGGATTGTCATCCCAGTACAAAGACTTAAGTGGTTTTACCTAAGACCCTTGTGTTAGTCATAACAAATATATTTAACTTTAGGCAGTGAGGTGTATTCTACTGTGAAGGACCTGCTACTTAGTTTAGAAGTGTCTAGGTTCAGTAGGTTCGTAAAAGTTATTTCAATGCATGTCCTGAAACACTGATTCTCACAGTAACTTCCCCATTCCCCTTTGGCCCTTACCTCAGTTTTCTCTCCTTTTTCATTCTGTAATCTGTTTGAGTAACTCCCCTTACATTTAAAAACTTAAGAGTGGTGCTATCTCCATTAAATTATTCTCTAAATCCTTAACTGTTTTTGCTGTCAGGAAAATGTAAATCTAACTTGCAAATTCATACTAGCAAGGTGTAAATTTGTTTTAACTTTAAGCCTGATGGCCAACCAACAGATACAAGATTTTCAGACCTCTGACAGGAAAACAAACACACTCTACAGAAGGGTAGGCAGAGAAATCTGTTTGCTCTTGTGGATTAGCTACATGTCCTGAACTTTCATTGAGGACTTCAGCATTTGAAAAAGTCATTGCTGTAGCATGTTGATAAAATCAGCTGATGTTGACTCTTCTGCATAACTACATCTGCTATACTTTGTCCAAGACATGAAAAAAAATCATGTTATAGTGATTAAAAATAAAAGACTAACACCTTAATGTCAGAAGAGGAATTATCAATTATTGACTTTTTTTTTTAAATGAAGCATAGGTCAAATGTGTAGAGGCATAAATTCCTCAGTACTATCCCGAGTGTAGAGAGACACTGATGTCATTAAATAAACCTGTGGTTTTAGTAATGTTAAATACAGTGACCAAGGGTCATTAAAGGTGTGTCAGTTCTTACTTAATTTTTTTCTGCAGTGAAATTCAGCCTTTACAGTGTAAAGTGTAATCACTCTGGATTTCTCCTCAGCCATGCTAAGTTTAGTAAGCTGGGTGTGAGATAAAGCACTTGCCACTTTCTCTCAAGAACACAGGCAAGTACCAAGTTGGAACAGCCACCCATTTGCACTAATATAACTGAGCTTGGTTGGGGTTGGCCAAGACTCACAATTTATGGACGGAATTCAAGTGAAATTTTACACGGGTAAGGAACCCTGATTAATGCAGTGTCTCAGTTAAGCAAACTGAACTGTCTCCCTTCTGCAGCATTTGTTTTGTTGTACTCTTTCCTGAAGCCAGTGAACCACATCAATGTTTTTTATTTAAATTGCTATGTGATGTTCTTAAGTGGCGCCATGCTGCTTTAGAAGTAATTTACACCAGTACAGTGATGATTATTTGAGTTTTCTGAACTGGTTCCATTTGATTTCACAGTGAAGTTTGTCACTTGAGTCAGGTCTGACTCTGCTATGGCTCCTGCAGAAGGGGATGTTACAACTGTCTGAACAGGAATATATTTCTAAAGCTGAAAAAGTATGCAATAACCTACAGTTGTTGATTTGCTAACTATTGAAGTTATAAGATGGCACTGCTCCTGAAAACATTGGGCTCTCAGGAAGGCAAAAGGGAGATTGAGAACTGGAAACTTTAAGGCACAGGAAAGATGTGCATTTTCACATTTGCTGCAATACTAACAATCAAGAAGGCAAGAAAAGCTTTGGAGAAGTCACCTGCACATTTAGTATAAACATCTGTTCTATAGTTATTTCTTTCAAATCACCAACTTTTTAAAGACAAATCTAATAAAGTACTTAAAGTTCCTATAGACAAAAATACCTGTCCAAAATTACTTTCTTCAAAGCCTTTGACGTAGCTGGTACGTAGCCTTGAGTATATAGTTAGTAACTTCCCCTGGCTAATAATAGTTCCCTAGATGCTTCCTTCATAGCACTGTGGCCAGAACTGGTCACTGGTCTTAAATAATTCAGTGCTTACCTTCTGTGCAAGCCTGCTCAGTAGGAAGGCATTAGTTACTGAATGTGCCAAGAAATTCAGTTTTGCTGCTGCCTTTCAAAACATAACCAGAAAGGTCACAAGTGGATTCTGATGTTCAGTCAGGCACTAGAAGAGTGGGAAGCTGAACCCACATCTTCAGGGTGTAGCACTGATGACCACTCCATAGGGTATTTTGGGAGGCTGAGAAACCTGTTTTTTTTGCCTGTTGTAGCAGAGAATTTGCATAAGGAAAACATGTCTGGTCTGTGGCTGGCACAAAAGAAAGAGTGCCAGTCTGCTTCCAGCTCCAAATACTGTCAGACAGTTCTCTTCAATACAGAATGCATCAACTAGTCCTTTGAACAGAAACCAGAATTTTGGTGCAGTCTTAACTTGACCCGTGGCTGCTTCTGTTTGTAATAAAAACCTGCTGCGTTAAACTAACTGTACAATGCTTTTAACTTCTGTGGCAAGTTAGGGAAAAAAAATTGCAGCTGTTTTGAGAGCCACAATGTAAAACATCACTGCTGCATGTCCAGACATAACTGTTAAATCTAACTACAGTAATAAAGACCAGGAGGCCACCTCATGTTGGCTGTGACTTTGTGCCCTTAATCACAGAACTGAAGTATGTAGTTTCTAGGTATGACAAATGTAGAGTACAACCTTGTGAACCGAAAGGAAGTTGAGCTGTGCTGCTTATGGGGAGTACATTGAGATGTGAGAAGCTGCAGCAACATCTGAATGTAGTTATAGGATGTAGTTACACCTGCACAAAATATCCACTATATCAGGGTCTCTGAAGCACCTTGAGCACCACTTACAACTTCTCTGTGACCCAAATGATCCTCATTTTTTTTTTTTTTTGAATCCCCAAACTATACATCCAAATTATTTAAGGCCCAGTTATTTATAGCTACTGCTTGCAGCATTCAGGAAGTAGAGCTCATTCTTCACTCTGACCCTAGGATCAGCAATCCTTGATCCTAATCCTACTGCTCAGAGAGTCCTAGATAGTCTGTGTGCAAAATACAAGCAGTAATTTGGACCAAGTACCAACACAGAAAAATAAGAGCTATAAATTCATACCATGATGTTGGAAAGGAGGCTGCTATTTTCCTTGCTTAGCTCTGATCCCAGGTTGTCACTGAGATATCAGTGGGCCAACAATGTGTTTGTCACAAGTCTTCATACCAGATAAATACTCTGTGTAATGTATCCTTGTAATAACTGGCAGTCTGCCTGCCTAATGTGACAACTGGTACATTTGCAAGTGTGATATACCTTGATATTTTTATTTATGCAGGGACTCAAACCATTAGTTCCCACTGAATCCCCAGATCCGATTTTTGGGACAAGTAAACCTGCTCCAGGTTTACCAGCAGATGATCCTTACTTGGGTACAAACAAGGTGCCAGACCTACAGAAAATTTTTCAGGTAATGACAACTTTGAGAGTACCTTAAAGAAAACTGGAGAGTGGGACATATCTGTCCTTATTTTAACATACCTAACTACTTTTGCTATTCTACAATACCTAAATTCTGTAAAGTCTAGTCAAGAAATTGTCACGTACGGTATAACCTGGTACTTGTACTATACTACAAAGTATATATATGCCTTGTATAGGAGATAAATACAGAAAGTGGATAAATGCAGTAACATTGTCTTTTTGCTGACTTCAGAAATTGGTTATATTATTTGACTATTGGAAGCACTTTCTGGGAATCCAAGTGTATGTCTTAAAGCAGATATGGAGGAGCAAAGCAAATCATTACTGTTCTGTGTATAATAATTTGAATGTTGCTGAAGCTGTTTATAGTGCAGTATAAGAGCAGCACAGTAAAGTTTTCAAAGCCAGTTTGCTAGCTAATTTCTAAATGTAGGACTTTTGCTTTTTTTTAAGCATCAAGAATGTGCTTTATATAATGTTCCCTTTTCTCTCTTACATGCCACTTCCATTTGGAATGTGTCAGTCTGACTTGGTGAATAATTTTTTATACATATCTTTTCACAGTCTGTTGTTAGTGACACTTTTCCCATCCAGGTCCTCTTGAGAAACATTTCAAGATACATTCTTTCTGCTTGCACTTAACAGCTTTGGCTAACAAAATTAACTTGCCTTCACATTTGCCTTGCTAGACAAAAACACTTGGTTGTTTGTCAGAAGGTTTCCCTCTTGGAAGTCTCTTAATTTACCCAAGGTAGCTTATTCCTTAATGACCTCAGTATAGGTGTTAATTTCTTTTTTGCTTGTTTTCTCCTTGAACTCTTCCCACAGCGATCAGATGGGCTGCCAGTATACCTGAAGCGAGGATATCCAGATAGGATGCTCTATCGGACCACGATGGCTCTGACAATAGGAGGGACTATCTACTGTCTGGTAGCACTGTTCATTGCCTCACAGCCAAAAAACCGAAAATAAATGAACCACACCTCAGGGGACTCTCAGCACTCCACTGAAGGATTTCCTGCATGTACCACTTTGCACTTAAATCTGTTCTCTGTGGTCACACAGGGTTCATTATTCAGATCGGATTTCTTGGAGAAAATGTTTTTAAATCGGTTGCCTTATGTATTCTAAAACACCAATATAAACAGAGAAATACATTATTTTAACATATGGTTGTAGCTTTTCTTGTCTGGCAGGAGTTCTTAAACAGTTGAAGAAAGTTAAGCTTTTCCTTCCATCCCTCCCCCAACTTAAACAATGTTAGAGAGAGGACAGGACAAATAATTTGTGACCTATGCACCACATTCCTTAATGGAAGGATGCTGCTAGTTTCCAAAACACCAAAAGCAAAAAATTTAATTATAGCATACTGGGAACCTGTTTCTGTCCTATACTTTTCCAAATGCTGGTATATTATTAGTAAATAATATACCACCTCTGGTGGTAGGACAAAGGGCTGATCTCCCTGGAGCATTTAAAGCGGATTTATTCCATAACCATAGCATCACTGGTATGCAGCAGAGTGCACCATTATTGTAGCATCAGTTACACCGGTTTTTGGACTTTCTTTTGTCAAACTGTATTACCATACAATAAAGATAGCAACATGAATACTAAAAGAGGCAAGTCTTGAAAGTTTCAGAGCATTTCAGCACGCCTGGTAGTGAAATAAACATATTGGTACTTACAGGTTCAACTTGTAGATCTCATATCATAAAACTGATTCAGCTACCTTGCTGTCATCTTCTTGAGATGGTAAATCTCTTAAAACCCTCTCCCAGACCGCACTGTGTTTAACTATAATTTTTGGTGAAACAGGTCACTGTCATAATTCAGCTGCTTATTATTTCCAGTGCCTGCAGATAGCTATTTATGTACACACATCTGTGGATGGAAGAGAAATAAGCCAATACAACCCTTTATATTACCCTTGAACTGCAAGTTTCATACAAGTCTTCTCAAAATGTGTCCTCTAATTTCATAGCTCCCCCTCTACCCCTGAACATTGATTTGCTGGCCTCTGTAAAGACCCATCTTTCTCAGAACTGTGCAGAAACAACCTTCAAAGTAAATAAGAAAAATAGTTGATAAAGGAAATTAGAACTGCCTTTTTTCAATTTTTTACTAAAAACATTCTGATTTTTTTCCACTTAAGTTACATCAAAGCCTTATTACTGCTTCATAGGAAAGAAAATAGCTGCTTATACTGTGATCTCAGGTTTCAGTCAACATTGGTATTTTGGGATGGGAGAGACTTAAGTCAATGAAAAATAGTTTTGTAAGGACAGCAAGAGTCAAAGAATAGCAGAGAACAAATTCTGCAGGAACTGACAGTTGTGTTGCCTCTACTGATGAAATATTTTCTCCTCAGTAGCCCATGCTTCCATGGCACTCAGTCTTGTGCTGTAGGCTGTTAAATACTACAAAAAAGAAAAAAATAACAATGAAAAAAGAGAAAACAGCACAGTAGGTTGTTGTCTGTCTTCCCTACATACCATCTATCAGGGACTGCCTACAAGAATTTTCTAATAAAGGATATTGTGCACATAAACTTGACAGGTAGATTTTCATGGAGCCGAGCTTTGTTCAGAGTATTTCCATGCTCTTCGTTTACTGATTTGATTTTGGCTTTATTGGGGCGGTGGGTTAGGGGTTTTCTTTGTTTTTGTGATAGTACTGGGGGTTTTTTTGTTTTAAACCAACTATTTTTAGTGCTCATCTAGAGGGTAACAACTTTCTGCTTGTTGGTAAAGCAGATGTGGATAAAATAACCAAGCTGTTATCCCACAGCTCATAAGCCAGTGAGAATGCTCTTCTGGAAGGAATGACAGCCCTAGCACTCAGGCCCAGCTTGCTTAAAGTAACTCAGCTAGGACATTGGGTTCATGTCTTGCAGTTAGAGGTAATGGCTGAAGCCACCAATAGCAGAATTGCCCTGGGCCTCCCTTTTTCCAGCTCTCTGTCAGCAGCTAAGAACACGTGCCAAAGGGACAAAAACCACCCATCAGATTTTGCAAATAAAGAGACTACATAATCCATTGCACCTTTTCCCCCCTGCTTCTCCCTGCCAGTGTCTGGATTTTGAAAAACTGTATTCACTTTGCCCTCCTCTCAAAAGCTGACCCAGTTGAAACAGGATGAGAGTTCTGCTTCAGCTTGTGAGATTCACATCTATGGTTCAGTTGGGGGTTAAAGAACAAAGAGGCTTGTCTGCAGCCATTGAGTACAGCTCCAGGTTTGAGAGAAAGGGCAGGCTGCATTTCTATGTTCCCTCAGCAAAGTGCTCTGAAAAACAGGAAAGTTTTCAAGCTGTAACCACATTAGTCTGTGGCAGCAAAATCTTGCCCCTTTCCTCAATTAGTTTTGAGATCATCATGAAGTAATCGCAATGTGGTAAATCCTTTTTCTCCCTAGATAAAACAACTCTTAAATATATCTATTTAAAAATACTTATGCCAGACTTCTGTGAGGATTCAAGAGGGTCCAAGTGCTTTGAATTATTATTTGTGATACAGAGACCTAATCATCATCTTAAGCCTTCAAGAACATCCTTACATCTAGAAGGAGTAGTCTGACCCTGGACTGATTGTTAAATAAAGACTTAAGTAAGGAGAACCAGGGGTGACTTGCAGCATCAAGGCTACTTCAGTATTGTGAGTTGTCATCCCCAGAAGTAAGAATCTTATGGGAACTGCAACTTCATTATAGTGTTCTTGTTTTATAAAGATCCTCTCAGTTTTGTCTTAGAAGATATGCAATCTACCAACACAGAGGACTGGGCGGGGGGGGGAAACCTTTTTTAAATGATAGCTTCTACTCTAGTGTTTCGGCTTGAATGTATATTAGAGAATAAATTATAATAAGCTCTCATACCCCAAGGTGCCAAGTTTGGAAGGGAAAGCAGCTTAGATTTAGAATATACTGGAACAAAATTATCTCATGGATAATGATCCATCTCCCATGGCATTATCTCATTGTTGAGAGACAGTGGTTTTCCTTCTTAAATGATTTCTGTGGCAACCTGGATTCAATAGTTGTATCTTTGTAATGGTTTTTAAATAAGATCTCCTCCCCTACCTTTTGTCTGGGAGTAGTAGAATAAATGCATTTGAGAAGGTGTTGATAGTATGCACATATGTCTTACAGCTGCTTTAAAAATTAAAGTATGTTAAGGAGAGGATTCCTCTACAGTATTGTAGTGTGACCATACAGTCTCAACAGCCTTTTGCTTTAGCATTTGAAATTGTCAACAGACTGATTATTTCCATACTGAGACATTAACTGTTGGATCTTGCCTTAAAGCAAAGCTATCAAATTAAAAGGCACTGTAAGGAATAAAAACATGAGAAACTAGAAAATTGGGAATCTAATCTTACAGACCTAAAAAAACCCAAAATGAGTGTTTAAGAACAGTTTCTTTGCATACATGTACACAGTACTTATTCTGTCTTTATCCTCCTTTCTGCCTTCCAAGAGGCTTTAAGAATCACAGATCGGATGGGGGATTTTTTTGGTGACTTCTCTCACACCCCTGCAGATCCTAAAATTTGAAAAATTCAGATGCTTTTCTGCAAAGAGAAAAATGGGCATGTATTGGCTAAGTTGTGTCTAAAATCATGCTAAACTGTCCTGAAAAAGGTGCAAGATATCTGCATTTTATGACGTAGTAAATTTTTCCCCTTTCCTGCCCTTCACCTCAGTGAAGAGTTTCACAAGGAAGCCAAAGCTTGATCTCCATTTTAAAATGGACAGCGGGAAGAATTTGCCTGTATTCTAAACATTAATGTCAAGCAGTAGGCACAATAAACAACCTTTTAAGCATTTTGCATATTCAGTACTAATTGCATCTTCATTTATAAAAGATCATTAGTTTGAAACAATTCCAGTTAGCTGCAGTGCAAGTGATGCACAGATTGCTAAGAGATAGAAGCATATTTGCTGTGAGAGGGTGTACAGGCATTCCTGTGAATTAGGAAATAGGGTATATGCTGTCAAGCATCAGTGTGGTATCTCACTAACACCAGATCTTATCTCCTGGTGCTTCTCATGTGATCCCAAACTGCTTTTGGGTATGGCATTAGACAGAAGGAACCACTTTTTTTGCATTAATTATCTCAAAATACAAGAAGGTTGAGCTTAAGGGTCTGTTTTCTCACACATATACCCCCCAGATGTACAAGCCCAGGGGCTACAAAAAGGTAGTCATCATCCTCTGGCTCCAAAAAGACATGAAACTCCCTGATAAAATGTTTTTTTTCTGAATGATTGTGCCTGGTGGACCCAGTGCTGCAAAACTGGGGAGGTGGGAGAGAGGGGGAAGTATTTTTCCTCATTTCATCAGCCGCATACAACTCTCGCTTTCCCCCCTTCCTCACTCCCACATTTTTATTCTGAAGACCATGAAATTTTTTCTACCACGTCCTTTTTTACATAATTTCTTAAATATTCTGTCCCACAAAAGCAATGAAATTGTTTCTAAGGGCTTCAAAAGAAATTCTGAAGTACTCGTATCATATTCATATAATCTGTCACATGTGTTTTTTTCTCTACAAGCTGGAACAAGCCCTAGAAGTCTCCTTTGTCAAGTACACGATTCTGCCAACCCACTGAAAGTCTTACTTTAGTGAGAAGTCTTTGAAGATGCTGTTCTACAGGTGTGCAAACATAGGGGCATCAAATGACTTGCTACTAACAAGCACCAGACTGTGTTTCAAAGAAAGAGAGGAAATACTTCTTCCCTGCAACATTCTTACACTTCAAGCTGTGCTACCTCAAATGCATTTTTGTACCTTTTTCATATCTTCCTTACAATTCAGTCCCACACGTTCATTTTACTCTAAGTATTTTATTTATTTATGGTGTGGTGCTACCTCAGATATCTTGGATACCTTTCACCACTGAGCCCTAATTTTGCACACCCAAAATTGGAAATTTAGGCATCAATTATAGTCTGTGTCTATTACAAAGCTCTCACCTGAGGCACGGAGGCAGCTGACAGCATCCATGGCAGAGTTCATTAAGCCCTGCCTGGGTTACCTAGATGCTCTTCCAACCACAGGAAGCCATTCTTACCCTTTTGAAAGGTTCTTGTTACATGTGAGGAAGATCATCTGTGTAATCTTTAGTTGCTTACCTAGTCACAAGAGAAGGCTGTACATTGTCTAATCCCTAATACTGCATAAATGCAAATTATGTCTTCCCTTAAACTAAAAACAGAACAACACTCTGGAAGGAAACAAGGGGAACATGTTTGGTGGAGTGAAGAGCTTGTAAATGTCAGTTCCAGCAACTTGATCCTGACTTGCAGCAATGAGAGCAAGACTAATGAAATGCAGCTTTTCTAGCATGAAGAACAAGTGCTACATATTAAAGCTTGTTCTTGCATAAGCTTAAGGAAAATTTATTAGTCTTCTAATTGGAACTGATTAAGCAATTCTGCTCATATGCAAAACAAAACCCACACTTCATCATACTCATTGTCAGCAGCATAACCCTGCAGAATTAACAGAGGCAAGACTTCAGGCTCTTGCAAAACGACAGCAGCTACAGGAAAACCCTATTCTGCAGTCAAGCAGGTTGGAGTCCACATAAGGTTCATAAGGTGGAGGCACCAAGCAGCTTGTACCACTGTATCCTTACACTGTCTTTTCAGAGATGCATATTTTCAAAACAAACTGAAAGAGGGATTTCTGGCACTCTCAGAGACCTACAGGTTTCACCTGGAGCCCTTCCTGAAGCTCTGTAACAGCTTTCCATGGCCACAGAAGAATGGCTCACTGGACAGACAGGTGAGTTTTTGCTTAGACACATTCCCAGCTATGCAAAACCTCACAGATAAAGCCTGTGTAGCCTGCCCACAGAGAAGCTGTGTATTTGATCTCTCTGTACTGCAACATGTATAAAATGTAAACATAAAACAATATCCAAATGTGACAATATTAAAATACGAGAATAATTCCAAAATACACATGCCCTTCAGGAAATTTATCAAGTGTGTGACATATCTTTACTTTCACTGACTAAGAGCTTGCAATAAAAAACTGTGGTATGGATTTCCTGGACTCAAATCCCATCTTCTTAATTTAAATTGTATTGGATAAACCCAACTAAAGGAAAACGGAAAGAATCTGTCAGTCCCAGTATTAACTAGTCATCCCTTCTGCCTGATTTTTGCATACTGTAAACTCAAATGACCACTTGATACATACATTTTTATCAGGATCACTGATCTGTGTTTATCCTTTAATCTTTTTAAATTTTAAATGTCTGCATAAGAATCTTCAAACACTCAAGTCCAAACTGCTCTTAACATCCCCTGCTTTTATAAAAATTTCTGCTAAAGATCACTATTGTATCTTATCTTGTATTAGCACTTCTGATCCTGATATCTGAGCTTTAAAGTTGCTGAACTTAGTGCATGAATGCGGAATTACATGCTTTGTTTTTTAGAACTAACACACAGATATGCATACACAGTGCCTGCAAGGATAATTCTGGTTTTCAGCTGTACTTCAGGAAAAATCTATTTCCAGGAAGAGCAGTAAATAAGTAAATGGAATCCAGTACCTTTAACAAACATTTTGCCTGTAACAAACAGGTTTTCACCACTGGCTTGAAGAAATTAAAGTTATGTGAAACCCAACAAAATATGTCTTCATAAGACAAAAGAAGGGTTTAAAAACCCCACGTTTTTATCCACCCTGTTGAAATCCGCTCTAAACAATTTGGAGTTCAACTGTTACTGCACTTTCAAACTTCCTATTTTAACATTAATTAGGCAAAAATGCACTAAAAATGCCTTGTTACTCCTTCTCTCATTAAATACTTGTTTCAGTTTTACACTGTAAGGAGGTGCATGACTGCTCTCCTAGAAGCTGCAAATACTGGAGACACAATGGTCTCCAGATGAGCTTGTGAAAGGTCTCAAACAAGTGGTTTTCTATTCATGCATTTTTGTGTGGCAAAATTGCAAAGATCCTATATGCTATCATTTTTAGAGTCAGCTTTGCTAGTACACACAGTGTCAGCACTAGAAGAGCCCTGCCAAGTTGCCATAAATCAGACGTATCCTGTCTCCTGGGGCTGAATCAGAACAAGTCTTGTTTCCAGCAATGTATAAACTCATTTTTATATTGTCTTTCCACACTCTTCACCATTTTATCAGCACAACTAGGCTGCATAGCAACCTGCCCAAGTTTAATTCTTACTGGTAAATCCAGACCAAAGTGGAAGTGTTACCAGTCAAAGAAGAAAGTTCTTAATGTTTGGGTTACAATGATCTGTTACACAATCATTCAAAGTTAGCGTGAAGAGCAACAGGGGAAACAAGAAACAAACGCCAAACCATAAAACCAAGGCACCTGGAAGAGTTTCTATCAATTTTCACAGATTTTGACAGGAAATACCTACAGATTCTTCCCTCTCAAGATTCCTTTCCATATCTGTTGGAAAGATCAAGTAGCAGAGAGCAATTTCTTTCTCATGAAGCTCTTCATAATAGGTCATATCTCTGCAGCTCCAGACACAGAACTTGTGCAAGATGCCAATGAAAGTGCTAACTATGAATTTGTGCCAGTACTTGTGACCCATTGTGATGCTCTTTTAGGATGGTAGAGTTGACAGGATGCAGAGTACAGACCAAACTATAGAGCAATTATAATAAAATTGTCCTTTTACCATCTGAAATATCCACATAAATCTTTGTTGTCATACCAGCCTGGTGAGATCATCAGCAGAGATAATATAACCTAGAAGCTGCAAGATGCGTAACAGGGCTGGGGTTTAGATCTCCCCCTTGTTTCCTGTGATGAGACCAGAGCATTTAGTAAAAGCACTGTTTACATATGGTAGACTCACCATCTACCACCTACCAAACACTGTTACAATGATCAAAAGGTTTGGGGATTTTTGGTTTTTTAATTTGAAAAGAGTTACCCAATTTTTCACTGAGTACCACATACTTTATAGACCCAAGATGCTGATTTGACTCTCCCTACAAGGACAAATATGCTTTGACTGAATCTAGTTCTACCACTTTGTGCTAATTTGTTTTATTTTTCAGACTTGAAATAAAGAGTACAAGAGTGGTATGAAAAATCTACTTTTGCTTAGGAGGGCACAGTGAGCAAGAACTAGTCTTGTATAATTAAGATTGAAAGTTCCTCACAGTCATTTTATAATGTATTTCTATAGATAGAAAATCCTTGGAGATTTAATGTTATATTCTTATATAATACCATTTACAATTTCTGATTTTGATCGAAGTCCTTTTGATTTACTCACAGCACTAATTACAGTACACCCAACTCTATGACTGAGGCCAAATTTTACAGTCTATGTGAATCTTGGTGGGAGTTTCACCTGAGTGATACATGAAAGGGGTGCAGAAACCAATGTAGAAGTAATGGTGTATTTGCTATAATTTTTTCACAACAAAGAATAATTTATGGCCAGACACACTGGAATAAATCTTGTGTACATGTAATTACATGTAAAAATTTCTTAGATTCGCTCTGAAACCACCTTTATCTCATACAAGGTCAGTTATCTGTTATAAGATAAAGCAGTGTTTTTTAGTAGCGATGGCACTAACAACTACGAGCAACTTCAGAGCTGTGTATGTGGAGAGCAGCTGGGTTCTGTGAGCCAGAAGAGTCCATTGGATCAGCTTGAATGGCCATGGAGAATCATCTTATTACTAAAAATTTTATTTTTGTAGAATTTAGAACAAGCTCTATTATTACTTGCAACAGTTTTATTTTTAGAATAGCAAAATGGTCCTTTATCTGTAGCTATTTGTATCATTTTGGTTACAAATCAAATGTGATTTACTCTATTAATTCTTAATTAGTAACATTTTCTTAGAACTTAACTATGTGATTTTCATTTCAATGCTGTAATAAAAGGTTTGAAATCTATTTCATGACTTGCACAAGAGGAATTGGGGGGAGAAAAAAAGGAGGTGTGGTTCTCATTTCATCTGCCGCAATTGTTATATCTGCTCAAAGTAAATTTAGAATAATGGCATTTTAATTCAATAGCCCTCTAGGGGTAAGAAAAATTCTGGGGCATTTCTATTTCAAGTTGATCTTAAAGGAGTCCATTTGCTTTGAAACAAAATGTACTAATGTCAGGTAATCTAACCTTGAGATGTTGTCAACTTTAGAACAAAATAAAGTACGTAATGTTTCTGAACCTTTAAATGACATTCTACCTCCCCCCACCCCCTCAAAAACCACCAACCAACCAAAACAAAAACAAAAAGCCCCCACCCCTCCCCAAAACACAGGAGGAAACCCAACCCCACTCTAGAATTCCTGGGATAAATCCATGGTACAGAAATTGTACACATGCACATTGTACACATGCACATTTTACACATGCACAATTTCTTATAGGTCTCTTCGTCCTAGTACAGATTAGACTACTCAATGAATTTAAGCCAAGCTTGTATCATTTGTGTTCCATGGGAACTGACTGCCTCAACAGAAGGTTTTTAAGAAATCAAAATAAAACTAAATTTGTCTGGCTCTCAGTGTAAATGGCTTAATGGTGTTCTAACAAGCACATTTACCTTTCACAGAGATGACTGAGTGAACTATTCTGCACTTAGCACACTAGAATAGCATGTACAATACAAAAAAAAAATAAATGGAAATCAGCATAGAGACTAATTTTAAGGCTAATTGAGGTTAATGAAGACTGAAAAAAAAGTACGGAGGAAAAAATTTGAGTGAGGTTTTACAGTGAACTTTTACAGATTTTAATAAATTTAGGCCAGTACACATGACAGGAAACCCTGAGTCTGTAAAAGCAAAACTGGAAATGGCATCCAATGGACAGGAATTACATAAATTATGACACTATGTTCCCTGCAGTGTTTCCCTAGAATGTCCAAATGACTATACAAAGTCAATATCCAAGTAGTTTTAATTCTCACCATTGTATGAGGGCTAATTACATTTCGAAGGGAGATATTGCTCTAGGAGTGGACAGGAGAAGGCAGACCTTCCATTACAGACCACTAAGAGTTCTGCCTGAGCAAAGCTTATTCCTCTCAGAAGGCAACAGGGATAGTCAGACATCTCAGTAAAGAGTTTGTTTACAAGTGTTTCTCAGACAAATATATGCTAAGAACATAAGCAAAGTAATGAAGAGGTCTGGGGATGAACACTTGAAAATTATTTAATTTCTGCCATTTAGTAGAACTTTGATGATGCAGAACACTCCAGAGTTTAATAACACAACATAAAGCAGTGCTTTCTGTCTGGTGCTTGAAATTCAATTATTAATTAAAGTGACTATACTGCTTCTTCTAGCTGGAATAATTTGAAAACAATTTCTGATTCACTGACCTTTGTGTTTAACCCCAGATATTGAATCTGGATGGTGCAATGTTTCATGTAAATATACTTCTCTTTTCCTTGATGATGACCTGTCCTTCTCTTTCCAAAAATATGGAAAACTTAAGATAATCATACCTTCAAAATATCTTCATTTGAATTTGATAAATGCCGAATATTGTGCAGAGTAAGATTATGCCAAAACCAACCCCCACTTTGAAAGGAACACATGGCGTTGGGAAAAACACATTTCTGAGCACCCAAAGGTGACCTGAGGCTTTAAGTACAAGCAGAAATCAAAATCTGTTTTATACAGGGATATATGAAAGGGAAACAAGAATGGTGAGTGAGATGGAGTGTTCTCCTTGGTGTTCTGCTGTGCAAACATTTTCATTTCTGTAATAGGAGCTCTGCTGAGAATCTGCGATATTTTATTTCACTATGAGCTGACGTTTTTTCCTTTAACTAAAATTCAATTATTGCAAAACCAGGACAGAGCCCTAGCATCCCTAGTCAACTCTTAGTTTTTGTCCCAGTGAAGAACTGTGGCTCCTATTAGAATATGAACACTTGCAGTTCAGCTTTGCAAAGGGGACAGTGAGCATTCAGCACTTGCCAGGGTTGCAGCATGGTGGCCACCACAATTACATTGCCCAAGGCTGACCTTGGGAATTTTTCTTGTTAGTGAAACAGGGAGGGAGGAGAGGAAATAAGCTCAGTGCCTGTTTTGAACAGGCAGAATGCAAAAGTTAGGAGCCATCTGTGGAAGAGAGACCTTTGAATAACAATGCTTTGATCTTCAAACTGTAGGAGTGGATTTGTTTCCACACACAGTTGCTGGATATTGATCACCTGTCTTAGGGTCCCACTGGGCACAGTGGCGAGTTTTCCCAGGATTATTTTTGTCAAAATCAAATTCATGTTATATATTTGAATAAATCTCTATTAAGTAG
This sequence comes from Promerops cafer, assembly GCA_013398275.1. Classification (NCBI taxonomy): domain Eukaryota; kingdom Metazoa; phylum Chordata; class Aves; order Passeriformes; family Nectariniidae; genus Promerops; species Promerops cafer. Next base: position 20,099 of record VZSE01006408.1, read on the forward strand.
CCGCTTAGGAGTGGATATTTCCAGCTAAAACTGAGAGGACACTCCACATTCATGGGAAGTGTGAAAGGATTCAGGTAAGACTAAAGATAAACTTGTCTGTGTGCAGCAGAACAGTTCATGCCTGCTCTCCTGTGGTAGTTACACTTGGTCTGTCAAACCTCCTCCCTTCCCTTCAAGGTAATACTTGTCCTGGATCCTTTTTAATATTTTAATCAGGTAATAGTCAACCTAGAAATAATCTGGCGCTACCGACAGTCTGACAGACAAGATTACAGGTGGTAATTTAGCCCCAACAAATCACAAACAGCAGGTGCATTCTGCTGCTTTTTCTGACACTAAGAGCACAAATCTCTCAGCTTCCTACTCTGTCAAAGCATCAGTTTGAAAATGTTTCCAGAAATTTAATTTTCTATATTGTGAAGGAGATCAACAAACACATTTAAATCATTATCAGAGAGGGATCTATAGACCGAGAGTAGATTAAATCACATATAGCATAACTGACCTCTATGCTTCAGTAAGCCTTATTAAAGAATAATAAGTAAAACAGAGCTGAAGAAGAGTCCTTTGGCCAAAGCAAAGGGGAGCAATTTCAGTGCATCAGACACTAATACCCTGCAGGAGTGAAAGGATAACTTGGGATGGCCCATAGGACCCAAACACCATGGCCAAGCTGGTTTGAGATCATGACTGTCCTCTTTGAGGTGCTCTGACTGCTTTGCTGCCCTCATATGTCAGAGCACTGTGATTCAGCTGTATCTGCCACCAGGCACAGAAGTACTGCAAGGTCTGCATTCTTTTTTTAAAAATGAGGCATTGTCGTCAATCTGAAGTTTTATATTGCACTGAAAATGTGCATTTCTGATAATAATATCAATTGCATATCTGAAAACCTACAAACCTGAAAATATTTGCCCCAGGTAAATATGGAAATCCTGACTAGCAAGCAGTACAAGAAGGGAGGAAGAAATTAATTTTCCCATAAATTCTTTTCTGGTAAGCTCCATCTTTTAAAGCAAAGGTACAAGGGGGTGCACAATTCATTAAGATATGTAGCAATTTAGTGGCACATAACTGTCAGAACATTGGAAAACCCTACTCACTGCATGCTACCTGGAGCACTGTCATCACCAACCAATATCGAAAATAGTCATGCTGCAGTAAAATGCTGTTTAATAAGCCACTTAATCAGGACAAGTGATGTGAACAATCACTGCAAACTGCATCCAAATTTGTGGGTCATCAAAGAGATTTTGTGATCAATAAAATAATAAAAAGATTTAGCAAGTTGCCAACATGCCTTAGGCATATCCTACCATACAGAATTCACCATGTGTCAAGCAGCACCATTTCCTAGCAACATCAAGTGTTATTATTAGCATACTGAGATCCAGGGTTATTAGTGAGCTCTGAACTCACAATACTCAGAAGATAAAAACCTCTAATACTTTTATTGCTCTCATTCACCAGTTGGTGTTTTAATCATAATATGTTTTCTCATTAAAAATCATTACATTAATTCTGTGTATGATTAGAATCCACAAAGCCTCTTGCACACTGCCTTTAAAATAAGAAAAGGTCAGCTTCCTGTAGTCTTAGAGTGCTTTTGGGTTTATGTTAAAACCTTTTTTAAGGAATAGGTAAAAAGGAATGAGGGGTACATATGAGCTTTTTCCCCTAAGGTGGAAACAAAGCCAGAGAAAACAAAGGTCTAAGCTATTAAAGTGGGTTGTATGCTGAAACTGGCTTTGTACAGTTGCAGATTGAAGGCAGGCAGACTGTCTAAATTTTAGCTTTAGCCATCAGGCTCTGAGCTCCCAGCTCAGTGAAGCGTTTTTGCCCCATTTCCCCCAACGCAGCAGTGTCCCAGCCTATTCTCAGAAATGCTTCATGCTTGGCTGGTATTTGCTATGTTGGACCCACACGCCCACTAGGAAGTTTTTAAAAGTTCATTAATTATATTAAAAAAAAAAAAAAAAGTAAGAGCATTGCTGTAGAATAAAATCCTCCAGTTGCTGGAAAAGCAATTGGGAGCTGCACCCATCTGCTCCACAAGCACATGAGGTAGGGGGACACCTTGTGCTCTACCTTTTGCTGCATCAGGTACAATGTGCATGGACTGAGAATCGATACTGGGTCCATCAGCCTTCAAAAGCAAGCACCACAGCTTCCTCCCAAAACCCTGAACAGAATCGTGAGGCAAATAAGTGTGCCTCAAGTCTCAGGTGAGGCAGGCAGAGGAGGTAACCTTGATTCAACCCATCTCAGAACTTTGTGCTTTGAGAGATCAGTGAGTGCACAAGGAGTCTCAGCCCTGCCATTCCACCACCTGTGCATGGTCCTGCTCCAGTGAGGAGCAATAGCTGTCAGACTGATATATGGCCAGGCTCAGACATTCACACAAACTCCCCCTTGCTGGCAGAGACCAAATATCTGGAATTCTACATCACAGTTCTGCCAGATACCTGCCAGTACAACCTCACCAAGCAGTATGGGTGGTATTTGTTTGCATTTAGAGACATTCTGAATCTTATCAGCCCAAATCACATTTCTCACTACCAAGTCTTCCTCTCCATGCCTGATGTTTAACATTTTCATTTCATCTTCTCCAGGTACCAAAAGTATTCAGAGTGAGATTTCTTTGGTTTTGCAGTTTTTCTTTCAGAGCTTGAATTCACAGAGCCCACAGTATGCAGTTCATTGTCAATCTCTCAACACAAATTACAGGGTTATAAATTTCCTTGCAAATGGAGAAAGTTGTCCCCTAGGACCAAGGGAGTTCCTAGACCCAGGGCAACAAGTTGGTCTCAGTGCAATTCAGACTAATCCTGTGTTTGCAAATCATCCGAGAAAGAAGGTTCTGGCTCACCCTCAATACCAGTCTCATCCTCACGTCCCTTGCTCTCTGTCATTGAGCCCTGAGCAGAAATCTTCTGGGGATGTTTCTAAATCAGCTCGCCAGTCAACCTTCTATTCAGCATGCAGCAGCCACTTTCCAATTAGCAGCTATTCTTCCACTGTAGTCTGTACTCTAAGAGTCATTATTCTAAATTTACCTACAAAGTGAACAGCCCTCTTTCCATCTGTAATCAGGCCAGGTACCAACATGTTCCAAACCCTCCCTCATCTAATTATATTACTACTCATTAATTTTCTTTTTTATTGTTGTTATTATTCCAGCTTCACAGTGCTGGATTGATGTTGACTATTGACACAAACAACTTCAGCTGTATAACTCAACCCCTGTATGTCTAGTCTACACTATCAGTAAAATAGGCACATTTATATTCACATTTATTTATAATGCTTTGTCATATTCACAAAAGTATTATGTACCACTATGTAAGAACATCTGCAGAGAGGATTGTACAAACATTTACAACTGAATTCCAGTTCTTAATAACCTTTTCTTTTGCATTTCTCTAGCTGGAACATGACAAATTTCTATCTGAGGCCACATTTAAGAAATAGGAGCACCAGATATCTACGACAAGAACTAAACACAAAAGAACAAAACACATCATCTTCTCACAGGAGAATATTAAAATGACAAAACCCCTACAAAGTCCAAAAATATTCCAGCATAAAATATGGTTTGAAATATGAAAAGAGACGGGCACCCAGTGGAGTAAATCTCTTGACTACATGATGAAAACATGTAATTTCTGAAATTTAAAGAAACTCTACCCCGGAACGTAAGAAACATTCATATCCACGATTCACAGAATACAGATCTGCAGCCAACCTGGTTTTCTCTTTCCTAGTCCACTTTCTTTTTGTTTTAACTTGCACACCCACTTTGTGAACAGTTTGTGACTCCCCTCACTTCTCACGTTTCTGCCCCTGAGCCCTGGGTGAGCAGAGGCACTTGGATATAGCCAGAACCAGCAGCTCCATTGGCTTTGGACACATCTTTCCCTCATGGCAGCTCCATATCACCCTTCCCATGTAAACAGCAAGGGTGCAAAGAAGCCCAAACGCAGTGATGAAAGGCAGCATGAGCTGCACAGCTACCCCAGTGGTTCTCCCAGTTAACACCAGTCTGTGGCTTCACCTCACATTGCCAAGCATTTTTCTCTCCCTCATATTCTGTTTAAGATCCAAACTTTGAATCTAAGCCTAGGGTTCAGCAAAGCCCTATCACTGCACAACGTCACCTCACGAAACAGAAGGTAGGTTCTTGCTATGTTCCTTGCCCAGCTTCCCCCTGGCCACCTGCAGATCAGGTAAGGAAACCAAACTGAACCCTTTGAGGTTGTGATAATTTAATCTCCCCTTCCCAGAAGATGATTTTAGCAAGCAGGAAAACACTCTTTGTCTATGTACCATTCTCAAAGGCATCAAAAACCCTTTATGAAAGTACAATTTTTCTTTCTGAAAGCTAATTAACACTGAGAACAGACACTGTAACACTCCAAGGTTTCCTCTGGCTGACAATTTTAAATACTGTTTCCTTCAGTCTTCATGGACTTCAAATTGAACACTTGTTTACACTTCCAGTGAAATACCATTATTTAATCTGCATTAAAAAGCTTCTTATGGTTGTCATACTAAAATTTCCAGCTCTTTTACTCTGAACTATGTAATCTATTGCAGCCTTTATCTTTACACTAACCATGTCAGGAGCAATCTGTGGATATCCTAATCTTTCCCTTTCTAACACCATAATCTCCTGGTCATTAATAAAAAGAGAAAAAAGAGAGAAACACTTGCAAAGCTGTTCTGTGCTTTCTGTTCCATCTTAGCAGCTGCTAAGTCACTTAGCAAAACTAATAAGCAGCCAAGCTTTTCTGTTTTATTTGAAGTTTTCTTTTAATTGTGCTGCCTCTGTTAGTCTTCCTCTGTTTCTTTATTATGCATCACAAGCTTCTTCACTTCCTAGATTACTCCTTGGCATAGCTTGCAACACCTTACCTCAGTGCCCCATTTGTGACTGGCATGTGATGCTTTATTGAACTGGACCAATATAATGTGAATGCAAATGATTCATTTTCTAGCACTTCCTAGGATTCATTTTTTGCTTTTGGAAATGAGAGCAGTTTAGAGGAAGTCTCATTATACCAGATGGGACACTTACACAGATCAACCTTATCTAACATTAAAGTAAGCCTTGTTCAGACAATGAAGCTACACAGTGTGAGATCCAGAGGTCCCTTCCAATGTGCAGTTTTCTGTGACTCTCATTCCAAACCTACTCCTTTTTTGGCTCATTCTCATGCCTTAACAATAAGTCTTTCTTTTGCTACATGCAAGAAGTCTTAATAGGAGTATGTGCCCACATATCGTTGAAGGGCTACATTCACAACACAGCAATTCGTGTTCAAATTTTCCCTGCCTGCAACCTCACCCTGCTCTCTCCTGTTCCACAGAAATGCTTGAAATATCTGCCAGAGATTATTCAGCAGCTTGCTTTCCCTTTCCTGATGCACTTTCACTTTTTACAGAGTACGTATCAGGAGCTGAGACAGAGGTCTACCTTCTCCCAGATGAGCGCTCTCCCTGCCACCTTGTGGATCATGTCCTCACCCTCTGGTTTGCTCCTCACCCTCTTCCAGGGCAATACTCAACTATTTCAATGTAGTATATAATAGATTGCAGGGGAAGAGATAATGCTGTTACCCTTTCTTTCTTTTTAATGAGTTACCTTAGCTGTTTCATTTGAATGGTGCGTGCACACAACATTGCAATTCTCTGTTTAAAGGGAAAAAATAGGTCAAGAACAAAAAATTCTCCCTCCCAAGATGTCCTTCTAGGTTTACAGAGGAAACCAAAAACTTGTTTTCACAGCCCCAGCAGACTACAGGCTGATCTTGCATGGTTCTAAGCCAGTGAAACAACACTGATAACTGGTGCATGAAGAATAACACATGGGTTATTTTCCACGTAAAAATTAGCTATAAAGAATAACCTCTGCATGCAAACAGGAAAAGTTGCCACTAATGCAAAGAGGCATTTTTCCATCTATCGGAACATGCCACATAGGAATAACAATTTCTTCTATCTAGATGCTTCCTCAAGGTCACTTCTGGGGAGAGACAGAAGCATTGTGTGTTTCTGTCCCGCTTACTGGGTCAAGTAAAAACACCAGCACGCATGGGGAATGAAGGAGATTCTGCAAGCTTGTGGCTTCCACTGCATAGTGAGATTCACAGCTTTCAGCAGTTCAAGAGGCACTCATGAGAAGACAAGAGTGACATCTCTCCACCTCTGTAGATCCTGCCCCACACCTATTCCAGAAGGGCTGTTCTGCACACTGCGTGAGACAACCATCTCCTTCACAGCCTTTGGACACTACTGCCAAAGCTGACAACTGAGAGAGAAATACATGGAGAGAAATACAGCTGTGGCCCAAAAGCTTCATAGAAATATCTGAAAAAAGTATTAAACACCTTTTTTTTTTTTTTTTTAGATTAATTTCTTCAGTACAACCAACCAGATGAAGAATTGGAAGGAATGTGCGAGAACATAAGTGGGAAGCAAATGAGTGAGCAGGGTGGTATTACCATGCCCCAAAGTGAGTGTTATCTCTGCACTATGAAAGAAGTTAAAAATGATACCTGTCAACTATGGAACATTTGCTGTTTGAAGAAATAAGAGATTAAATAGCTTCATGAAATGCCAGAAGAGATGAGTAATTATTCAGTGAGGCACCTAGACCAGATTAATAACAGCCTGGGAAGAGAAATCTTGATAAGGTTGTTTCTGTAAGGTGGAAGCACTGAAGGAAAGCCATCATGTTCTAGTAACCAACAGAATAATAATAACAATGATGTAAATAAGAAAACCCATCATAGCAAGAACCACAAAACAATAAAGCAAGCAAACTCCCCCCAAACCTCACATGGCAGGAAGCATTACTTCATGAAGAAGGATTCAAGAGCTATTTATCAATGTCTTTCTGCTCTAAGCTAGAACATCGAGCTCATATATTTTAGGGTAATTTTGAGGTACCCCAAAGTATTTTTTAGTAAAATCATTCATATTAATCTTGCCCTTAAAATAGTGTATCAAAGTATATAAATAACTCTGCAGAGTCTGTTACAAAAAGCTTAAATATAGAAACTGTGAAGGGAAGATCCTTGTGTGTCATCAAGGAGATATGAAGAATACAATTCCCTTGAAATTTTAGAAGAGAAGTATTTTTATTCCTCACTCCCTCCATCATCTACTTTCCATAAGGTATAACATGATGCTAAAAAAAGGGATTTTTTTTCTGTTAGGGGAAATCTGTTGTTCATAGCAATCTCTCTCTCTGGAGGTATAAAGATTATTTGGAGAAAACTACACTAATCTCAATTGCACTGACTGACAATTGCAGTCAGAGAAGCCCTATGTCACCAAGTATTTTATCAAAGAAAATACCATACACTTCAAGAACAGAAGATTACCAGACTCCTGTACTCAAAATTAAGCACACAGTTTCCATAAGCTTTTTGTCTTATACAAGCAATATCAAAACATGCCATGACAATTTCTTTAAGAATAACCCCAACAGCCTTTTGCTCCTAATGAAAATAAATACTAAATTCAAGTAGCACCCCAATTTACTGTCAATTTAACTTTTCAGCTGTACTATGTCATACAGCACTAACATGTTAAAGGTAATGAAGTTTTAATACCTTTCCTTTTAGAGATAGAAAATTTGCTTTGGCTCATCCAAAAATCCTTCCCTATGCTCAGTCTGCAGACAAAATTCATTCAGAATTTGTAGTTACTCTGTATTTGCAAAATTTTTGGTATACATGGGCTTTGTTCCTATTTGGTCCTTAATTCCATCATTATAATAATAAAAATTGAACATTCAGAAATAATACAGAAATAACTATTAGTCAGAAGACTATCAGGATTCCAGATCAGGAAACAAACAAAAAAAACTAAAAAAACTTGTCTTAAGGTCTGTGCTCTTTCAAAAACTTTCTTCCCTAGCAGGCAAGCTGTGAAAATTAGACTTTGCAGTTCAGTTTTAGGTGTGAGAATGGCCAACGTTACTGAGAGCAGCCTGGCAGATAACTCAGGATGCAACACACCTGTGTTTGCAAGAACAAGTTAAGTAAGCCTAGTTTTCTTCCTTTGATCTGAGAAATTATTTTACTGCTTACAGATCTGTAAAGAAATTCAACTATTACGACTGAGCATTTTCCATCTTTTCTTCTAGGTAAAAGCCTAGCCATTGGTCCACATAAAGATTTTGGCAGAAAATGTTTGACCTCCTTAGATACTGTTATAATTCTCTTAGGGAGAAAAATCGTTAATGGTTAAAAAACACACAGCAGCACACTGTAACTGCTTTTCCAAGCAGCTATCTTTTTTTTTAACATTAAAAAAAATATTATTTTTCTAACATTAAGCCCCCTCCCATATTTATAGTAATCTTTTTCTTTTAATTTGTTTTTTTCTTCAAGGATTTTCTTATTTTAAAAAAAAATCTTTTCTATTTGTTTGCCATTTCAAAATCATACTTATGGGAATGCACTACATTTTGAAGTTCTCATTCCAAGACAATTCATAAAGAAGGTCTCCTTGTGGTTTTAGGCCCTGTTTTGGCTGCTTTTCCTGCCTTTCTATGCCTATGCAGGTAGGTGGATTTTTGCCTTCAGCCAATTCTGCCTAGTGACAGCACGAGGTGGGCTCACAGCTCTGTCAGTAAATTTGACATTGAAAAAGGGACAAGGTCAAAGGTACTTTCACCAGTTGCACTAATATTTTCATTAGAGTAAAGAAAATTCTTATTCATAGGAATTATTAGGACAATTTTAGGAAGAAATTAAAGATCTTCAAAGCTATTGTACTTTGCTGTGAGAAGTATTTTCAAGCACAAACTAACAACTTAGGAGAATAGTATAGACAGTTTAATTGCTGGTTATAGGATCTAAATTTGTCTGGTACTCTCCAATAGCCACTTTCAGCTGAGCAGTCCCACAGGGATTTGCCAGTGCTAACCAGCCAGTATGTTTTTAATATGAAGCTGTAACACACTGAACAGCTCCAGATAGCTCAGGCTGTGTCCTGCTTGAGGTGCTACACTCCACATCTTCCTTTTCTCAGCCAAGAATATTTACAAGAATTAACAATGACTAATAGCATCATACAACTCTTCACATTCGAGCAATGGCTGATTGACTCAGCCAGCAGGAACTGTTTGTCTTTGTTATCCTGTGCAGCTGCCTGGCCACATTGCTCTCCTGAAGTGTTGATGCTGTGTAGGCAGGTGCTAACAAACAGGAATCTACTGCAATTTCCTTTGTGTAAACTGAAAATTATTAAATGAATACAATAAGAGTGAGAAATGTAAGTGTTACTGGAACAGCTATATTTTGCAATAAATCTACCCTTGATTACACCTGTTATTTGCTAGTTCTCACTGGCTTAAGGCAGTGAGCTGTCTCTACTTTGTGTTTCTAGAAAATTTCTGCCCTGGTGAGGCTTCTCAATGGTACAAACTAATTACATTAAGACATCTTCTCAATCAGTTGTAACTCTGGTATCAAGTACTGTTCAGAAATCTATCAGACCCAAGAAGTTTGTCTTCTAATCAGAAGTTCTGATGAAAGAGTCTGGCTCATATAGTCCTATATGATTATTTTTGCATAAAGAAAATGTCTTTGCAGTCAAAAAACTCTTACAAGTGCAAATACTGCCTAGGTGTGAGCAAAGCCATGCTTAAATTACTACCACTGCATTGAGTCTGTGCTGCTTCTGTTGCCAGAATCTCTAGAGAAATATCTTGCTGTTACTGGTATTGCTCTAAACCACTTTGAGAGTGCTTTGTTAAAAAAGACAAAAGTTCCAACCTCCCTTTGGGAGACTGTGGCCAAAGTCATCTCCATTTTCATGTTTTTCAGCACTCCATGAGGTAGAATTTAATCCATTATTTAAAATTCTTTTTAAAGTAAGGTTTGTTTGGTTTTTCTTCTTGATGATTTTCTGAAGGGTAAAGTGTCCTCTAGAAGAAATATCATCAGTGTTCTCTTTGTGACACTAATCTCGTCCTTTTTAGTCATTTTATTTCCTTTTCTTATAAATTGAATTTATTTGCAGAGACAGAACTCTTCAAAGATATTCCCAGAAGATCTCTGGTTAGATTATACCACTACTTCAAATGATAATGAATCTGTTTCTGAAAAACAAATGTTTGTCTCTTCCAAATTGTGCCTTGAGCTCCCTTGAGCTTTACAATTCAGTGAGAATTAATGTTACATAGCACAAATAATGGGACTTTTTCTGAGAAGACAGGATGCAGCTGCTGATGCTTAATTAAAACTTATAAGATTTGTTGAGTTGCTTTGATCTGTTGCTTTTTGTGTTTCTCAGCCTTTTGAGCAAAGGTTCTGTCAAAGCCTAAATGTATGCTGCGTGTTCATCTCAGTGAATGTCATGCATAGGACCTGTCTCTGAAGCTTTTGAAAGAAAAGGACAATTCCTTTCAAGGTGAAAACATCGACATGTTTAACTGTGTTTACATTATATTTTTAGATCCATGTTAACAATATACACAGCTTATATATTCAGATGATTTCATGCAGGTGACAGTGACATAGTTTGTACACACAAGTAAATATACCTGGAAGAGTTCAAAAAACATGTGGAGATAGCACTTGAAGACATGGTTTGGTGGCCAAAACTCAGTTGTGTTGCTAGGTTGATGATTGGACTGGATAATCTTAGGGGCCTTCTCCAATCTTAATGATTACATATGTGCCAAAAGCCATAGAACAGGTATACGTACCTCATTTTAATGAGCACCATTTATGCAGGAAGCCTATACCACACCACATACAATATGCAGCACCCTACAGAGTACTGATACAGACATTGGGAAAGACAAGAATTAGGCAGAGGCAGCACAAGATGCTGCTGGAATGGGTCAGAGTCGATACTGCTGCATGACCTATAGCAACAAGGACATAGTTGTTTTCATATCCACAGAGGAAGTGGCACAGCTTCTAACAGGACAAAGACATGGTTTGGCACAATTTGGGAACAAGAGGCTATGCTGAACCATAGCTCTTAGGACAAAAGACAAGTCACTTTTCATCCACAGTCATGCCAGTGAAGGTAGGGAGCATCCAGGTACTGAACGAGTGCCACTTGTACTTATTTACCAGTGGATAACAAGACTTCTGGTGTTAGGGTCCCAGGTCACTATTATGGATTCTTAAAAGGAGCCCTTTTGTTCTGCTGAAAGAAAAATATGACGTATAAAACCAGAATTTGTGCTGCTTTTGCTGCCATCCAGAATACAACGCCATGGCATGTTGTAGGGAGGAGCATGACCATGCTGCCTTTTGCCACCTGGAAAGCCCATCTGGCTGCTGCTGTGCAAAGAAATGGTTGGTCATGGGAGGTGATGACTATTCCTAGAGGGGCACATGGGACCAACATAAATGGCTTTCAGCTGTCCCTGACCTACTCACAATCATCTCCTGGCAAAATTCAGCATTACCTGTAGTACTGGCGAACCTTGAAACAACAGCTATGAAATCAGGACAGAAATTAATTGCATCCTTTGCTCTATCTAAGCAGCTACAAGCTTCTAGAAGTTGGAAGGTCATTAGTTCTCCTAGCAATAAATAATGCAGGGGATGGAATTTTTAAAGAGGATATAATGTGCCTGAGAGCTGCTACCATGCTCATTACTGATTTCTGCCAAAATTGTGTGTGTCTTCATGGATGAAAGTAGTCAAACACCAGATCTTGAGATCTTGATTTGAGCTGGCATCATTTTATTTGTTATTTTCAGTCTGAAAACAGCACAGATATGTTACAAATTGATGCTTGTGACTGGCAGGTTTCAACAGGAGCAGAGGAACTCATCTACTCATCTCTCCATTTGGATTTATCTCAAACCTGCTATGGAATCTGACTCCACTCTTCTGTGTTACTTGCCATACAACATAGATTTATTTAACCTTCATTTCAGACAAACCTCAGAAAGGTTTGAGAAATATAAATTTACCATGCCTTTCTCTAAGAAGGACATTGTCCTCTACACTCCTTATTCCTCTCTGCCCTAACATCCTACTCAGAAATCAACTCTTTTGACGTAAAAAGGGCAGTCCCTACTTCTGTGAAATCTGTGCCACAGGAAAAGAGCTCTTTTATTTATATTGAGCCAATTTAATTAAAAATTGTAAACATTGTGTTAAAGGATGTCCTCATTCTGACACACTTTAACTCCTTATTTTAAATTATCTACTTCTCTGCCACATAATTGTCAGCAGATTTCTAACACACATTTTTTAAAAGAAAGGTTTTATTTTTACAATTATGGCACAAACCTGATGAAGCGGAAGGTGGCTGTGCAGTGAGGACAGCTGAACTGCTGCATTATGAAAGGTATTAACATGTATGTAGAAAGATAAATCATTCTGTAGGTCCAGCCTAGAGTTAGGATGCTAATTTGCTGGCAAGGTAAGCATTTTATTAAATGAAATAATTAAAATTTTTTTTTCTAGCACAGAGGAATAGATGTCCACCTGCAAAGTGTGCATATGACAATATAATAGTCTGGGCTTTTGACTGGGGGAAGTTTTCAGAGTTCAAGCAACATCTAATATTTACCTAGCAGTCTGAGCTGTTATGTCATTTTTTCAAAGTTACAGATAAAAAAAAATATAAAAGCCCTTGGACACCCGGAATTTTTTGAAACACTGTATGGAGAGACCTTGAGAATGTAAAGGCAAAAAATAGATTCAAGGGGTTGCATTAATCAGGAAAAATCTGTCTTTCTGCTGAATGAGGCAGACGTGCTATCTAGCAAACCATTTAAAAGTATTGCTTAGGGACTGCTTGTGCTATATGAAAGCTGTTCAACTTCCACTTTCTGCCAAAACAACTTCATTTTGATATTTTCACAGCCACGGTACTTGTTTTAATTTATTCCTTATTCCAAACCTCCTTCAGAACAAGGTGGTTACCTTTCAGATACCTGAAGAGACACCTTCACATTTTGAGTTTCACTTTGCTTACAGTGAAGTGGGAAAAAACATATCAAAACAAGTGAGCACAAGTGTCTCGGGGGTTGCTTTTAAAAGAACAGGAAGACATAAGCTCCTTTATGAGACAGCTCAACATTTTACATGGAACTTCAGTCACGTGTAACAAATCTAAACGTATGTGCCAGGCCCCTGGGGAAGTCTCAAGGTGGTGTGTGTTGCTTGTGTAGGGATGGAAATGTGTGGGTAGATGTTGGCATTCCCTACTCAGTTTTTCAAGTTTCTGATTGAAATCAGACAACCAGACAATCAAGATACAAACCAGAGGAGCACTCTGAAAGACTCAAGATAAGCTTCTAGAGGGCTTGTGGGCCAAGCCCACAATCACAGAGGCTACAAACTGTGGTCAAAGAAACAAATCTGCTGCTGGTTTATCTGACTGCATAGGGTGAAATGAAACATTGGACTTTTCTTTTCAAAGAAAGATGCTTTTATATAAGAAACCTCTGCTTTGCTTCCCAGAAAGAACAAAAGCAATGTTTGCTTCATTCTTCCTGGTTAATGGTGGCAAGGGCAACATTATTCAAGTCTTTACTAACTGTATTCCTTTTTAGCCCTCTTTAGGAAGCTCTTTGTTGGATAGAGAGTCAGTCATTGCACAAAAGAGCAAAAAAAGACAAATGCTATGTAGAAAAATACTCAATACTATTGATAAAATATTCAGAATTGCAATTATTACCTTTCAATTAATGGGATTCACTCACAACCAACCTTAAGAATGTATGCTCTGTAATGCATCCTCATAATGAGGAAGGACAAGTTCTATTTGTCTTGTGACTTTTGGACCTGGAATTACAGATGATGATGAAACCACAAGGTTTGCAATAAAAGGCTAAGAGCTGGCATCAGTAAATAACATCACCCCATACCAAAAATAAGCAGAACTTTTACAGACCAGATCCTCAAGATTTCAGGGCTGTGTATTCAGATGGCCAATGCTGCAATTAGGATTTAAGTTTTCCTGACTATCTAAGATGCTAGGTGAGACCATGTTTTCTAACTCCACTCATCTGCTGATACTAACTGAGGATACCTTCAAATGATTTTAGCATTCCATGCTGTGAGGGTTTTTGGAAACGTACCTTCTATATTGGTAGTGAAGTGGGAGCTGATGGCATACATGTATATTAATATTTGGATCCTACCAGGACAGCTTTTGCAGTAAATCTCCAATCCATGCCCATTTCTTATGCTGTGTCTCACCGAGTGAAGCTGTCTCGGAGTGTGCAAACCTGGCTCTTTCCAGATCCATGCTGAGCTGAAACATGTTTTCAACAACTGTTTCATTCTGCAGATCTGCTCCTGTTGCACTCTCCTACTTGCTAATACATAGACATCTTTAGAAAAATTGCCTCTGTACTCTTGGAAACCATTTTAGCTGCATAGCCACTGTGCAGATGGAGGAATGGGGCAGAAACACATCTTGGATTTGTTTCATCACTGGGGAAGCTGGGAATAAGGTAGCTAAAGGTTTCTCCTCCAGGAGGTGTAAACCTATGCTTATCTAGTCTTGCTGCTTTCAGCACGACCCCAGTTTCAGCGTGTGCTGCTGCACCATGCCATGAGACAGCACTAAGATGTGGCTGAGGCTCAGGGGGCAGTTCTACATGTTGATGCTCCTCTCTGTCCTGCACTGTCCTTACATCTGTGGATCACAAAGGGCCCAATATCTTCCCAGGACCCAGCTCTGCAGTAGCCAGAGAAACAACTCTTTTTGTCTCTGGTGCCTCCTGAAGTTAACAAAGTAGCAATCGTCACATTCTAGCTAAAAGAATGCTGCAGAATGTAGCATTCAAAGGGAAAGGTAAAATTTTCCAGTGGAGAAGGCAGCGAGGGAATCAAGCAGCATGTAAAATGCAGAGAGAAATTAATTCAGCTTTCTGCATGCAGTATACATTGCTAGCAATTGCTACTTGTACACTGAGCTCAGGGCAATATATCACAAAATTCATTTCTCTGACCTTGTGCGCATTTCTTTCTCATGAACTAGGTCTTTCTGTTTGATTCATAAAAGCACAAGGGAGCTGCAGAATATTCAACTGTATAAAAGCAATATGTAGGACAGACTTTGCTGTCAGATGAATGATGAAACATTTGCACTAAGATGAATAAATTAGTTTTGCGGAAAACAGTGGTCTAATAGTTTGAAAAAAATGTGTGACCTAAAAAGTTTCTTATTCTGTGGCTATCACCATGCTATTTGGGCACTTTCTGTAGTCAATAGGACAGTTTTGGGGCTAGTAGTGGTTCTGATACTTGTGGAATCTGTGAAGTCTATAAGGAATGCATCTGCATATGTACAAAGAAATTATGAATCCTGCATATTATGTGTAAAACCACAGCAGAGCCAATGCTTTACTCCAAGCATGAACATTTAATCTTAATGCCTTCCTTCCTTCCTGGGGAAATAATTATAATATGAATCTAATTCAAAGCCAGAGGAAACCAGTGCTATTTGTCCAAATGTATTTATTTTTGGCTAGATTGTATGGCTGCAACCTCCTGTTTTGTGTAATCAAAGCATTTGACAGCTAAGGCAAGTTGGTTCTTAAAGCACTACCAGATCAGGACAAACTCAGACAAGTTTTAATACATTCTATCATGTATGGGATGGGTCACTATCCACTCTCAGTCCTTTCCCTTTTTTATTATTATTTATTTATGCATTGCCAAAGCAACCTTATGCATCGATGATTATATAGGTAGCCTAGATACCTGCATTGTACGCTGTAGTTTTTTGTGCAACTGCATGAAGACAGATGGTTAAGGGCTTTGGAAATTCCACCCAGAACACTGTCTCTAAAGTCCTTTGCTTTGTTCTTTTTTATTTCTTTATCAGAAAATCTATTAAAACTTGAAATGAGTACAACCTTTAAGTGAAAAGAGCTGCCAAACAGCCAAAGCAAGGCTCAAAATTAATTTTGGCATTTTAATGCACAATGAATTAGCAAACGTATCCAGATAGGTATCTAGTATCTTTTTGACATCACAGACATCTAAATCATTCAAATCCTCATTAAGGTAGTTAATGTATTAGACCAACATATATAAGAAGATTAAAAAAAACCCCAAACAACAAACCCAACCATCAAGTCACACATCAAAGGGAGAAAGCTGCAGAAAATGTAATTGAAGACAAAAGATGTATAAATCCCTTTACTATTTTTGATCATTTTAAAGAAGTACATTAAAGAATTCTCCTCCCTTTTCCTAATTTTAGCCAAACTAACAATGAAAAAGATGGCAAGTAGAATTGCCATTTTCAAATACAATGCTATAGATTAACACCTGAGTTTAATTATCAAAGTATAAAAGCAGCTACAAAAAAAAGGTCAAATTTAAAGATTCGAGGAAAGAAAAACAAATCTCCAAAGACATATATATACAAAAATAAGCACAGCATCTAGATGAAACACTATCTTCTAAGAAAGTCTACAAAATGACTAAGAATCCGAAACAAGAAAGATGACACTTTAGAAGAGAAAGGAAAGAATTCTTGTGGACTTGGAAGTGCACCAACATTGCAAACTCGACTAAAAATCCATGCAAAGGGCTAAGTCAGAGCCATTTGCTCAGCTGAGGTCCTGGAGCAGTGAGAGTGCTTTGCTGACACATTGCTCACTGTTACACACAGTCCCAGATGCAAGGCAGGTTGGGCTTGGCAGCAATAATTCAACCTGTCAGCCCCAGGGCAGGGAATGCTGGTGGCTTTAGTGACCATCCAGAATTTGTTCCTTGTACAGAGTGGTTTGAGTTGGAAGGGACCTCAAAGATCATCCAGTTACAATTCCCTGCCATGGGCAAGGACACCTTCCACTAGACCAGGTTGCTCAAAGCCCCATCCAACCTGGCCTGGAACATTTCTAGGGATGGGAGCATTCACCATTTCTGTGGATAAGCTGTTGCACTGCCTTCAGAATTTTTTCATTATATACAATGTAGGCCTACCTTTTTCTCACTTTGCTGAATTTGGCTATTCCTTTGTATGTAGAAATACAGCAATTGCAGAAAAGACACATGTATAAGCTCACACATGGAAAATATATTACTTTAGAAAGCTCAGGAAACAGCTTAAGGAACTCTGAAGCTACCTGAAGTTATGTCAAGGGATGTGGCTGAAGTGCTGGATCTAGGCTGCCACCTACACCCAGCTGGGAAGTCTCCATCCAGCTTAGATATCCATGTGTTATACTTTGCACAGCTTGGTTCTTAGAATGAATACCAGTTTTCCCGTACCCTGCCAGGTCATGTGAGAGGACTTGTCTGGGCACTTTCTCTCTACTCTTACTTGACCTTGTTTTTTTCCTTCATCTCAACTAGAAATTTCAATGGGAAAGGCTTTATGGCAAAGGTGGCATTACACAGCAGAACTTGGAGGGAGAACAGAGCACTCAAAGAAAGTGGTTAAGGATTGAATCTTGAAAGTTTCCATTTACTGGCAGCGGGGGAAGTTCATCCTGTAGCTTCACAGAAACTAGAAAGTTCAGATGATCCAGAAATAGGTGGCAGACAAAAATTTAAAAAATAATCAGTTCCAACACCCATGGGGAAATAACCTCTTCTGTACTTTACAGCATCTCCACATTAAACAGATGAAATGTAGTGCAGAGTTTCTAAAAGGTGTGCTTTTATTATTTTCTATTTTTTTTCTAAACAGACTTCTTCAAATAGCTTGTTTTCAATATATTCTTAAAAGGGCACCCCTGTGTGTTTGTCTGAGAAGGTGGAGGGCGTGTTTTGTGCGAGCCACACAACAATGGCACCAGTCACGCACAATTCAGTTCCTCAAGAGAAATTTGCTCCAGCCTTTCATGTGGCTTCTTTTCAGCTATGCTCTGGGAAGCACACACCATTATCCAGTGACAAAAGAGTAATAGATGTGTAATAATTATGTGGAGGAAAATGATAACGTTCAGAAAACTGTGCATTTTGATTTCTTGTTTTAAATGAACTTGAAGAATTTTCAGCATAAGATAGACTAAGATAAGTAGACAACTCTCATGCTTTCCCCTTGTGCCATACTCAAAATGAAGTTACCTTTGCTTCTGTCAAGGCAAACTGCATTTGGCACAACAGTGCTGATTTTTATTGCTTTGAACTGGTTTATGTCACTAGTAATGATATGTGTTTCAAGCCCTACAAGCGTCTGGAACAAAGAATAACCTGTAAATCCCTGTCAAAGCTATACTCATATTTTCCCTAAGCATATGCCTGAGCTAGCTTTAGTTATGTTTACTTCACTATTTGTTCTAATTTATTTATTCATTTTTTCTTCGGAAGCATGGCTTTTTTAGGAGCTTAATATCTTTGCACTATACTTCTCCATGAGCTACATGGATAGAAATCCAATGCAAAACCACTAGAGTGGCTCTCCAATTTTACTCATGTAATTTACAGACAACTTTTCATTTACTCTACATCTGTTGCTAATGATTCATAGATTTGAACAGTATTAGTAACTTTCTGACACCTCATGTTCAACTTCTCTCTTCCAACTTGTCTTAGACTTGTCATAGAACATGATGATGTTCCAAGCAAAGGACATTTTGTGCTTTATCAGATTTCATCACTTGAATTTTAGTACAACAAAGAAAAAAAAACACTGTGACATTTCTTCCTTATGAAGGCTATTATGCTGACATATTGAAGACCTTCTCCCCTTTACTGATGCTAAAGAGCAAAAGCTTTAATTATTCCATCATTAGTTAACTAGGCAGAGCAGAAATCATCCTACCATGCTTTTATTTTTTTCTATTTTATTCCTAGCTCTAAAGATTCTGCTGGCATTTCCAAAGTATAATTGGATTATTTCTTGGAGTCTTTTTATTTGTGATTTTTACATCTGACAAACATACTGTTCCTTGTGTTAATGATACGTTATGCAACACCCTAATTTCTAGTATGTTTGAAGACTTCGAGATGATGTGGGCTTAACCATCAGACACAGAAGTAACAATTCTTGTTAAAGAATAAAGCAAATAAGTAATTGTTCCCATTCCTTTGCCCCAGGTTCACTCTCACCTCCTAACAGTAAGTCACACAGGTTTCTGCTTTTGAATGAGAGCCAGAGCTGGTAATGAGCCACATGCATCAACTGTATTTACATTTTTTTTTCAGAGCAGTTGGTGGCTTACATAAAAATACAAAACATAAGCTTCATGTGGAAAAAATTTATCAATGAGATTTTCCCATTTTCTCATTCATAAATTAACAATTTCCTAATTCAATTAATTATTTAGTCAAGTAGTCAATTACTCAAATACAACAGATGACAATTGCTCTGTCAAAGGCATATGAGCACTTCCAGAAGATGGAAGGCAGAGGAGAATTGCTTCCAGAGAAGTTTGTCAATCTTGAGGATCAATAATCACCAAAGAGAAAGAAGAGCTGAAGCTGAATGAAATTCCAAGTACAGGGTTTAATACAAAAGACTGTGTGTTTTGACAGCACAGTTACTGAGTGCAAATGTGTAAGAGAGCTGAGCCCCCAACAACCTGGATTAGGGGCAGACTGGCAGTAGCAGAGCGTGGTAATCTTTGCACAAGTGTACAGAACACAGATCTTTAATTTCTGCCACTTGTCTCTCAAAAAGCTTCTGTATCCATGTCGGCTGTTTTAGAAATAGTATTTTTCTTTACTTATAACTTGGCTTGAATGAGGAGTGATTCAGCCGTCTGTGGCATTCAATATGTCTGGGCACAAAGAACTGTATTCAGAGCTCTAGGCCATCCCATATAGTTCATCATGAATTAAAACACCTGCAGCTGATGTGAGAACCAATTCTAAGCAGCAAAATGTCTTCCAGTGAACAAGATTAGGCAGGAAAGCCCTCTGGCATGCAGTAAAGAAGTGGGGAATATATAAAAGTCCTAAGTGTTCTTCAACAGCATTTTTATTGGGGGGCTGACTTTTATAGGCCATCACCTGATGACAGCAGAGGATTAGTTTAATGAAATATTATATGTTTTAGACTTTTTCCACAGAAAAATAATATATTTTCACACCCTCATTTGGGAATATGTACCAACCATAAGAAATAAGCTATGACACTGTGGAAAGTTTATGTTGGGGGATAATTTAGAGTTGTCAGATACCCTTTTTACAAAAGTGGGAAAAGGTGGGGAAAGATATGAAGTATCTGATTTCTGACATAGTAAGTCATAAAAAAAAGTCTGAAAATCTCATGGAACTTGTTCTGATTTTTGGAAGACTTCAAGGGCATCCACACCATGGCTGTGTGATGGTCAGTGTCCTTAGCTACCTTTCTGCAAACAAGCGTAAAGGGACTTTTTCTATTAATTAAAATCTTGGGAGAGCCAAGACACATGAATCATGAAGCTTACCCAGTCCTAATCTGAGTAACATAGGGGTATCCTCTCCCCACAAATGGAAGTTTAACTATTTTTTAATTACCACTGTATCTGCAGATTGAATAGTACAGATATTTCCTCCACTTTTTCCTCCAGGATGGAAAGGGAGTGGCAGAGCAAAGGATGGACAAGAGAAAAAAAGATTTGAAAATGAATTTCCTTCTGCACCACCACAAGGAACAGTGAGCTAACAAAATGATAGTTTTAAAAGTACTGGTTGAACCTTGAATGAACTTGTTAGTTAAATGTTCTGCTTGGCAATTTTAGCAGAGAAAATATTGGAAAATAATGTGTTTAACTAATCATTATTATTTACAACGGAACACGAAAAATAAAGTGTTCAAACATAAAATTTGTTACAACCCTCATTGAATTAGAAATAAATGAGCTGTGAAAAGTTCTGTAGTTTCTTTTTTAACTTCTAATTTTATTTTTCTATGGACTTGTTCTTACATTAAGCTGCCCTCAGTCCTTTTACTGACATGCTTTGGCAGTCACAAACACCCACACTATCCAACCATGCTTCCTTTTTCCCTCTAATGAATTGCAGCATTTTCTTGTGTATGAGGTGTCTAAGCAATGTGCAACCTGTGTGTGTGTTCACTGCTCCTGTGGTTCTAGATTCCTCATTTCTTCTAAAAATTCATCAAAGGGCCATTAAGCAGCTCTTGGGTTTTGGTGACTAAGCCAGCAAAGGAAAAAGGTAAACACTGATGTTTTATTTATTGCCACTATTATAAATTCTCATGGAATGTGAACTATATTTATATTGCTCTACTGAGTTTTACACATGCACATTATACTTAAGAGAAACTGTCTACAAACCAATTACATTATTATAGCTCAAATTTAGGCCATATTCCTGCCTGATATAGAGGGGCTCGAGATTTTAGAGTGATGTACATAGCACATGGTTAGAACATTTCACTACCACTTCTTTTATAAAAATGTATGCTGGTAAGTGCATGCATTAGTAGGAAAGGCTTATAAAATTGACTTTAAAACCAATCTAATCACCAGATATTGTTTTTTCCTTAATGTTTACTACTTCTTTTTCAAAGATTTGGATATACATAATGAAGCTTTTCTACACAAACTGCAGTTAGATTCTTTTAAAATATCTGGGTCACTTTTTTTTAAAGATCCTTTCAATTGCAAGTTCACCTGTGGTTAGAGCCAACAGAAAAATAAACTAATCAAGTAATTCAAGAAAGACTTATGATAAAAATATCTCAAGAATGTATCTGTTCAAAATACAAGTGATAAATGTTCGAATAGGATTTTAAAGAAGTCCTTATGGATATATGTAGTGCAGTAAGGATGACTAAAGCTGGCCATGTTTCATCTACAGATTTAAAACTGCCAGCCCATCTCCCACCCCAGACAAAAGAGTATATGGAACCAAAAACAGGCATTCAGTGTTTTTGCCCATGGCAAACCCAATCTGAGAGTCAGAAGCTCTGGGTCTTTCTGAGAGGGAGGCTTCAAAGAGACTGTTGTACTTAGTAGGTGTCAACAAAATTATATTCTATCAATTCCATATAATTCTCTTTGGAGGCTATTCACACTTTCAACCTTTAGTGATAATGAGGGTATTAGAACATCTCTTACTCATTCTGATATGAGAAATGTGAATGATAGCCCCTACTCACTTTCTGCCTAGCTTTAATGATATTATATACTTTCAGTATACATTATTCTCTCTTCCTCTTTTTCAGGCCAGAGTGTCCTCTTGTATTTCTATTTCTGCTTTCTCTGATTTAGTCTCTTCTTGTGTTGAAGCTGTTCCGTACTCCTACAATTTTTTAAGACTGAGGGACTATAGAATCTTAGAGGTTGGAAGATCATCAAGATAGAGTTAAAGGACATTTAGTCCCAGCCACCACTGCCAGGGGCAGGGACACCTCCCACTAGGCCAGGTTGCTAAAGGCCTTATCCAGTCTGGCCTTGAACACTGCCAGGGTTGGGTCACCCACAATCTCCTGTTCCAGTGTCCTACCAACATCACAGTAAAGAATTTCTTAATATCTAGCCTAATTTTCCCCTCTTTCAGTTTGTGCCCATTACCCCTTGTCTTGTCACTGCAGTTCCTGATGAAGAGTCCCCTTCCAGCTTCCCTGCAGGCCCCCTTCAGACACTGGAAGTCTGCTGCGAGGTCTCCACACAACCTTCTCTGCTCTAGGCTGAACAGACCCGACTTTATCAGCCGTTGTAGGGGAGATGCTACAGTCCTCTTATCAACTTCGTGGCCATCCTCTGGACCTGCTTCAAAGTTCCATGTCCATCTTGTGTTGCAGGCCAGAGCATAAGGCTGTTCCCATCTGCCAACAGATGATCCAAACCATCCTCCTATAACCTCATAAGTGTTGCACACATGTGCACACTATTTCTTTTTAATTTCATTCTTTTAATTGCTTCAAAAATATAGTTTAACTTTTCTACCACTGATGATATTTCTGGAGGACAAACACCAAGATCACAGTGACTCCAGGATCTTTCCCTGACAGCTAAGGGCTAACACACAGCCGATTACTGCGTCTGTTTATTTTAACTCAGGTGCACTAATTTGCGTTTATCAATATTAATAATATGACATCAGGAGAGCCTACTGCAGATCCTCAGGCATCTCTGTTTTGGCTGTCCCAATTGTCCCTGTGACAATTGCAGGCAGTGGCACCCTGTGATTGCCTGCTCTCACTGCCCACGCGGTGGCTGCGCCCAGTGGCACCAGTCCTGAGCCATTTCTCAAATCTCCCCTCTCATCCTGCTCTCCCCTATCAGAAGGGGCTTCTCAGCTCCTGCTCGCTGCCTTTTTAAAGACACGCTCTTCCCTAAATCCTGATCACATTTGGAATGGGTCTGAAAAACACTGCAACAGAAATCTCTTCTTGTCCACTAGGGGGAAGTACCTCCATAATTAGGATTTGATGAGTGACCGTATGGAAAAAGGAAAATAGTCTCCTGTGTTTCTAAATTGCAAGACAACGCTTGTTTTGAACTTCAATAGTAATAATTTAATGCACAAACGAAAATCTACTTTTAGTGAAGACATTGACATGTTAGGTACTAAACAGCCTTTTCAACTAAATTGTGTTAGGCTTGCTTTAATGCAGACTTCTGTTCAATAAAAGCTATCTTATGACTTAATATTTTCACAGGAAGTTACTGCAGAAGGACAATTAAAGAAAATGAAATAATTGTATTTCTATCAAAATCTGTGTGGTATTCAACTGTCATAAAATAGAAATACCATTAACTTTTAATGAAACAACATTAAATTACATTCAAATAGTTGTCACTCTAAAACTGAGTCATAAAGAGAAATAACCTGAACAACGTTCTGTTTATCTCTGCAATGACATATGTAAACCATCCTTTTTTCAACCTTTTGCTATTTATATGGCACCATCAAAGAAACACTGGTTAAGGCAGAGGTGCAAATCTACTGCAACATTTAAACTTATCAGTTGTTTCATAAGAAGAGAGCATGCTAGACATTCTGTCTGCCACAATCTGAATGGTTTGTTTCCCACAAAGTTTAGAAATTTATGTATGAGAGGACTAGGTTTTATACAGATACAGTATGACCATTTTACATTCTGATTTTATTCTTTTCTTACTCAGCTCTAATAGAGACCCTAATGTTTTTAGAACATCTTAGAAAGGCATCCACAAAAGCAGTACTGCAATATCTTCAAAGACTGATCACAAAAATTCTCCAACTGACTTAGCAGCTTATATGATTTCCAATATTAAACCCTTGTGCAGTATTCTACTGAAATTGAATGAGGTTTGAGCTCCTACTTCACTGTAACTCTTTTCTATCACTATTTTGAATGTTCATGAACAAATAACAGTCTAAGGGAAATTTAGTGGGAAACCAAGTGTAACACAGATGTGAAGTCACTGCCTGTGTTTAGGCAATAGTGCAGATATCTGACCCTAATTCCTTAACATTGTCATTTAAATGTCTCCTGAGTGAAGGGATCCTCTTTTCATTTTATCATAAAATTACTGTTCTATTATAAAGGGACAAAAACCCCCCAAAAACCAACAAACTAGAAACAGGTGACAAGATGCCATGACAGTGGCTGTTGTTCTTGTCTGCCAGAGTTCTGCAGTCAGTTTCACACAGAATCAGTCCACCAAAATACTCATGGCTTCAGTACTCTGGATTTCACTTGAATCCTTCATTCTCTTCAGCAAATCTTCCTATTATTTGCTCCTATCAGTTAAAACACTTAAATATATTGCCAGGAAAGGACAGCTTCTATTATTTTGAATCATTTGTGGTTTAGGATAATGCTACATGGAAGTTATCAGTAAAAAATAACAACAACAATAATAAAGGCTTCAAGACTCTCCTAGAAATTCTCACTTCAGGCTTCCTGAGGAGAAAGTCGGGCTGCATTATCTTTCCTTCCCTTGTGATTGCCTCATGCCCTGGGAGGGATCGAGGCGAGAGGCAGCTGCAGACAGTGCTGCATCCCTGCCCGTGTAAGCCAGAGCCTCCTTGATGCTCCCCGAGCTGCCCGAGGAGCTGCTCCGGTCAGGGCAGCAGCAGGAAGGACTTTCCCTGCCCAAGCACACCCAGCCAAGGGGACAGCTGCTCCCTGCAGACACAGCCGCCCTCCCCAGGCGTTCTGGAGGAGGGGTGGGTGGCAGGGGCCGCGCACTCTGCCCGCCTCCCTCGCCTGGGGGTCGGGATCCCCTGGCTGCAGCGGGAATCCCGGGGCTTCGGCCGGTGCATTCAAAACACACCAGCAAAAGAGAAACCTGCAGCATCAAGGGTTTTACAGATCAATTCCTTGAACTGCACCGTAGAAATGGTTTTTAAAAAGCAACACATTGTGCTTGTGGTTTTTGGGGTTTTTTTAAGCTTAACACAAAGTGACAGTTGACTAAACAGTTTTACATAAAATTTCCATTTCCATTTGAAAAGCTTACATTTGCAATAAACATCCCTTGCTGGCTCTGTTCCCAAACTCAAGCTTTGCTCTGGAAAAACCCTCAAACACTGAAATAAACATTATTTCTGAACTGACTCCGCCACCTCACTTTCTCCTTCACAGTTCCATCTCTTAGAAAACATTAAGAGCTTCGACTTTACAAGGTGTTTTCCACTTCACACCAACATACTGTGAAACAAATCACTCATCTGCAGAGTGAACTCTGCTTCATGAGGTTTTTGCTTTAGGTTCTGTTCTGAGCACAAACTGAAAAAGAAGATGTTCACTTACCACAGAAGAGTCGCTGCTGAGTTTTGAGCAGCAGAACTGTGAATGAATGGTGCAGAGAAGAGAGCATTTAAATGACATAGCTTTCCACTGAAAAATGGAGAATTTTGACCCAGCTTACTGAAGTCTAAAACCTATAATTAACAGTGACTAGGCTGCATAAGGCTAATGGATTGCCTATGTAGACAGCCTATCATTTTATTTAAAATATAATGGAAGCAAAATGCTCTCTCTGCAATCAGCAGGTTGTGGCAGCAGAGCAGAAATGAACACAGAGAATAGGTGGGTGTTCTTTTGCTGGGTATCAAAACCTTGTTGAAGGAAACACATTTATTTTGTAAGACTACAATGGAGATGTGAAGAGAACAAGGAAGGATTTCAAAAATAGAGTGCATGAACAAAGTTGCACACTGAATAGGTCAGAAAGGGGTCCCTGCTGTCTGAAGACACACAAAGCTATGCCTGGCTTTTTTTTTTTTTTTTTGCTGTGTGCTGCTTTCAGACATATACACAGGCTACCTGGTGGAGAGTGGGGAGGGTGAGGTGTTAGACTGCTCAGGGCTGGCTCACCCCTAACCCTCGGCGGTCTTGACAAGCACCCTCCTACAGAGCAACCGAAAGGTAAAATTTCCACGAGTCACCACTAATTTGGTGCACCTCAAGGGCTTTTGTGCCTGCATCTGGAAAACCCAAGTGACAAAGGGAGATGTCTGAGAATTTGGTTCACTATTTTCCAGGGGAAACTTCCCATTCCTGCATAGTTTGGAAAAGCACGATATCAAACAAATCTGACTTCTCTTTGTTTTAATAACATCATGTTTCACAACCTTTCTAAATCCTGGTTTCTGCACCTATTGTAGCTGTAGTGAAATCATACTTATAGAAATATAATTAGCAATCTATTCCACATAAATATTTATTCATAAACACAATATTAAAAGAATATCACTAAATACAAAGAGGTAAGGTCAACTGCTAGACAAATTTTTTTAAAGGTCCGTTATTGGCAAACCTGTTCCTTGATCTTTAAAAAAAATAAAAGGCAGCATATTCAGTTTATCTCAGGTGACTAGGCATATGCAGAATGGACATCTGCTACCACTGCAGTAATTCAGGCTACAACATTATAACTGTATTTCCCTGTTATTTTTCAGGCATTCATAACTTCCTGAAATATTAATAAGTGCTGAGATTTATAATGTACCTAGGGTTCAGTCTTGTGATGTATGTAGCTCTGTGGCCCTAAGCTGGCACTAGAGCTTGTATTCACATGCTCTTCTGGAATGAAATCAAAACAGCAGAAAACAAGGCTGGAAGGCACCTTGAGGGTTCTTTTAACATCCCCTGGCATTCCCACCCCATGGATGGACAAGCATACATTTTTCTAATTTATTCTTATCATCCTCCAAAGACAGAGGAGGGTGCCTACACTCCGCCTCTCAAACCTCTCTAAGCTCATTACTGGGACTTCTGCTGAAGCTGAGCCTTTCACTGCCAACCTATTTGGGGATGTTTTACAGTCTTGTGTATCTTGGATGGAGAGAATAGCTAGTTGATACTTGAACAGGACTTAACAACAGCCTTTGAATACCTACAGGGAACTTATAGAGAAGATGGAGACAGGCTCTTTACTGAGGTGCTTGGCAGGAGGCAATCTTCATAAATTAAAGAGAGACAGGGACAGGGGAGGTTCTGGCTGTCCAGAAGGACAATATTTTTCCTATGAGGATCATTAGGGACTGGGTGAGACTCTCCCTCCTTGAAGGCTTTCGAGATCTGACTGTTCAAAATCCTGAACAACTTAATCTGAATTCATTGCCGCTGCTTTGAGGGAGAGGTTGGGTTAGAAACCTCTTGAGGGCCCTCTTAACCTGAATTATTCTGTAACTCTAATTCTATTTCTCTTTACAGAAGACCCTTGCAATTCAACTGCTTTTACTTTTACCCAGTTTAAAAATGTGTTCAGTCTCCCTTCAGAATGTGTGTTTTCCATGAACCTGGCTGTTATTTCTTCCCTCTGCTCTGTCTCTGCATTTGTCCCATCTCTCCTGAAGGGCACTGAGCCCCTGGTTTTATATGATGAGAACACTTCTCTGAACTGAGGCCAGAGATATTATCAGAGGCAGCACAGAGACTCCCAATTGCTTCATAAAAGCTGAACCATTATTTGAGATGGTTACATAAAAGACAACACAGCATGGAACAGTACATACACAATAGTATTTTGAAGCATCTATCCTCTGAAATCAGTTTGGAACTACTCCAAGTGCTCTGTATACATCCTCAGCCATGCAAGCCTTCAAATGGGAAGACTAGTGTTACCCTGAAATTCAGCTTTGCATCCGTCTCCTTCTCCAAACTGTGAGATCATTTTTCTCCCTTGAAGTTTTTGTGCTTTTTCCAGAGCAGTTTCGAATACACCATTTTCCTCCAGAAACCTTCATATTGGCATCAAATGTAAATGTTGTGCCTCAAGATGAATAAACTCAGAATATGACTCCAGAACAGAAGTTCATTTGCAGCTTTAAATAATGGGTAGCAGTTTGACAGCAGTATTCTTTTATTTTTAATTTTTGCAAACAACCCCATCCCGATAGAACGAAAAATGCTTTGTAATAAGTCCTCTTCAAGAAAATACGAAGCAAACTCTGTCTTGGCTGTTTATGTGAAACAAAGAGCCCAAACTGTCAATTTTCTTCCTGACTCTTTCCTTCTGAAGCCTCAGAAAACCCATAAAACTACATTTGAACAGTAGTGACCAGAACACACACAGTATTTACCAGGAACCATTTGAAAACATTTCTGCAATCTGCATCATGCTTTTCCTCCCATAGCCCTACACAGCCTCAAAGCCCAAAGCAATTCCTTGCAGTCCCTATTTTATCCTGCTTCCCTGTGCTCTCCCCACAGACATACCCAACTTTGTCACAGTCTGCGAGGATGTTCTTTTACCCAGAGAGTTTTCCCCAGGGTCTGTTTTGATGCCCTTGGTGATTTTAGGACATTTAAATTTTTCTGCAGCACCATGGCTCACTTCAGTCTGGAACAATACCTGCTGACCTTGGCAGAATGGTAGTGAATTTAAATAGACAGACAAATGTAATTTTTACTATTGTTCTTGAGCGTATTGCTTCCCCCTTTCAAGGAACTAGTATAGTCAAAAGAACAGCTTGATGACATGAAGTTTGCTGGTTAATTCTTTCCTTCCAAATTATGCAAAGTATCATCTTTACAAAGGTCCATATCAATATAAGATTGAAAAATGGCTATTTACAAGTGGTGGCCTTGTGAGAATCTTATCTTGGCATCCATCCTTTTGAGTACTTAGACACAGTTACAAGTCATCAGACCTCAGGCAATTTGATGTCATGCTTGGATCTTAATAATTTCATTTATCAGTTTTTCCTTATGGTTTTTGAGAGGTGATAAACTGGCAAAATGCATATTTAATCTGTATTTGCTACAAGTAAAACTGCCTCTGAAGCACTGGACATTTATTTTTACAGCTGGTTCTGAATTCAAATACACTGGTATAAATAATTTCTGAATGTCATGTAATATTTATGCTGGAAATCTGAAACTGCATGTCATGTTTGGAGAAATGAAACACAGGGAAAAGAGGTTACATTTTCACTGAACCAGTGCAGGCTATAGTGTCTGACACGGTACTACCAGAGCCCCTACAAGAACCTGAGAGCAGCAGCAGTCCTGCCATTGCTGAGGAATCTGAAATTGCCCCCTTGATCTGCATGAGGGATGGGCTGTAATATCTTCTCAGCCCTCCCCCTTCTCCCTGCCCTTTGCAAGGTTGCTTTATGTAAAAAATAAAGTGTATTTCCTCAGCTCTATCCCAGTGTTTGCCTCCACTTGACAGAGTGCAGAACATCAGCTGACTTTGACACGTTGCTCTTTTGCCTGATTGATTGTTTTTGGAGGGAATGGTCAGGCATGTATTTGTTACATTGACTTGTTCATCTATAACCATGCTCTTGTTACTCCTATGTGCGTTAAATTTAACTGTCCATCTTTCAGGTGATAGTTGCCTTACCTGACTTTAGGAATCTCCAGTTTGGACAGCTATGGCTGAGCTGCCCACCCCATAGAGCCAACAGAAAGAAAGAGAAACAAAACGGATAAGAAATCTGTAGATGACAAAGCCTGGAAGGAAAAACATGATTGTTTTCAATTACTGCTTTGAAGACCTGGGATTGACACTTAGAGGGGCTACCTAGAACAGAGGCTAGGCAGTGTTAAAGGAATAAAGTAGGTATTTATTAAAAAGGACTTCAAAGGATCTGCCTTGAGCAGTACAGGAGCCTGGCCGTGGCTCCACCTAAGATGGAGACAAGATGGATGACAAGTCATGAGTTCTCACACTTTTATAAGTTTTGGTCCATTTACATATTGGTGTTAATTGTCTAATTACAGCTTCAGGTTATGAAGTCCCATCCTCCCAGTTTGCTCTCCTCAATTCACCGATTTTTATACTTTTTGGGCCTGATGCTACAACAGTGTCCTTGGTTCTCAGGCTGGAAAAGGATTGTTTTGTCTAACTAAACTGTGAAGAGAACTTGCTAACACTTCATATGAAGTTCAGAGTTGCATACCAGTGCAGTACAGAATCTGGAAAGTATGAAAGCTAAAACTTAAGGCATCAGGATGACTGCAAGCTTTTGTGCTGAAATGGATTTGACTGGTGGCAAACCAGCTAGGTAGGATAGGCTGCCTATGGGTGACGCTGGATCACAAATTGAACATGAGCCCACATTCAGGTCAATGTGATCCAGTTGTCAATAAAATGCCTCTCAATATTAACCTAAGAGATCCTTCTCACCACTGTGTCCTGTTACAGGCACAGAAATGCCTCTTTCATTCAAGGGTAGAGTGTGGGGGGGGTTAAATATCCCAAAGACGATGAGAAACCACAACCTAAGAAAGAAGTAGGATCATTTCTTCTAAAGAAAAGTCTGAGGTCTTTTCAGAGTCTCCAGTCTTCAGACATCCTAACACACTTCAAAATGGAATGGAGTGGCCTAGTGTCCTTAGTTATACCAGGGAGGACAAGAAATTATTCACTTGT
The DNA here is from genome assembly GCA_013398275.1 of Promerops cafer. NCBI lineage: Eukaryota > Metazoa > Chordata > Aves > Passeriformes > Nectariniidae > Promerops > Promerops cafer. The sequence continues at coordinate 50,781 of VZSE01006408.1, forward strand.
GATGAATGAAGATCTAGTTGAACTTTCAAAAGACTTCTTCATACTGAGAATACTAAAGAACTAGAATAAATGACTTTGAAATGATCTCCATCACAGGAAGTCTTTAAGAGACAGTCAGGAATGTTGTGGGAGAGCAGCAGACTCTGTAACTTGCCAAACTCTTTTTCAGCTTTATTTTCCTACAGTTTTGTGCGTAAGCAGCTGATGCAGAAGGAAATAAATGCTTGTGTGGCATACCACAAACAGCAGGTGATCCAAGCACCAACTGGTTTGCAGTTTCATGGACCTCAGGTTTATCCAGACAGCTAGAACATCCCACAGCACTAAAAATATAAGCAGCAGGCTACATTAAATTAAGCAAGGATTTCAGGTGCTCTTACTGCAGTACTCTTAAAAGCAGTTTAAATGTCAAAATTAGGCTCCAGTGGACAGAAGGTTATGCAATAACCATTCCTCATAATTCAGAAGTACAAAGCTCCTCACATCATTAAAACTTGCAGTCAGGTCATTTTAGAGAAGACTGTGGCCAGAAACCCTAAATGTGTTTGTAGAGAGAAAAGAGTATGGCAGTGAAAATGGCTATTTTGATTCAGCACTATAAAACTGCCCCAGATGAACACTTAGGAGGAAATAATATTGCTTATGTCATGAAGTCAGAACAGAAGAAGCAGCAAAGGAAACATAATATATCATTTTAAATAAGACAGGGAGCATTTTTAGTCTCTCCTGCCCCTACCTTTTTTTTCCCCCACAGCCTCCATTATAGTCACACTTTGCCCAAGCCTGATTACCTTGGAAGACTAATAGTACTGCTAAAGCAGGTCAACCTCAATTGAGCAACTAGGAGGTAGGAATACAACATAATCAAAGACAAGCTAAAAAAATGAATGTCCTGGAAAAGGTGCAGGATTTGAGTTGAATGTTTAGTGCAACAATAAATAAAATAGCCTCATTAAGACAAACAAGAAACTGAAAAGATGGAGAAGAAAAGTGGACTAAGGCTTTGGCCAATGCAAGGCAAACAGTTACAGAAAGCAAGGACTTCGAAATGCTGACATGGAAAAGGGAGAAGCACACTAATCAAATTTTGACAAGTGAAAATTATTCTACCTGACAAGGAGGGTGAATGAAAAGATGCAGAATATGTATCTTTTTGATACAGGCATTTTCTGGTGGCAAGTTTAGGAGAAGGAAAGTCCTTCAACAATATTTCAAAGTTATTGGGGCAGCCTGTATTTAACCACTTAACAATGAATGAGCTCCTTTTCTGCAAAAAGGCCTTTAGAAATGACAATGTTACAAATTCCGATTTTTCAGGAATTAAATTTTTGAACTGCACTGTAACATGAAGAAAAGTCTTGTACAAGAAAAGATAATTTTCTTTCTGGTTAGCAAAGCAAAGACACAAAAGCAGGAATATACTAAGTGGAAGTTACAAGCCAGGGCTTAGGTAAGTGTCCAGAAACCATGTCTATGTAAAAAAACCCCTATGTAACAGCTATACCCATAAGCTAATAACTTGAACCACTAAAAGACCTAAAAGCTTCAAAACTGAACTGTACTGGGTAGTACCTCAAGGGAACTCTAAAGCCCTAGTTGGACACCTAGCATTCCTGTATAAGACAAGAGAAACAGGAATTCTCCAAAAGTTAGGGATACAAAAAAAACCACTGAGCAGAAAACTCAGTGAAGCTAGCCAACAACAAATATAAGGAAGACAGGACTGCATATGAGTTTCTTCCCTCTTCAGAGGTTTCATATGAAACCAAACACTCCTTTCCCTAGCAAAAACTTCCAGCAAGCTCTTTGGGAAAAATCATCATCATTGCTGTTCAATCTCAGCTGAGGCAGGTCAGAATTCATTTTTTTACAGCCTTTAACAAAGCAGAGCCAAGGAGTACTTTAAGCCAAACCCCAAGGGACTGTTTTAACCTCCATGAACAGAACCAAATTCCTTCTCGCTTATCTTTAAGTCCCGAATTTTATGTTCTTGCCCACATGGTGATAGCTGTAAGAATAAATGCCAAGAATAAAAATTAGTAAGAGCAGAAGTTAGCCTTGCATTAGGGTATAACTGTCGGAAGAGAAAATCAAGAGACTGATGGAAGGGAATTCAACTTTCCCCTACACACAGACAAGTGTTCTTAGTAGCCACTGGGCTACCATGAAGGATTAAGATGTAGTCCACAAATGCTCCTGCTCAAATGTTGGGCAGAAAGTGTTCAACTGCTCTTTGTAAGGATCCAAATATCAATTTCTATATAGCTAATCAAAGCAGTTCTGAAACCTTTTTGGTGCCATAAAGTCAAGTGCACTATTTGGTTTGTATGCACTAAATTCTCTCCAAGGCAAAGCTAAAAACCTCTGAGCTGCTTGTTAGAGAAGTTTCTGACACATGCTATCCCCCATGCTACCATCTCTGTGTCTTCTTTGAGAAACAGCAGACTATCAGAGGCCAAAACTGAGTTTCAAAATGTCAATCATTAAGCAGGGTGTACGATTCTGATCTGAAAATCCCTTGGGGAAGTCAGGGATGCCCCTCTGCTTGCTTCACAGAGTCTGGCTTTTCAGGCAGAGGCCACTGAGGATATTTGTACGGCCTACAGCATTTCTGGAACTGCAGACAGAACCGAGAGGCCCTCAGTGAATTTAGGTGGTGCCAGGACCAGGCTGCTGCTGGGAGGCAACGGGCAAAAGCTTTGGATCACAAGTCCTGACCTGAGTGTGTTAATCCCTCTGAATCCAGCTGCTCAGACTGCTGGTTAAATGAGGCTATTATTTCCCGTCCACTTCCTCGGGCTGTTTCGAGCCTAACTGCAGGACTGCAATCAGATACTTCAGTAAGCTGCTATCGGCACCCCTGGGGACCTTCTGCCTCTCGTAAGTAGAAATCCTGGAGGAGCTGCCAACATGCAGAGCTCTTCCCCAGACTTCCTATAACAGGCTGTTGCTTAGCCACAACACAGGCTGGCCAGGCTGCGGAACCGTAGATGTCAGCGTGCGGTTAATCCTTGCGCCGGCACGGGGCCAGACGTACAAATGTCCGTCCGTAATTACCGTTCTCTCGTGACTAAACACCAGCCCATGCTCAGTGCCCAGCTACACGAGACATTTTTCACAGCCTGGAGTCCTCCCTGCTTCCTGTCAGATCAAAAAATTAGCTGATCTTGTGACAGTATTTCAGTGACTACTTTTGCATGAAGAAGTGAAGCATTAAGTTACTGTGCTAGCACCATGCTTTAAATGATATTTACTCGCAAGTGGACTATGCCCTGTGGACCAGGGCAGTATGCCCAATACTCTTGTTGCAGGAATATAAAATTGGGTCTTTTACCCTGCAGTTTTCACAGTTCTGAAAAATATAGTTCTTCAAGTGAAGAACAGGAGAGCCCTCGTGTGGCTAATTTAACATCTGTGATGGCACACAGATGCTATGCATAGTAGTAAAAAAATACGTGGTATGTAAGTTTTCTTTTGTTCTTATTTCTGGTCTCATCCCCTTTAAATATAGTTGATTTAATGAACCTCAACTTTGTTTTCCATCCAGTTGTATCTCAGATATTTTTCCCTTCCACTGAAAATGAACAAGCTATTCCTCATACTATATCTGTGCTTCATTTCCCAGTTTTGACAATAGGAATGTAAATTATAAAGTAACCCTTTCTGAAATGTTTCTCTTGTGGGCTATAGGGAAGAAGAGAAGCATATGGGGGATTTATTATGCACAATGACCTCATTCTTTCCAAGTTTCCTCATTCTCAGGAGACATATTTGCAATTCACACACACAGTTCAAAACTCGAGTAGGCTATGCATCTGCTCTACATGCACACACACAGTGTGTCTTACACTCCCAGAAGACAACAGATGACAAAAAAGTGTGAGTATTCACAGTATTTTTGCACTGGAGCTCTCCTTGCAGATAAACGATGCAAAAAGCATCTCAAGTAACCCCTAGTTTGCATATGAGTTAGTCAAAGGCACTGCAAGCATTAGACAATCACATCATTCAGAGTCCATTTTTAAGAAAAAAAATTACTCACGCCTTAGACGTTTTTGGCATCAAATAGATAAGTTGGAAATAAAAAAACGGTGGGGGGCGGGGAATTAACTGAGCATTCTTATATCCAATTCAGGGATAATTTAATCTAAGCCTTGTATGAGTCTCTTATGTGTTTTTTGACCCTGCGCTTAACCCTCAGGAGGAACTCATTACTACTCAGGTAACATGACACAGATTAAATCACACCTCAAAGAAAAAAGTCCTCAAGCCTCCCAAAGCACCCATCTTCTATTCTGTCAGAAATATACACACCTTATCCATCTCCTCCTCCATATCTATGCAATGCTTATTTTGTTCTCTTCCACATTATTCCTTTCAAAACCAGCTTGAGTAAATGCAGGGCAGATGCTGCTGGCCCAGGAGGTGGAGGTTTCTGAATCCCGAGAAAACATTTTCTGTCCTAATCTTTCTCATTTGGTTACTATACTCATCTTTTTCTCCACCTGAATTTTTTTTTGCATAACATAAACATGTTACACTTGAGAAAATAAATTTGCCAAAATACCAGTCAGCAATACAGGTTTTGGTGCTCCTAGCTGGCCAGTCAGTCTAATAATATTGCAGAAAATTTTATGAATGAAGGCTCAATAGTTTAAGAAACTTCTGATGGAGGTACAATGTATTAACAAGCAATAACAACCTAGGAGCACAACCCACTGGGTGTGTGTGTCTGACTTACAGGTAGCACAAATTTTACTCTGAAGTAGAACAAACAAATCCTGAAATAATGGACCTAGTGCTTCCATGTGCAGAAACTGTCTGAACCAGCTCAGATAAACCATCATGAAGACTTGACCAAACTGAGATAAGGTCATATGAAGACATACTCTGAGTTTTCAGAAGGTGAGACTTTCCCCACAGTTACAAGGAAATGTTACTGACATTAGATTGCCTTCTAAAGGGAGGACATAGACAAAATATGTTTAACAGCATTGGATTATATTATTCATCTAGAAGTAAAATAACTAGCTTGGGTACCTATATTTCAGTCCTGACCTTAAATTCTTTCCTTTACAATGACCTGAATTTAATACCATAAACAGAGACTATTCTTAACTCAGATAAGATGATAAATCACAAATAAAAAGTTTAATAAGTGCTTTGAACCTATTTAGGCTGAGACAGATCTCTGGGCACAATTAATAAGCTCTCTAAAAGACCTGGCACAAATCTGACCATGTTCAGCCTTGTTTTAATAATAAAGGAAGATATGGACCAAATTGGTTCCTTCTGAAGTTGTGACACGTGCTCCATGGCCTGCCTGTTAAATCAATGCTTGGACTACTGAACAATTATTCTTCTTGAAAAATAAATTATATTTGCTTCTTAGTTTGTCTAACAAACAGACATCTTTTGCTAGATGTCAAAGGCATTTGAAGTCAGATTATCTTCCCAATTTTTTGTTATATATCTTTTCATCAGTTCACTTGGGCAGAGGTGACAGTAAGACACAAGTCAAACTTCTTTGAGAAAGACCAGCAGTTCATTTGAATGCCTGGAGACCTAAGGGTTGGGCCATTTCAGCTCATCTGGTTTTGGAAAAAAATATATAAAGAAATGTTTTCACCTTAATCAGCTAACCTTCTCAAAAGGCAGAAACTTGCCCTTTAACACAGATGCTGCACCATGGCATTCTATATAAGTGTTTTGTTTGTTTTTTTTTTCTGCGACAGGTTTTTCCACAGTGAAGAGCCAGACTTATTTATAAATATTACATTCTTTTCCTGGTCTCTGGTTAGATGGCATGAACAAGATCTCATTGTGTTCATAGTCTCATATATACAAGTATATGAGACTATACATACACAAATATTGTCTGCTTGGGACATGTGAATAACTTACCTTTGAAGAAGAGAAACAATTGTTTTAATAGGCTATGCCCGATTGTAAACCTATATTCAAAATGAGAATTAAAGGAATATCTGTATTTTGTTAGATGAACAAATGCTTGAGAATTTAGAGCCATGAAGTCTAGAGCCGAAAAAGTTAGACTGAAAGTGTTCTTCAAAATAAAATACAATTAATCTCCGGGACATAGGAATAGAAGGAATTTTTCATTTATTTATAGGAATCCTTGTTAAAAATAGAGAGTTATTTTGCTTCCTCAGATTGTAAAAGCAAGACCCGAAACTTCAGGAATTTTCTGTTTCACTCATTTTATGCCACCAAGCATAATTAGAAAAGGTTTAATATTCAGATATTTTAAAACACCAATAGGTTTTTCCAGTTGCTTACAAAATCTATACCTCTTCACTTTAATTTAGCCATTTAATCTTTAAAAATCAATTTAACTTTGATGTTTTTATTACTTTGCTGTTATTTCAGTAATTCAGATCTTCAAAGGTAAGAACACATTAGCCATTCAAAGCTAAAAATCAAATAAAGCTACACTCCCTGTCCCTTAATCAGAGCTTTCATCTGCACATTTATGTTTTCAGGAAGAAGCCAAACTAGTCCTAATTGCCTCTAATTTAACTTGGCCACTCAAATAGGATATGAGATCACATTTCATCATACTGTAGATAGTTTAATCACTAATGTACACAGACTGGAGAGTTTACTGTACACTGAAAAAAAGACTATCTTATCACATAGAAGTTCAGCCATGTAGAAACGGACCTGATTTCATTTTCTTCTAAAAATACAGACTTTAGACAAAATGTGTTCTCTGTTTGATAGGCATTTGATGTTTTAGGTTGACTTATGACTGTGCGCTTGAAATATTCTTTTCTAACATTTAGTGGTTTTTAAGCCTCAAGTGGCATAAAGCCATTTAAATTACTTCAATATCATGCAGCATTATATGAGAAGTCCTTTTGCTTAAAGTCTGGAAGGAAAGGCAGCTGCTGAGAGATGAGGCACCTGGGAGCAGCTCAGGCAGCCTGGGGGTGCAGTGCCTGCAGCCCGCACAGCAGCAGTGCTCGGGTCTGGCTGCGAGACAGGGCAGGCGTGCCTTCTGCTCCCTTCAGTAGCTGCTGCAATTCTGTAGGAACAGTTGGAGACCCCTGAGGAACTTGGAAATACAGTCAAAGGGCAGAAGCAAAGGTGTTTGCATCAATGTGCTGGGTCAGCAGGAATCCAAAATTCTCTAATTTCGCTCAGCAAATGTTCATTTTGTTTTTCTATTCTACGTGGAACAGCTAGTTATCACTTCGGCATTCTTTTCCCCTTGCTCAGTTATCTATGAGATTATATCTGATAGTATTCTTCATTTGAAGCCAGGCGGTCAAATGTAGTCAAACACATTTTAAGAATAATCTTTCAGAATGTTTAAAGCTCTCTGCTCAGAAACGTTGGTCCTCCTTAGAGATCCCGCAAAGGCAGTGGGAGATTGGGAACGTTCCTGACTACAAACTAGAGAGGGAGCAAATGTTACACATTTACTTTCAAGCAGAATAGATGGGCACGATAGGTTTTGTAATCAGAAACCTTTGAAATGGCAGCTTATTTCTAAAAGTTATGTGTAACTGGAGAGAGAATGTGAATGCCATGCAACCTCTGTATTTAATAAGAGCTAAAAATTGAGTGATTTTATTACTGGAAATGATTGGAAAAATCTACAGACCGAGCACTATTTGTATCAGTTATTTGGCAAGTAAATTTGGATAATGGAAGCATTGAGAAGCAAAGGAATCACAGTTGTTAGTTATTGGCTATAAGTCACTTTCCTCCCCTACACAGAGGGGATCAGGCGATTTCACTGGCTCTTTTTAAGGAGGGTGTTTTCAGCAATACAACACCACGGTTCAGAACCCTGCTCTGTGGAAACCTGACTCCCTCCTACCCTTGGAGTAGTGCCTCTAAATCAAACACATATCTGCTGGGCAGATAAACTGCTTTGGGACTTGGAACTGGAGTGGCTCACGCAAGCATAAGGAGAAAACTCTTTTCCATCAGTCACCTGGATTGATGACTGGTAATTCACCTCCTTAGTAAGATGGAAACCTGAGTACATGGGCATGCCAGGTGATTTTCTTTAAATAAATCAGGGAAATTTCTTCCCTGTACAGAGAAGAGAAATCACCTAGAGAAAAACAGCTTTTACTTTTGTTTTTTTCACAGGGGAAAAAAGTCAGTTCTCTAAGCATGGAAACAGCTCCCATCTCAGGGCTGTGTTTCAAGGTTGACAAATGCATGTGGCACCAGGGGTAATTTTCTCAAGGTATAAACACAGCATTCCAGCACTGCAATCTCACACCTTCATTTATGCTTTCTTAACTTTTATTTTGAGCATCAGCATTCTAGGGCAGAGAAAAACACCTTAAACTTGCACTAGGAGTAATAAATAAGACGATCCAACATTGTCAAAGCCATTCTTTCAGAGAACTGTGAGAACAGGTCAGAGTCAAGGCTCACTATCTCATCTGGCCAGCATTTCCTTGAGCATCCTGAGGGAATAGGCTGTGCAGCCACTGCTCTGCAGCAGCCAAGTTAATTTGATTGGAGAACATCAGATAGGTGTTTGGGAGAACCTCTGAGACACCAGGTGAGACAGAGTCACAGCATTCAGTAACTGAATTATAGACTATCTGGACCAATATTTTGCAAGTGTGAGCTATCACAATATTTTAAAAAATATCAGTATTTGTTATATAATATTTGGATCCCTTATTTGCAGCTACTAGGCGTGAACTGATTGTGGCTTTGCTAGCAGAAGAGATTTTTCAGTTACAGACAACAAATCCAGCAAGGATTAGGAAAGGAAAATCTTTAATGAAGACAAATAAAATGACTAGGGAAATAGATAAAAGTGTTCTGTATTAGAGCCTTGCAAGGGCAGAGTAGGCGCTTTAGTTGTGGACTGATAACACTGGGATGAAGTTAAGTCAGCTCAGTCAAATTAGCTTTTTGATGGTCACATCTGTCAGAGTAAATATATCACTAGAAGAGGATGTGTTCAGGATGGAGAGCAACACAGTGAACAAATGGATTCTCCCTCCCCCAGCACTGAAGTGAATAGCCAGGTACAGGTTTCCACTCAGAGGATTCTTGGCTCGCAAAAAAAAGATCTCAGGATGATTACCTAACAGTTTCCCTGAAGAATTCAATGCTGAGGAGAAGGCTGAAAGAAATAGCAATCACAAGGCTCATGGCTCAACCTCCCCCATTTGGAGCCTACTGGATTGCCAGTGGGAAGCAAAAGCAGTTGTCAGAACACTTTCCAACTACTGCTTCTCATCTGATGGAATAAAATATTCAGTGCCACTAACGTCTGCTAGCACTAAGGACAAACTAAGCATCTTAGCTTTCCAGATTTTAAAGAAATGTGACTTCTTGTTTCAAAAAGCAAATTACTGAGAAAAGGTTGGGTGTTTCTTTACAGCTGAGGGAAAAATATGACCTTCTGATTCCAATTTTTCCTGAGAATGCTGGGTATTTTGGAAGCAGAAAATCTTCTTGCTGAACTCTATCAGAAAAGTGGCTTTGCATCAGATTTAACCCCAAGGCTCCCAGACTTCTCATAACCAAAAAGAGTTAAGATGCAACATTTCTCCTAATGAAATAAAACATAGGTTTACCTTGCTGTAAAGTGTCCATTGCATATATTGGCCTTTTGAAAGTATTAAACAAAATTTAGATACAGTTCTGTATCACACTTTTTACACTCCTTGCTGTTTTGTGTTACCATAATTACTGTGTTGCAGAGGATGTTGTTGCAAGTCTGAGGGAGTTTATTTTCCACTTAGTTTACTGCTTTGCATGGGACGACAGTCAAGAGCCATATACAGAGACACATGAATGAAGGAAGAGCAGAGAATAGGAGCAAGAAGAGCTACTATTGCCCTGGTCACAAGTGTCTCTCTTCCCTACTTGAGATTACAGCAGGCTTAAATCCTTTTTTCAGGCTGAGTTTGATAAGACTCTGCACCACACATTTAATTTCCTAGTTGCTAGTTTCTGACTGAAGGCATTACAGCTGAGTCTGTAGTAATTTGGCAAATTTCACCTTCTTACTGCTCAGAGCATCAATGAAACAATTGTTGACACTGATGAGTTGTTTGCATTCTGTTTCATAGGTCTTAGAGTAAAAGTTCTTGCTGACCTGCAGCTGACTCTCTCTGCAGCACACCTGCAAGGTATCACAATTGGTACCCCTGCTTTGCTCATCAGCACCCCAGCCAAAGACCTGAAGGGAACCAAGTGAAATCCTGCCAGCTGAGAACTTGCAGACCTCTGCCTGTGCTTTTTAAGCTGAGACGCTAGGCCTGCACTTACAGGTGTCCAATAAAACTGACTGAAATGTTACCATAACAGTTCTATCATCTGAATGTTTATCAATGATAATTCACATAGATGTTTGTTTTTGAAGTTATTCAGGAAGAATGTACAGAAGAACAAACAATACTGAAACAGAACTGCCACACTGAAGCATGAAAACCACCATTTCAAAAGCTTTGCCTCTTTCCAAAATAAGCATTTTTATCCTAGTGAAAGAGCTGACTCCCCATACTAAATCCTCAAGTGCTTAACCCAGCTCTTCTTTCTGCCTGGATGGCTTTTGTAATCTCTCTGGTAAGCTGGCTCAGGTAGCTGAACCAGCTGAAAAATGAATGGGGTTCATTGACTTCCTTTGATTTGGGTTTGGGAGAAGAATCATGTGACTAACAATTTCTGCTGCATAAGAAAGTCAATAGAAAAACATTTTCTGGTAATCTATAGATAGGGACAGGAGCAGAGCTAATCCTTAGGCTGCTGCACAAACTTCTGTCAGATTGTTCAATTTTGTAACCCCAAACAATATAACCTAGCAGCTTTTGGAGTACAGGAATTCTTCAGTTCTGCCTGCAGACTCTGCTCGCTTGATAGGTTTCAATTTTCAAAAAGTTTTGGCATCCTAGCAGTGGAAAGGCTTAGGAAGCTTTGCTTAAAGTGTTGGCCCCACCTGGCTTTTGTGAGATCTCATATGCAGCCTAAGTCTGACACAGCCGAGAGCCAAAACATTTCCTGTGGTCAAATCAATACATAATGCCTGTGCCAAGAAAAAACATGATGGGACATGTCCAACAACCAGGGCAGAAGGCAGTGTCTTTGCTATAAAGACAGCAGATCACTGGAAGGAGTATTTTCTTAAACTGTTGTAACCATGCAGTGCTAAGCTTTCCACCTTAAAAGGCTCTGGTAAAACTGTGGTTGTTTGATGGTGTGAAGCTACATATATTAGTTCCTCAGCTGAGCTATGGAACTAAAAATGAACTGTATCTACATTCCATTAACACCATTGCATCAATCAAGATAATTTGTACCATCCATGACTATTTGGCAATAGAGTGAAAAATATTAATTAAAGAATTGCATGAAACCTAAGGATGAGCTCTACTGTGTTTGAGGCTTAAAGAGGAGTGATAAAAGCATAAATCAGTCTTTTAAATAAGCCCATTGTATAATAAAGTAAATGAAATAGCCTTCTGTTCCAAGTCTGTTCTGTTTTCACAAAGGCCAAAAGAAAAACTTCTAAAAAATCTCAAGTTTAGACAGAATTTTCCAGGTTAAGATTCTCAGATCCAAGCTGCTATTTGCATGGTTGTTTTCTGGTTAGATCACATCAAATTCATGCATGTAGTTACACACTTGATGGTCTTCTCTTTAGCCTTTAAAAAAAATTCATTAATTGGATCACAGGAGATCTAGCCCTATATAACTGCTATGTTTTTCATTTTCTGCTTTGGGAATGTATAATAGAACTGACTTTAGCCTTTTGCAATTGCTTTCCCAAAACAAGAATTGCTTATCTAAAGAAGAATAAATGATGAAAATATTTCATTTTTAAAAATATTTAAACCTCACTTGATGATTAAATACCTTATTACAGGATCTGAATGCTTCTAGATTCCCTAGGAAATACACATGGAACATTTTATACAGTTATATTCATTTTCATTCTGAATTGCTTGATTTTTGTTTCTTTGCAAATTTTTGATTAATTGCTCCATCACTTACAATCACCCTTAGGGGAACTTGGCTAGCACACTCAGTAGAGAGCTCAGACTGGCACTTCAAGCTGACAGCTACCGAAATTGTAAGAGCTGTGAACTAAAAGTAAACTGAGCTGGAGCCAGTAAGCTCTGAAGTTTAGTTCTGGTGAAGATTTTGGCTCTATATAGTTTAAAATATGCTTAAAAGGGCCATTTAATTATATTAAAAAATACTATTTCCTTGTGCTTCTAGAAAGTGTTACTTTACAAATTGTGTTAGAAGAGACAAGGGTCTAGACAGGAGAGACAGAGAATCTTGTAAGAGAGGTAGGAACCCAGAAGTCATGACTTCCAAGGAATATACATTTAACAGCAGCATTCTGGAAGAGAAAGCATTTTTACAAAAGACTAAAGAGGTAGAAAAGTCATGGGGGAGAAGTGGAACTAAGATGTGTGCCAGGAAAATTATCCCAGCCCTGATCAGAATTATCATAAAAAAAAAGAAAAAAAAAGCAGGTAGAAACATGGATGTGTTTCTGACAGAAAAGCTAAAGCTAAACCACAGTGGTGCTGACACAGAGAGGACAGTTTCAGAGTGGTAGCCCTTCTTGAATTCCTTCTTGAAATTCCTACTTGAATGTACAGAAATCCTCAACTGACTTGTCATTTGGGGGTTTTTAATCCCTAGTTCCTCTGCATCCCTTTGTTGGAAAGGCTTAGGTGGGGTGCCATATTTCCCCAGCTCTGCTATTCCCTGAGAAATGGCTGATGCCTAGAGCTAGACAGTAGGAATTCCTAACAGAAATAGCAACTGGAAAAAGCACAAGTGGAAATGTGAGTGTGAAAGTGATACACATTAATTGCTACAGAGCACTGTCTGTGGGATTTCATTTGAATGACCAGATACAAATAATAAGGCAGCCTAATGGTTAGAGGACAAGATGATGAAGAAAAGGTAATGCAAAAAGAATGAGGAAACACAAATTTTGCTCAAGGCTTAAAACGTCTGAAGCAAAATAATGAACTGAAAGAAATCCAGACATCATCCACATCTATGGGGCATAAACATTCAAAATATGGTTGATTGCTGCTAGTCACAAAAGAAACAAGAGAGATGAGGATGCAATTGTCAGCACTCCTTGCCCAGGCCAAGCCACATGGGTATATGTCTTGCCAAAGATGAAATCCAAGTGCAAGGGAGTGAGATTGGTTTTGTTTAAAGTAGCTACCACATTTTCCTTCCATAGTGTCTCTCACTGACTTTTTTTGTGCTAATTCCCTACAATATTAAGCACATCACTGCTATACACCATGGGATTTGCAGAGCAGAGGTCCCACCACAGGTTGTAATGATGCCAAAATGATTTTTGCTTTTATATTTTCTTCATATATATTGGTAGCTCTGTAAACTATTATTGTATAGTCATATACTTCCTAGATAACTCCAGTACTGATAGACAGAAAGAAAAAACACATTCCAAGGGCCTCAATCCTATCTTGCTTCTTCCTCTGGGAACCCAGGATGAACTACTCTCTCAAGATACTTTCTCATAAACAAAGTACAGTTAATAGCAAGAAAGGAGGGCTCTAGAAGAGGTGGAACCAAGTTGGGGGAGTTACCTCATTACTTGTGCTTCTAATTGGGAATTCTTGTTAATTATGCTAATTTGCTAGACTTATAAAACTGTATTTGCCCTACATGGGCTGGGCATTTTTCCATACTTGTCCCTGGAGGCATCCAATTAAAGACCAGCTTTTAGATTACTTCCTAGATTAACATTGTCTCTGAAGTGTGCTGTTTTATATCTAGATCTTGAAGGCACCAGTGTCTGCAGCTCCTTGATGACTGATGGGGAACTTGGCACCACCTATTTAATGCAGAACTAGTTCTTACAGCATCGGTAATAAGAGCAGAAGTATACTTTTGCATCAGCTGTCCAATGGCATTTTTTCATTGTTTTGTTCCTCTCACCACCAATCAATAGTGATTTTGTTAAAAGCAATGGACTCAGAGACTGCTATGCCTTTGAAACTATAAGGAGTAATAAGGAGCAGAACTATAAAAGCAAAGGCTTCACATTGTTGGAAAGGAGCCCAATTAATGTGAGTGTACAGTGTTTTATATGACAGTAGAGCCATCATCTTATGCCACTGCTGCAATTCCAAAGTTTTATCTACTTTTAGTTGTGATCCAAAAAAAGCTTCTGCTATTTCTCAAGTAATAAAGGCAATTGGCAAAGAGTCACATAACTTAATTATCACCCAGGTGCTATTGTAAGGGGATTTTCAAACCTATGTAAATCCCATCACACCTAAAAATACATTGAAGTGAATTTTACAGGCCAGCCTGAAGCTGCTATAAGGAGAGGAATTGAAAGTGGGAAATAAAACCCCTGTATGCAGCACAGTTATGGAACATTTTTATGCCAACTGGTGTTCACAGAGAAATAATTGGCTGAAACTCTTGGCTGTAACAGACCAAGCTCTTAAACCCTGCTTGTATGAGAGGTATTGAGGGTTACTCTGCTTTAGTTATTTAAAGTGAAGCAGTGCCCCATCTGCACTAAGCGTGTGCAAGTATGTATTTCTAGTTTTTCAAAATATTTGAAAATAAAATCTAGATGCTATTTTATATGTTCCTAAGGGAGGTCAAAATCCAGCAAATGCTGCAGATACAGGTGCCATTCCACATCAAGCTGTTTTTTCTTTTGTGCAGATTCATCAAACTTTCTTCCTTGAAGAAAACCCCTAGTTTATTTTTAAACATTCTTGCTAGAGTTTTGGATTAAAAAGAAAAATTAATTGTTTTCAGTATTTGTTAATTTTTAATATGCATGCTCTGATTTAAAGCCTTTTCAGCATATTGAGCAACAGGTCTTAACATAATTAGTAATAGTACAACATAACACTGTTTTATTTACATTTGCTCCTTGATACAAGATTATTGTATGGCAGAATCTGTATTCTTTCACTCTATTGTGTTACAGTTGCAATGTATGGCATCTCTCCGAGCTTGACATGAATGTCACTCAACAGTTTAATTTTTTTTTTTTGACCTAAATGGATAGCCCATATTTGAGGGTCTCAGGTCCATTAGGAGGAAAAACTGAATACAGACTTTTTGATGCAATTCTGGTCATTTAAATTGCCTTTTTTTCCCCTACTGTATTCAGGACAACAAAAAGCAACAGCAGTTTATTCACATTTCTAGGCAGGAGCTGGCATAGAGAGGCAAAAAAGAGGCTTTGAACTTCTTTCTGAGTCCTCTTGAACTCAATTACTGACCACCCCACAGCTCTCTGCTCCTGTCTGGATATCTCATTAACACTGCAGCTTTCACTGACCAGCAGCAGCTTCACCTTTAACTCACTGCATCATTGCTTTGATCAGTTACATGTGCTCTAGACCAGGTTTCAGAAGGGAGAAGGTGACCTTTAAAAAGTTGACATTGTGCTCAAGTGAGAAAAATAAATGAGAATGAGCTCTGGCAGGTTAAAAACACAAGGCAGGCCAAAGAGTTTAAAGAACAAAGTTTAAAAAGCTAAAAAGAGTAATAATAAAACCTTTTACAGAGCCATTAGTAGCCTTCGAGAAAGGCTATACAACAATGAATGGTAAAGGCACAAAAGAGGCATTCAGAAGATAAGACCAGAGCAGATTAATTAAATGAATTTTTATATGCAGTGAATGTAGAGGAGTTCAGAAAATTCTCTCATCAGAAATGTACTTTCTCCCCACCACACAAACACATATTTTTTTTAATAAATGGTATCTCAATGGTGCTTCATTCAACTGAAGTTCAGAAACAGTTTACAAACAGGTTCATCATGACCAGAGGATATTTATCCAATTTTAAGAAGGAATTGAACCAGGAAATAACCTAAATAACAAGTGCAGTGTATGATTTCTTGTTTAAAAATGCCTAGGACAAAAACCAGATAGTAAATGGGACAGAATTAAAAAAAACCAAAAACCAACCAACAACAAAACCACCTACACACACACTGGTTCTTTGTACCATGGTTTGAGCTACACGAACAATGTTTGTGGACATGTTTTTGTTTGTTTAAGCATTCATCCCTTTTATGTTTTAAAATATTTGCAATCTCACTACTAATACTTACCAGCAAATAACCCAAAAGCTGTATGCCGGTACTAAAAAAATTTACATTTTTCCCAGCCTCTCGTCTCTAGAAAGAGATCAACATATAGTGGCCATAAAATCGTCTAGAAGTTAGTGGGGTTTTTTTTCTGTAACTCTCAAAAAATTTTATTTGAATTCTATCTCAAAGCCTTAATCCTTTACCTCACTATGTTCAAATCCCCCTTGCCCGTCAGATGAGGGACCTGCAGTGCTTGCAGTTTGGCCTCAGATGTGCTTACCTCTGGCCTTTATTTTTCCTAACTTTGTGTAGCTCTAAACTCCTAACTCCACAGGGGCTCCTAAGGAGAGACAGATTAATGCAGGTGCAGTAGAGGCAGATGCAGTCACAGCACAGATGAATGACTTGGTGTTACCAGCAAGGAAAGGAGGGGAATCTCTAGTTTGAACCCACTCGGATGCCACAAGGACTTCAGCAGGACTTGGAGCCTCTGCTTCAGGCAAGGTCAGTTTTTGAAGGAGTGATGTGCTCAGGGAATTCAGGCATTTCTGGAGTTCAACAGCTGATGTCAGAGGATGCCAAAGTTATCTGAAGGGCAGGGTTTTCACTAGAAGCACAAACGCTGCTGGAAATCTGGGACCCTTAGGCCTGGTTTCCTTTTCAGAGGAGCTTTTAGATGGGATTCTAACACTTAGAGCCCAAACAGGCCAACTTGTACAGTGATTATCTCTCTAACATGCCACCCTGATTTGTGATGCAGTATGTATGCAGTAATATTTCTCAAAATGGAGACTCAACACACTGCAAATCAATGGCAGACATTTATCTTGGAAGCTCAAATAAAGGAAGAGCACACAACCAGAGGAAATTTCTTCACAAGTCCACATCATTCATAACCCTACTGCTTTACTATGGTGCTGTTATCACCTCTGTGCTTTTCTCTATAAAGCAATCAAGAAGAACTATAATTTAAGTGGGAGACTACAAGATTTATGTTGCATGCACATCCAAGCAGGAGCTTCTAAAACCATGCCCTTGTGCCTGCTGCAGGAACCTCCACATCAGCTTGCACTCAGCATCTCCCCTCGGATGCGCGCTCTCGCAGGAAGGACGGGAGCACATCTGCCACAGACACTGGCAGGGCTGGACATGAAGATGGGCAACACCTCCCAAGGACTAAAATTTACTGGTGTCATCTGGCTTAGGGAAAAATATCTGAAGCTCACGAATCATTTCACAATCACACCAAGATTTACTTTCATTAGACTGTAAGAAGTATACTTCTAGAGAGAGGGGCAACCTGTAAAATAACCAACCCAGTTGTATCCTTGCATTCCAGAGGCTAAGACTAATTGTTTTACATTACATTTGACAGCATCCAAATTGTTTACTGGCCTAATAACAGACTAGAAAGCATTGATTTCTCTTTTGCTCTTGTACAACCCAAATGCTTCTTCTGGTGAACAGAATTAAAGTTTTTATAAGGAAGAGTGCTGTAGATCAGATTTTGGTTACTGGCTTTAAATAAATTATTAAAGTGAACTGAATACTGACTTGCAACACAGTACAAAGTAACACACAACAGAGAGGAGCAGCAGGCTTAGAACTGGCAGTTCTAATGTTCTGTTTTAGAACACTATGGAAATCTTGCAGAGTAAAAGGAACACAACATCCTTGGGATAGTACGTAGAAATACTGCATTAATAAAATATTTTTACAACATACAAATACTTTCCTAGGCTATAATAATTACCAGTAGAAATCAATTCAGAAACAGAGTAATTATCTCTACTGAAAATGTTTTAAATACTCAGTTATTTATTCAGGGAAATCTAATTAAATACATGAAGATAGATAGTTTGATGTCTGCTTTGTGATCACAGAAGTTGTAAAGTGGTTTAAATTACCACTAATTATTTAGTATTATATATATATAATCAAATACAAATGTGTAAGTTTACCCCTCAGCACACCCAGTGAACAAAGTTAGTGTTTTAAATAGCTAATAATAAAACATAGATAAATCTCAAAATGGGGTACATTATAGAAACCTGCCATGAAGAGTAAACTATTCCCACCTTTTGATAAAAGAAATAATGACAATTATAGGAGGGAAAGGAGTATTCTCAAAATTGAGAAAAAAAACATTCATGAGACTAAATGAAGACTGGCAAAAATTCAGAAGACTTGGGGAATGATAAATTCAGATTCACAGAACAGGCATTGGGAAGGGCATTGTGGTCACCAGACTCCTCTGCCTTCAAATTCCCAAAAACCCACAAGAAATTTTTATGCAACATAACAAGATGTCTATGAGAATTACTGTTCCATGCAATCAAAAGTCAATCATCCTGAGGTAACTCTTCTAAATAGGATCATAGGATCTAGAAATAGTACATTATGTGATAATTAATCATTGGGTTCCCTGGTGATTTCTATTATAAATTATTCCAAGGAAATAACTATTTAAAACATGTATGTATCTATTATATGTAAGCTTCTGACTTCATTAAGCAGCGACTAAGGTAATTTTTGGTTATTTGTAGTAATCAAATAGTGCTGAAGAATCATTTTTTATGCAAATACTGATCAATTATTTTTAGGCAATAAACTACTTTTCTTTATTCAAAAATATATTCAAAAGTTTAAATTAAAATTTTTTTAACATCTCCAGCAAAACTGTCTTAAAATATTGATTTATGTTTGAAGTTGGAGACAGAAGAACTTGCTATGGTTGAAATGCTGCATGTTTAGCATTTAATTACTTGCAAAGAAGTTAAATCTACATAGTCAAAAGAACTCTTTGAAAATAAGTCAGTTTCTCTCAAGCAAAGAATCAAGTTCAACACTGATGTGAATGGATAAATTTTTTTTGATTGTCATCTGAACTGGGCCAAAAGCTGCCATGACCAAATGGCTTTTTTTAAAGGCACTTTTTAAAATTCCAAATTAATTTTAAATATTTTCTTTTGTCCCTTTCAGTGGAGGCCCAATCCAGAAATCCATACAACTGAATCATCATCTTAGTGGAAAGCAGAGGCTAAGAACAGAATCAGTGATGTGTATTATTCTAATTGCAATCTAAATGTAAATAAAACATCCATCTATTACAGTATCCAAAGACACTTTGGAAGAAAGTGGTGTAGAAATTCAAACCCTAGGATCTAATCCATGTTTGCTCCAGCCCTTCCTCCAGCCCACTTCCATCAGGAGACAAACAGGGTCTGCCAGTGCAAATGGTGGAAAGCAGCACTTCCCCCTTACCACAGCCAGCATCAGAGACACGAGAGCACAAACTTTTCACAGTCACCCTTCAGCAGAACATTCTGCAGAGCCCAGCACACAAGCCTAGGAGGACAAGCCCAGCTTCTCTGGTTTTTGATTCTGCCCAAAACCACCATTAATTTTCACACTGCAACAGAGAAATGAGTAATGGTCTTGAAAGTAAAATTCCAGACTACTCCCTGCCACACCTTATTCTCAGTTAAAATGGCTGCAAAAAGTGAAGATGTCCAGTAGGAAGTGTAATCCAGTAATGATTTTAGTACATATTTAAGGGTTTTGCTATTTTTAAACTGTAACTTTCAATAAAGGGGACAGTGACATTGCAGAGGTGTTAAAAGCAGAGTGCTACTGGAAGTATAGCCCCAGGCATTGGGAACAACTATAATTCAAGGTTAAAGCATCTTTACAGAATGCTAAAAGACCATCCTAACAAATCTATTAAAAATAATTCGCATAATTAATCTCTGTGTTAATTGTGAGACAGAAAACCTTTAACTCACTGGAACCAAGTTTATCAATATAATATTTAGTACTTCGATTTTTGAAACCTCTGTTTCAGTTCTGTTTGCTTTAGGATACTCGCTAATATTTACATATTTAGAGAGTTAATTCATGGAAGCAAGATAGATCTAAGATATTTGTATTGGAACGCAACATCTGGAAAAAGTCATAGTATTGCCAACAGTTGTAACTTCTTAAAACTTCTCAGAGATACAGCAATGTGCATGCAGCTCCTCATTTCAAGAGGGATTTTTTAACCAGAATGTTCTCCTTGGTGTAGCAGGGATGAGAATATATTCACCCCAGTGTGAGGCAGACTCATTCTTTGATCAGAGCATGCCAATGTGCTAGCACAGGTACAATGAGCCCACAACACCATTCTCTGTAAAATGATTTATGCAAAAATGTAATAGTGCCAGGAAGTAAACCAAAATGAGTAAACATCTACTCCCACTGAGTATAGTATAGGGAAAGAGTGAGGAGGCCTTAACAGTTCATGAACTCCATGGAAAAATACTTTAAAACACCAAATAAACTCTTTCAGTTTCGCAGACCAAAGCCTAGAAGTCCCAAGTCACAACATTCCAGGTTATGTTTTTTTTAAAATTAGTTTGACTCCTTCTCCCTCAGTAATTCCCATAGCATTATTCATAATTCTGTTTGTGTTCCCATACGCTGTGCTGCATTATTTATAACAGCACGTTATGAATTGTGAACAGCTACACTTAACTTTTAACTGACTTCATACTTGCAATCCACTTTAGATACAGCAAAAATGACCATTTCCAGAGAAGCAAAACACACTCTCAGAGTAATTAAAATTACTTGTAGCCCTCATTCAGTGAGCAATCACTTTTCAGGGACAACCCTTGGAACCCCTTCTGCTGATGGCTGGATTTGTGCTGGTCTCTAATTGCTGTACAGGATTACTCACTTTTTGCTGATGTCCAGTGGCTGATTTCGACAAGGTCTGATCAGCAGGCAGTAATCCACCATTTCCAAGCACAGGACACACAGCTCACTTCCAAGACAACTGCATTCCCAGCTTACTAGGGGGGGGTCACACCTATTTGTAATTTCATTCAAGGGAGGAGCAAAACAGGTGAGAGGCTGATAGATAATGTCCTCCACCTGCTGTATTTGTGTTTTCTCTAAAAAAGAGAGTAAACTAAAGGGAAAACAGCAATGTTACT
This sequence comes from Promerops cafer, assembly GCA_013398275.1. NCBI lineage: Eukaryota > Metazoa > Chordata > Aves > Passeriformes > Nectariniidae > Promerops > Promerops cafer. Next base: position 71,838 of record VZSE01006408.1, read on the forward strand.
CATGTGTGGTATATGATACTAATTTCACATTAAGGGCTCAAAGGTCTTGCATGTTTATTTTAGAGAATTTTTAAGATGACCCTTAAAATGATTGTGAGACACAAAGCAGCATGGCAGGGATGTTCTTATAAATAGTTTTTATAAATTTTGGCATATTTTTTTTTATAAACCACCTGAGGCACTTTCTTATAAACTACCTGGAATTCTGTAGGTCAAACCTTCATCCCCTGTAAGACACAATCAATAGAGGGACCAGCAGAAACCCCAGGCTATCATCAAAACCCCCACCATCCTTAGGCTACAACAGAAAGCCTGCTGCTCTTTGTCATTAAAGACATTGGTCAAACTCTCCCCTTCCCTGGGCTTTTTGCCCTTCCTCCAGCTCCCCACCAGCTGCCCTTCTGCATCCTACTGTAATAATTTTTTTCATAATTTTCAACCCTGCCTCTCTGCACCCTTGCAGGGGGTGAGTTACTGTGCTGTTTATACACTCACCACGAGGGTCTCCCACAACATAGGGTCATGTGTTCATCATACCTAACAACATGAAATAGTTAAAAGATGTATTTTCCCACCAGCACTGAGTGAATCAAATGCTTTACTGTGTCACAGTATCACAAGATGCCGCATCCATTCACTTTCCTTACTCTAATGGGTAAGGCAAGATGTTCATCTCATATTGTGCAAACACTCTGTATTTTACAGCAGTCTGAGAAAGCAAGATTTATTCTTCTGTGTATACGTCTTTGAGACAAACTACAGCAAAGCTGGGGAATAAGCACATAACTTAGTGAAATAATTTTTTGTTATACCAAGCTGAAGCTAAAATTTATGAACTGCAGTAAGTGACAGCTCTCCCCAGCCCATGCCATTCACATCACGTCACCCTTCCATGCTCCTCTAGCAAAAGGAGCTTCCTTTATGCTACAGATCTTTATTGAGATTTTTATTCTGAATATTCTGAATATACTCCACAGCTGTGTACACCTATAGCTGTGGAAACACGATAGAGACAGCTGCCTTTGGGATAATTACACTCTATTCAAAATTGAGGTTTGTGGCTTAAACAAGCATCTCTTCACAAGACCTGTCAAGCAATTGCAGATTATTTGGTTACAAATGAAGGCTTCAATCTTTAGAAACTCTTACACAAAACCAGTATTGAGCATTTTATTCGGTCAGATGTCTAAATTTATTCTTGGCAATTTTGACTTTTATCTAGTCATTGAATCAAGAAAATATGTAGGCATGATAATTACTTTCTACGAAGTAACAATGCTCAAAATTAATGCAAAGGCAATGGTAAAAGAAAGTAAAAAACATTACTGAATAAAGCCAAGCTGGTTTTCATGGTGAAAGTAATCAACTGTTAATGCATCTTGGCTTTAATTCTCTGCTTTTTAATCTAATCCTTTTCTTGTCAACTGCAAACTGACGCAAGTGCTCAGAGTGCAGAACTGGAACTGTCAGCATCATTCAGACACAAAGCTAAACCCCCAGAGTTTGTGGGAGATTTTGTGGGAGATTTTGTGGGAGATTTTGTGGGAGATTTTTGGGGGAAGAGCTGGGTTGTTGATTGTTTTTTTGGGAGATTTTTTTTTACTGTTCTGTGACTGTAACTTGCCATTCAGTTTAGATGAAAGAGTAAAGAGTCTTAATGTTTCCCATTAGCAGTGGGAACCTGACCTTCAAATAACATGAAACTTCCTTTGTTAAAATTGTGTTCTACAGTCCACAGTTATTTTCTGTATGCTCCCCTCTGTGGCAATAAAACTGTAAAACCAAACGTGTGACTTCTGTGCACCTCCTACTGCCATAGGCACAACAAAATTTGCAAGATCCCAGACTTTTCTGAAGGCCACAGGCTTCCCATAGGGGCTTGCCAGAAAGGTCTCAGAGCACCAGAGGACCTCCTCTGCCCACATCCCAAAGTACAGGCCCAGTTTAGGAGGCCAGCAGGACACTCAAAGGTCCTTAGCCCTGTCACAGCTGGGTGACACTACGCAAATGCTGACAGCCATTTACGGATTTTAAATTTCTGTCAGTAGCAGGTAAATGCTCAGCTGGAAGAGATGTTATATCCATTCTGGACCTCGGCACCTTATTCTGTTTCTGTCATGCTAAGCAAAGTATATCTTAAAATAGAAGGTTCCTAAATATTTTGTGTACCTCAGATTATTTCAAATAAAATCTCAGCAGAATTTGTTTCGTACAAAATTAAAGTGATTCAATCCCTTTAGTTTAAATACATTGATTCTGCATAAAGCAATGGAAAGACCATCAGGGTAAAAATTACATGCTCAGACAAATGATTGTAATACTAGGCCTGAAAACAGCCTATGATTTGAACAAGAACACTCTTTATGCTGCAACTACATGAGATTGATGCATGCTTCATTGTCGGTACAATCAAAATGATTAATTGTTACACACTTTGGAGATCTCTTTGAATAAGGAACCCATTGGTGTTATAAATTTATCTTCATGGTCAGTGAATAATTTTGTACTCCCTGTCACACTAAAATTAAATCCTCTATAACATGTTAACTCTCAAGTGCAGGGGTGTTGCTGTTCTTCATATTCCATGCTGACCAATTAACAGGATAGATAGCAGTTATAAATTAATTTAACTGAAACTATAAACTGATTTTATAGTTCAGATGACAGACCATTGCATTCCTTACTGAGTGCTCTATACAACAGTCATCAACTGCAATAGATCTTCCCAGGCCAATGTACAATCCTTATTTTCTTATTTATGTATTTCTGCTACTAACTGTATTTTAAGGCTCTCAGTCACCTTTTAGCTCTGTTAGAAGCTATGATGCTGTTTATGTAGTATGGTTTTCTCCCAAAGCACAAAAAATACAAGACTTGGCCACTTCAATTGGCCTTGAATTTAATGAGTAGTGGCAAGGAGGGATTACTGTGATGAGAAAGCTTTAGTGAAATGGTTTAAATAAGCTTCTTTGGCCCATTAGTTGTAACGTGACATTGAATTTGCAGTGTAACAACAGGATATTAGCTGTTGTTTGTATCTCCTCTGCTTTGATGGGAGGATATATGGACACTTTTAAAAAAATTCTTCAAATATTCTTTTTTTAACAGACTAACCCCACTTGTCACAGGAGAAGCTAAACCCAGACAATCTATATCAGATTGTCAACCATAACACTCTATGATTTAAAATTCTAGTGGAGCCTAGAGGATTGAGAAATTGCTGAATATGTTGCATTGTTGCTTTACACATATTATAGCAAGTGTCAGCTTCATTCCAGGCTAAGACAATTAGCAGAAATCTTTTTTTTAACTGAACAGTAAATAATCTTTCTTGAAATTGAGTTTGCTTTCTTTTGTTGTGCATTTTCTTTTCATGGTATTATTTGCATTGAGAAGCCACAGAGTTTCTGTCAAGGAATAAATAATAAATAATAAGACCAAATAATTATCTTTTTATTTTTGCAATTCTTGGTAGCTCATACAGGCTCTTAGAATTAATTGCTTCCTCTGAAGGCCCAATACTAAAGCATCTGAACTGGCACAAGCTCTTAAGCATTTGTTAACCTTGAGGCACTTTTGCTTATGTATTGCTGTTTACATTCGGGATATTAAAATTAATTTACTAGACTGCCATAAGATATGGAAACACCCATCTGTTTAATGGTATCTCTACTCAGAATTAAAACCAGAAAAAATTGCTTGATAATTCCAGCCTCTTTAAAAAAATAAGCCATGAGGCAATTCCCTTGAGCCTTCTCTCTTTACTGCAACTGTTTAAAAACAGCCTCTATTAGCTTTTCATTTTCAGAGTAAAAACATCTTGGAAAATCTCCCTGTCAGAAAGAAGTACTTTCAGCAGGTTGCAATACTGATCCATACCCTATTTAGAACCCCTGTTTAGCAGACTACTGATCCTACTTCTGAGCCCAGTACTCAGCAATAATGATCACAGAAACAGAACAATAGCATTGTCAAGGTTGGAAAAGACATTTCACAGCATCTAATCCAGCCAGTAAGTTAATACTGCCATGTCCACTGCCAAACCACATCCCTAGGCACCACATCTAAACAGCTTTAAATACCTCCAGGGATGATGGCTCGCCCATTTCCCTGGGCAGCCTTCTTCAGTGCTTGACAATCCCTTTTGTGAAGAAGCTTTTCCTAAAATCTAATCTAACCCTCTCCTAGCACTACTTGAGGCCATTTCCTCTCATTCTTTCCCTTGTTACTTAGGGGAAGAGACCAACCCTCTTCATGACAACTACACACCCTTTTCAGGTACTGTAGAGAGAAATAAGCTCTGCTCTGAGCTGATCAGGCTGAACACTCCCAGCTCTCTCAGCTGCTCTTCATGGGACCTGTGCTCCAGACCCTCCACCAGCTCTGTTGCTCTTCTCTGGACTCACTCCAGCACCTCAATGTCTTTCCTGTAGTGTAGAGCCCAGAACTGAACACAGCACCCGAGGTGTGGCCATTGTTGAGTACAGGGGGACAGTCCCTGCCCTGGCCCTGCTGGCCACACTATTGCTGGTACAAGCCAGGATGCCATTGGCCTTCTTGGCCACCTGGACACAAACTGGGTCATGTTCAGTCACTGTCACCAGCACTCCCAGATCCCAGGTGCAGTTTCCAGCCACTCTTCCTGAAGCCAGTAGTGCTGCCTGCGTTTTTGGTGACCCAAGGGCAGGACGTGACACTTGGCCTTGTTGAACCTCCTACCATTGGCCTTGGCCCATCAATCCAGCCTGTCCAGATCCATCTGTAGACTGTTCCTCCTCTCCATCAGATTGACATTCCCACCCAGCTTTCCTGCAAACAAACTGAATGGCCCACTCAATCCCTGGGAGATAGGGAAGTAGGTAGAGGCATGCTTTATCTTCACATCTGATTACCCATTCTGGTACTCGGAGCCTGAGAGCCTTTAATCCTTACCCACCTGAAGAAGAAACAGCATCTATTAGACACACTATAAATTGTGTTATATGTGCCGCAGGTGGTGTGAACATCTCCATTTATGAGGTGCTGAACTTAGAATTTTGGGATGAAAGATTTGATTAAGAGTTATTTGCTTATTTAAAATTGTATTAAGTAGAAAAAAAGTAATTTTCCAGGGACTTTATTTGTCATGTTGTCATATTATTCTTTCATTTAATAATTTAAATGCTTAGTAAAATAATAGCCTGTGTCAAAAGTTCAAGCCTGACAACAATAGATGATAACCTCAAGTCTGCCTCGGTAATGAATCAGAAAGGATTCTATGCATATAAATAAGAATCATGTCTGCGTGTGTTGCAAACACTGATTAAACCCATAATTAAAGCTAGCTGGAAAAGCTGAGGTGGACTAATTCTAATCTTGAGATAGTATGAACATAAATAATCATAATTATAAAACAGGAATAAAAAGGATGAGGAAGAGTGCTGGCCAAAGAAAATCACCTTCTCCTTCCTCCTTTTGTTAACACAAAAGGAGAGATGGTCTCCTCGTCTTTAAAGGCTGTTTCCAAACTTCATAAAGATATATTTGGGAAAAATCCTTCCTGTGAGAATGAAGACAAAGCAGACTGAAAATACAGATGACTTTTTCTTAGGTGAACACTGCTAGACTTGAGAGCCACCCCTAAGGTGTGCTCTGCCTGTTTTTCCTTCTGCAGGGCTTCACAGCCATCTCAATTGTAGGCAGCAAGGACAAGATGAGGAGCTGATCTCTGCAGGTCCTCTCAGGAAATAGCAAGGGAGAGTTTTGGCCTCCCCTCCTATGACAGAAGACATTTTGGCAGTCTGACTTCTAACTCATCTGCAGATTCTGGCAGGCATCACTACCTGTCATGGTGTAAAGGGATTTTTTTCATCTTACCTTCTGCTTTTTCATCTTGACTTCCCTAAGACCAGATGACCCATTTTTGATAAGTAAAAAACTGAAAATCTGCAGTACAATGTAAAGGAAATAGAGGGAAAAGCACTAGTGCAAAGAATTACAAGTTATTCAGTCAGAACATTCTCCGAATGTGAGCCAAAACCAGTCTTTGCACCTAAAATCTGTGCATCCCAATTTCAGCCCCACAAGATTCTAAGGCTGGGCAGAACTCAGTGCCTACTCACAGTGTTTCTTAGAAATCCAGTGATCTTCAAGGGACTGGATTGAAAGAAACAGCCCCACACTCAGCAACTACTTCCATGAGCTTTATATATGTGCTGAAAAAAGAGAAAACCTGCAACCTTCCCAGTGAGTTAGGTGAGACAAAACCGTCTGTGGAGGAGGCAAGTTCAGCGTTTCTTAGGGAGCACAGCAGCTCTGCTTTCAGTCTCTGGTTTCAGTGAGTGTCTGAGGAGAAGAGTGTCTGATCTGAGCCCGGCAGTGTCTTTCAGGGAGAGAGGAAGTGGGGCTTCTGGCTCTAGCTTAGATTAGGTTTCTGTTGTTACAAGGAGGAAATTTGCTGCTAATTATTTGAAAGCAATCCCTGCTGCAATTGAGCCTTTTTGAAAGTAGGGAGCTAATAACATGCATAGCTCAGGCAGAATGTGGCACTGTTCCTCACATCTGTCTGCTAGCCTGCACAAGGTGAGGAGCAGCTTCATGCCAAGGGCAGCCACTTCATCCCTGCTGCCCAGCCCCTGTGCCTGGCCAAACACATCTCATGGCAGAGCAGCTCCCACCAAAACCCACCTCACTGTATCAACCTGCCCAATAGCACTGTCTTGTGCCGTGCCAGTGGACATTCTCCTTCCAGAAGCTGGTAGAAGAACCTTCAGAGACTGTTTCTAATAGTTTAGGTAGTCATTGGTAAAGTATTTACTGCAGATGACTAACATCAAGGAGAGCAGAAGTAGGAAGTGGGAAGCAGCTTTACTTCCTTGGGATCACATAAAAATTACTAGAAAAATACCCCATCATGTTATCTCATTTTAAGAGGCCATGAATCTCAGTAAACACAGAGACACTTGAGTGATACCTTTGATCTCTAAGCATTTTGGCACACAGGGATATCTTTTTTCCCCCAGAGATGAAGATTTTGCATCATTTGCCTTTGCACAGAACAAAATGAAGCTTGAAGTGGCTCTCCACACTGTAGATATTTCTAATCTCATTTTTACCTCTTCAGGGACATATCCACATTAATAAGAAAAATAATGCAATCTGAAATATATGGGAGCTATAAAGAGTAGAGTAATAGTAGTTCATTGCAAATCACAACTATTATCTTGGAGAAAAAGGGTGACTGAATAGGACTGTAGGACAATGCATGGTTTAAGCTGTTTATTAACCCTTTATAAAGCCTCTCATAAAGAATCCTTCATAGTATTTTTACTCCAACATAAAGCACATTAAACCATTTTTTCCTCGATAGTGCTCACCTGTAAAAGCACAAAAGAATTTGGTCTAATGTTGAGTATCTCTTGTTGCATTCATCTGAATTTGAACCTAGAACTTGGAGCACACAACAAAGCTTTATACACTTATACAAAAACCACAGAATATACTTATAACTTTTTAAATGGAGAATATTTTGTTAATCCCACCTTCTCATATTTTAGACATCTAGGTCATATTTTTTATTATTAATCTAAACTGGTTCTAGGATATTTTATTCACATCTCAGATTCTTGAACACCATGGTTTAGCTGAGACTTTTAGCCTAATAAGTAGATGGGTTACAAGGTTGTAAGTGGGAGTCACTATAGTTGGCTGATCTCAAAAAAGGTGCTGTGTTCAGTTGTGTATGTTTAGAGCATTTCATCTTAAAACATCCCTTATTTAAGAACTTCCACTTCTTCTCTTCCTTAGTAACTGAATATGAGATAAATATGTTCATCCCATAAAATGTGAGCTGTGCCCTGAGGCTGGCTCCCAGACAGTTGAACTGTTGTAAAGTGATGTTGAAGCTAACACTATGCTGGCTGAAAGAAGCAGTCTTCACCATGCTACAGAGGTCAGTTTTTACTACCCACGATTTAAATAAGTGCTGGTTTTGTCGTCATTCACCACTGAAAACCAAGAGACAATGAAGTAATTTCTGAAATAGATTGGATGCTTATGAAGTACAAAAATTGTCATAAAGACTCTAATGATTTACAAAGACCCTCCTCCTAGAATGACTGTAGAAGCACACCAGCCAGTTCCCATGCTGAGTTCAAAATCAGAACCAACATTAATGTGTTAAGCATGCTTCTAAAAGCTATCTTAGGAAGAAATACTGTGCATGCAGAACAGTTCGTTGTATCTTGGTACTTTTTTTCTTGTTTGCTTCTTTTTAGTTGTTTTGAGTGTTGTGGGTTTGAAGTGTTTTTAGTAGTAGAAATTATCACACAGATTTATTCTTTTTGCCAAGGTTCATTTATTTTAAACAAAATTTGTTTTAAAGACAAACTAATAAAAGCTTTGGCTTCAGTATGAAGTCATCCTGCTCTTTTCTGGATCAAAAATGTCTGACATCTTTAGATTATGAGTGTCCAAAGATGTATGGTGCTACCCAATGGACCTCAAGCTCATAAAAGATTTTCCAAACACGTTTTAAACTCTCTTTATAAAGAAATCCCAGGATTTAATAATGCAATAACGCTCTGCTAAGATAGAGAAGAGAAATTACATGTCACATTACTGATAGAACTTGAACTCCCAAAGGTTGCACAAATTTCTCTGAAATATGGCGTAGCAAACTTCATGAGGACATGTCAGTTTATCAACACTTACTTAAAATTATTTGCCCAACACAACTATGCTCTTGATACCTATGAATAATGTGAATATTCCTCACCCACAACAATAAAATCTTTGTCTAATAATGTATAATGAGCTGTCACCAGGTTGTTAATATTATAAAGCCGTTATGTGAAGTGCAGACTTAAAGACACAAAGGTGCAAAAAACGTCCAATTACATTTTTGGGGCCAAACTCCAGGGAAATAAAACTCCAAAAGGACTAGTATATCATAAATATTTCTGGGAGACATCTGCCAGCTTCAGCAAAACCCAAGATTAGCAAGAGAAGTCTTATGAAGACCTTCAATTCACTTCTGAGGGGACAGAAGTCTCCTCATAAAAGTGCACATGTTGTCCTGGCAAAGCCACATCCAGCTCCCTGTCCACCCAGCTCCCATATGCTCTATCCTTTTTCCTATTTCCAGACTATTTTCCTTGCTAGATTACTTCCTACAGATTTTGTTTCAATTGTCATCTAGCCCCTTTCTTTTCATTTTCCATGCATCTCTTTTCCTTTCCCTGAATTTCTTCTTATTTTTTCATATGAATTTTATTGCTCAAGACTCAGGGAAACTGTCTTCTGAGGTTCTTGTGGTGTCATGGATCTCAGCTGTCTTCTTCAAACTGTTCTTTCCTTTTCAATTTCTGTCCTGTCCTTTCTCTTTGTTTTTCTCCCCTCTTTTCTCTGTCATGCTCTGACCTTGGTTATCTTCACGCATTTCCTAATGGGAAAGAGTTTTGTTTCATTACCACTGGACATTTGTTTATTTTCCAGGAGACACATTTAACTCCTATGCAGGAAAGGTTAGAGAAAGGAAATATTTCTCTTTCAGAAAGGTTGTTCTTCAAGGTTGAGCTGCAGACCTGGGCACTTGTGAGAGGACCACTGACTCATAAGAACAGTAGCAGAGGATCTGGTCAGCTTGATGGACAAACATACAAATTCCTGTACCACCTCAGCTGAAGGACCGCAAATAATTCATTCTGAAGTTCCTTTTTTTTGTCTTCATGTCTCAGTTCAGTTGGGCAGCCAGCATCTTTATCAGGAATACCAACGTGCCTTGGAAAGAATGTGGTTCTCACCCTTATATTCCTCCTTTCCCTTTTCCCTGTGGCAGGACCTGCCAGATTGGTGGGTAACCCCATGCACACAGACATACATCCTTCCCCCTCTGAACAAGTCTAAGATTTTATAATCTCACTCTGTGTGACAACTCTGTCTTGCAGCTCAGCAAGATTGATCCCAATTATTCATTGATGGATTTCCAATTACCAGGAGAAAGGTATAAATTAAACTATGGGAGTGTTATATATGTTCCCCACCAAAAGCAGGAAAATTTAAACCGCCTCTACAGTCTCTTTATGGAGGTGGAGGTTGTCAGCAATTTCAAAATGATATCTGGTATAGATGTAGAAAGACTATAAAAATGCAAACAGAAGAAAAATAATATTTTATCTAGACAGATGTTACCATGACTATGAATTATTCGATTACTCTTGGGGGGTATTTTGGTATTCAATAAAATTTTCACTGTGAGTCTTGCTCTACCCACTCAGTAGAAAACTGTCACAAGAGAAGTAACTTGTTTAATTTCTATGAAAAAGATGTCCATCCCAGACAATTGTCTCTTGTAGGCGGCCACAAATTTCTTCAAACTTTTCTTCTTATAACCTCCAGTGTCTCATCTTACTTAAACCATGATTAGTCTACTCTATTATGAGAACTTTTAGGCTATCCTGTGCTTTCCATGGGATAGCCATGAAGGGGAGTAGCCCTTCCATGGAAGCACTTGGCATCAATCATTGCTTTTGAAAACCAGATCCTTTCCCTGAGGAGACCTTCCAGGTAAAATCTATTACACAAATATCTGCTCATATGTAGAAAGATTTTTAAAGGGTAACTACACTTAAAGCAACATGTATCCCCTTCAGCAGCTTTCCTCCTCTTAGCTACATAAAATACTTATCACTATGGATAAAGAATAAAACTCTGGCTGTTTTACAAAATTGCCATTGTTCATATTCACTATCATGGAAGATGACAATTCCTGCAGAAAACAAATTTTTAAACAACTATAAATTTTCACCTGATATTATATTTTTTACAGTGTTAACAGGCTTTAGGAAATATTTGTGCTTTAACTCTAGGCAAATAACAATAATTTAAAAACTCTATTCATTCCATGCTTTTGTTCTCCTAACTTACATGGAATAGAATAAAAAGCTATTAGCAATAGGGTTTTAGAAACAAGTTATAGAATTCAATTGGAAATTCAAATCCAGCAAGAGGTGTCTATGGATAATTAAATATTAAAAAATATAACTCCATAATCTGCAGGAATAGGTCTGTTTCAGCTTCAGGTCCTTGTGGAAGATATTTGCACTTCATGTTCACCCAAAAACTGTGTGCATTGGATAGTTTGCTGTTCTGGTTTTAATCACCAACTTTCCCTTGCAGCAAAACATTGCTGAAACACTGTCCCCATCACACATTGCACAGCACCAAACCAAATGATTTATGAGTATCCAACAGTGATCTGATGCTTCTAATTTGTCCATCAAATATGCAAGCTGTGACAAAAATCAGACATCTCTTGGAAACTGGAAACACACCTGGAGAAGCTCAGTCGTATTTAGTTACATTGCATAATCACTGATGCACCTAAAAAAAATTGTAAGGAAAGTAGAAAGACTCTTTCCTGACAGCCTATAAGTTTATCTGAAGTCCTTCTACATGACTTCTGGAAATCCCTGCTCCAGGGAAACCTCACAGAACTGGGGGTCCTCATTCCCAACCTCAGGCTGAGAAGTTTAACAATGGTACCCCTTTACAAAGCAAAAAATTTGTTTGTTACCTTCTTCAGTCAGGAAATCTATGTGCTGATTTTCTCTTACATATCTAGAAAATTATTTTTGTTCTTCATCCTATTTTCAGAAAGAGCAAGGAAGATGGTAAAACTGATTCTTTGCCTTCACCCTGTGTTTTTCAGGCCTTCTCCTGTCCTCCATGTGACTTTTTGCCAGTAGAATAGCAATATGGCACATGGCTTAAGCCAGACTTAATTGATTTTTGAATAATTTCTTAATGAGAAAAATTTAGCCTTTGTTGACCATAAGTCAAGCCTTATTATTATGTGGTAATGTTTGCTCAATGTCCTCTAACAGCTACCAGCAGTAATAACATATATTCTTTGGGGAATCACAATGCCTTGCTATTAAGGAAAATGCCATTTTTCTGAAGTACTCTTATTTACAGGGTAATTTCCTCTCAGCCTGTTGTCTATACCACTGCAAAAGACCAAGGAAGGCTCAAAATCCACTCAAGTCCCCTTTCATTCACAACTCCAAAAATTAGGAGAGGAAAAACAGAAGAAAATCCACATGGAAAGCAATGTCTTAAAAGTTCCCAAAGCAATCATAGTTTAACCTTAGGTTCTGAAGCAGCGCCAGGAACAGGAAAAGAATGACTAGCATGATGGCCTTCCCCACTTCCTGAAAAGTGTGGCTGCTTGATAATTCTGACAGGAAACTTCTACAGAGCAGGGAGTATGACTCGGTGCTCTCCTCACAGCCATCTCTGCACTGAGCAGGGAAATCTCTTTGTGCAAACTTGCTGTGTGGATGGCTCCATGTATTCAAAATACCTGTGTCTGAAGACTCCACCTCTGCATCTTCAGAAGAGTTTATTTTCTAGAGGTGTTTCAATGGCAGAGGGTAATTTGTCTAAAAGTTACAAGTTAGAATTTTGTAAGAAAATTTGATTTTCTACTTGCAAATAAATGTGGAATTAACACCTCTGCACTTGATGCCCAGTAGGAAATCATGAAGAACCCATTAGAAAAATGGGTTTCTGATATGCAATCCTAACGACCATTCACATTTTTCATGGCATTTTATCTCACACAGGTAGGTCATTTCACAAAACACTTAGTGATACCTCGCCACACTGCTGAGGCAAACTGTTGCAAATGGTACTAAAATTATAGTTCTATAATTTACAGTGGGAAAGGAGAATAGATACTAAAGCTGTTTTACAGTCTCTGAAGACAAAATTATGGCTTATTTCTGGTATTCTGAGTAGCCAAACTCAACATAATCACAGTCTTGCTTAAACCCCAAAACTAAGTGGATTTTTCCTTGGCACTTCCCAGGTCATAGGCTCACTAATATGTAGAAATGTGCACAAAACAGTACTCAATCCAATTTCCTTTCAGACCAGCATATTGTAGAGATACAAATGCATACAAAGAATTTTCACCACTGCAGAATCAAGTTAACTTTAATCCAGGTTGACTAAGGCTGTGCTAGAAAAAATATTTAGGTTCCTAATTCTTTTACGTTGCAGACTTTAACTTTTGTACCCTAAATTTACATTATTATCATGAGTCCTACAATAGTGCATTCTTTAAAGATCCAATACATCTAAAATTCTCAAGTTTTATTTCAGAGAAATAGAAATTCTAGTGCTTATATAAATATGATAATAGCTAAGAAAAGAACCTTTTAAGAAAAACTATCCCTTCCTTTTTTTTTCCGTTTTATGATTTGGAAGATGACAAGTCAGAATTGTGATTTCTGAAGAGCAGCAACTCATCCATTGCAATACATTACAAGGAAGACCATTAAAACTTTCAGATAAGCAAAGAGTTCTTTCAGTAGCTGGATTCCAAGTCTAATAACAGTAATTCCACATTCCTTTTGTTTCTTTTAAAAAAGCAGAAACACGCCAACTACCTAGCACTGGTTTGTGCAGAGATTTAAGTTTTTTGAGGAATAACTAGATCAGGAAAAGACAAAGTTGTAAGGACACATTGATTCAAACACTAAGCAGAAGGCAGGCTCCTCTTGAAAGGTGAGTACCAGAAGGTTTCTTGACACCTTCTGTGGGCACACACACACATGCTGCTGATAATATCTCTGTAAATCTGTCATCAGATCTTGCACTTTCTGCTCCAGGATCTTGCCTTAGGTTTATATATGTTCAGAAGGCTGCCACCACCTCCACTAGTCCTTCCCACTACTTGGGCCAGAATCTCTACCCCTGAGGGATCATCCTGAACTTGCTTCTTCCCCACACCTAGGAACCTCACACCTGCCCTCTTCTGTTCTCTGGACCTCTTCTATGTTAGTTCAAGAGGCTTTACACATTCTCCTTTATAGCAGCACACCCACAGCAGCTTTCCACTTACTGCTTTTTTCCCATTGCTGAGCCTCTTCCCTTCAGCCCAGCTTCTTAGAGCTTTTCGACACTTGCTCCCCAAAAAATTTACTAGGGCTTGTATATACTCTTTTGGGACATATAAGCCTGATTTCAGCTTAAAATAACTGTAGTATCCCTAGCACCCTACTTGCAGCAACACAGTCCTCTACATAGGATAATTGCCTATACTAACTAACTTTCCAGATCATCCTGTGCAATGTTATCCATGTGGCCATGCTACAACACCCAGTGGAGCCAGCTCACTGTAAGCAGGGCTAGCAAATACACGTGGGCTGTGGTAAGTAAAGGTGGCATAGCAGTAACCACCGTGCAGGCAGACCTTCAGGACTTAATTATAATTTCGCTGCCCAGTAATCAGATAATTGTAAAACACTGCAGTCATCACATCCTGCATTGGTTCCCATGGCTATTTAGCCAGGCAGTGCAGCTGAGGTCAGCCTGCAAGCATGAGCCAAACCCAGCCATTGCTAAATCCTTGCCATATGGGAACCAAAAACTGGAGTCTTTCACCGGTAGAAATTGCAGACACTCTTTTACTTTCTGCATGTTCCCCCTCTCTCCACACATTACTCCAGACAGCACTGCATGGATACTGAAGTGCTTCTCCTATTTTTAACAGTGTGAAGCACTTAGCTGGGAATTCTCCATGCTCTAATATGTGTTTGATCAAAAATTTAACTACTTTCTATCATTTAATTGTAAAATGAACACTTCTTGCTCCCACAAATGATATTTCCATGGAAACTGCTCAGTACTGATGCCACAAAATGAAAGGGGGCTTACTAATAGGCTTTTTATTTTTTCTGAATTAAAAAGAATATAACTCAGAAAAGCACATTTGGAGAATGAGGTATACAAACCAATCCATAGTACTACAATTTAGTAGCCTAATTTCTTTGCTCCATAGAGATTAATTTGAGAAGAGGTAGTTGAGGTGGAATTATATTTTCTTTTTTAAATTGTTCATACAGACTGATAAAAGATATCTATTACAGGATGAAATATTTGTGATTTCAGAAGATAATAGCAGGTTGTGCTGATTTGGAACATTTTGAATACAGCTGGAGGCTCCTGAAAAAACAAGTACTTTATTTCAATATCATGAAAATAACCCTTATTGTAGGAAAAGCTACTCTGGACCCACCTCAGCATGAGGGAAACATCCAAGATAGCATCCTAGACTTCTGATTTAGATAGTAAACTGGTGTGCTTGACACTGCCAGGAACTGGTGGAAATTAGGTAGCAGATAGACCCTTTTCAGCTTTCCCTGAGGCAAGAGATATGGCATTTGGTCTCCAAATAGGAAAATTCTAAAGCAAAGTCTCTCTCTTCTGTCTGGTAACATGTGAAGAATTGTGGTGTTGCTCGGGGTAGTTCAGAGCCAAGAAGCCTGACATGTCTCCTCTGCCCACTGATTTCTACTTTATAAAGGAGACTTTATTAATCACCTAAAACCACCACTCTCTCAGATCCTCCCAAGGTGATTTCAGCTGTGGGTACTGCTCCGCACCTGAAGGTCACCGGCAGCGGAAGGTGACAGGTAAGCATATGCTTATCCTTAAACTTGTCTCAGGGGTTTTCTTCTTCAACTAAAGACACATTTTCTTTAGTAGGAATGCCATGAAAAGGCAGAAGTTAGACAATGCCCATGACCGCCTTGAAATCTACATGGATATTTAGTCAGTAAGTCCTGGATGATAAGTAAAGAAAACTATGTGTATAACCAGTTTTGTTGATATAATTTCACATCCAAAGGAGGGCAAGACCTCATCGAGAAGTTAAACAAGGATTTAAACCAGAACTTTATCTATGTCACTGAATGCAGACATGACAAGTTTACTTACTTTTACTGAAAGCAAAAGTCTCCCACTTCCTTTGCATTTTTGCTGCTAATTAGCAAGCTTAGAGAAGAGAGAGCACATTCAAAGGAGTCAAAAGTGGGCAACTTTCTGATATATAAAAAGATGCCATGGCAGTTGTTAAAGAAATCCCAACACAACTCAGCTAATTATATCTAGAGGTCTCAATTTGTTACTTTTGATCTAGGATTATATAGCTTGTTTTCCTCTTGTTAATTGACTAGTTCAGAATTTTCTGAACATTATATCATCTTTGATGTTCCTGCCTTTTTTCCCCTTTCATCTATTGGCAGAACTCCATTTAACAATACTTGATGACATCTGAAGTCCCAATATTTGTTGAGTGAATGTCAAAGTCTTCCTTGACACTAGGTATCAGTCACAGCACTTCTGCTGAAAGATAAGGCTTCCTCAGGTGGTCTTTATGTATTTCAGAAAATGATGGAGGTAAGATATGTCATGTTTTCTTGATCCTGATGTCTGAATTTCACCGGGTAGCAAATGGCTCACAGTGAAAAAACAACCCATAGTGTGCTGTCAGGATGAGTCTAAGGTTGTTAATACAGTGATCAGTACAAGTTACGGGTGTCACCCAAATTACATAACATTGAAAGAGCACATTTAGATGCCTTTTTGCTTATCTTCCAGTATGTTATCATCATGTTTTCCAAGGCCTTCCGTCTTAGTTTCTCTCCTGCATAATGACACCAGTACTTGCCATGCAGCCCAGTTTTGGGTTAAATTGTATTCTGAGAATCTTGAGGTTTATAGCACCTCTATAGTTTGCTGCATATGAGAAAGTGTTGCTTGACTACTGGCAAACAGTGTCAAAAAATATTGCAAAATTTCAGGCAAGAGTTCTTTTCACTTTCTTGCAATGATTTCATTTTATGGGACAGTTATTTCGGCTTACCCTGCTGATTTAGAAATGAGGAGAGTTAGCAGCACTTCGCCAATATCCCAGACTTTATTAATACACTTGCTAGATGAGGAGTTCAAATAGCTTTCCTTTGTGCTCTGACTTTTACGGCTTTCATGCCTGAAGAAAAACCCACACCTGTGTGAAAAAGCTATTTCTGTAACACTGTTCAACCCATGTGGAAGGAGAACTAGGATTTATAGCCCAGCAAGGAGAGAATTAAAACTGGCCTCCCCTGCTGCTCAGATATTCACTTCTACTTCAATAAAGCTCTGCTCCTCTTGCCATACAATCCCTCCCCCGGCAGGATGTAAGGACAGAACTTGTTTTCACCATCGCTAGGTATTGCCAGTCACTTGTTAAATTAAAAATTGTCAGACAGTAAGTATGCCCTAAATGCACTCCCTTCGCATTGTCCATTCTCATACTTCTGTCTCTGTGGTGGCAGTGAAGAAAGGATTAAATACTCAGGTAGGGCTGGTGCTGAAAATGAGCCTTTATCTCTACCAGACATGATTTGATAGGCCACCTGCCAGCTATGGCGCCACAGGGGTTCCTTTCTGTGACCACTTATTACAAAACAAAAACCAAGTCCACTACTACCACTGCAAAGAAAATAATATTCAGAGACAGGTACAAGGATTTGATGGATGTCCAGTTAATTTAGGAACTCCAATTATTCTAGGAGTCTTTTGGGGAATCAGTCTGCAAGACCCATGCTTTCATGTGTTGCTTCTGTTGTTATCTAAATATAAAATTTTATAACTTAGAAACTGACTAAAAGCCATTTCATAATGAACAAAAGAAAGAAAGGTCTGTAATTCTATTTTACCTTATCTGGACAACAAAATTCAATTGATCCTTAGTTTCAGAATTGTTGTTTACTATCCTTGACCCATACATCTCAGCTCAGTTCTTTTCAGTCTTGAAGGACGTTAAAAACTGCCCTCCTCATACTCCCTGCACCAATTCCACTAGAGACTGCAAATATAATATTAATTTAATCAAACAGTTAATGCTTTCAGAGCATATCAGGGCCTGGATGCTCTGGCTCATTACACAGATTTCAGTGGCAATCTGTCTGCAAGACATTGGCAATGCCAAAGAGGTAATATGGCACACAGAGTCCCTGTGAGAAGCCAGGGAATAAAAGGACAACTCCTCCTGAGCCAGCAGAAGCAGCCCCTGTGCTAGTCCTTTAAGATTCCTTTAAAAACAAACAAAACAAACAAATCAAAACCAAATCAAACCAAAGAAGCTTTCTGAATCTCTGACTGTTAATCGCTTTTACTCCTGCAGAATGACTATTCTGTTCAGTCTTTTCTTGTCCTTCCCTTTAGTAATTATCCTGTTACTTGCCTTGCTCTTTTCAACTTAACATCCTTATCTTCTTTGTATCAAACTTGGGTGAGGCACTAAGCAGATGTCGTCCAAACCTGAAGATAAAAGTATATTTAGGTATTACATTTTGTTCACTGTAAGGAATTTCCTTTTTCTTTTGCCACTGTAATCATAATTAGCAATTCCATAAATATTACCTACAGCCTCTGACATCTCAGAAGATGGCAAGATTAACAACAAGGCCTATAATACATGCACAAATATAGTTCCCACATGTAGAACAGAAGCTGAAAATGAGGATGGAGACACTGCACACACATGCAGAGCCTCATGGCTTTGGAGTCCATTAGGAGGGGTGCTTTTGGCAGCAGCAATTGCTATCAGCTGTCTTACTCCTAGGTATTTTGTGATATACAGACCATGTTTTGCTCTTAAAATTGCACCATGAATCTTCTTAAAAGAGCCAATCATTGATGACATTCCAGTGAGACCTTTTTTACTTAAAGCCTTGCTGGAACGAATTTTAAAGCAGATAAATAAGGAGTTAACCTGTTTTGTCGAATGCAAGAATGATGTGAATCAGCTCTGCTGGCAACTACTTCCTTCTGAAGATTGAGTCAATTTACAGCTTCAAAAAGAGCAACTGACGATGACCAATGTGTATAAATTGTTTCTTATATTTTATTGATCAGCGTGTCTGAATAGTGATTTCCCACTGTTTCCCAGTTCCAATGACTAATAGCTTGGGAGTGTTTAAATATTAAATATAGCTGGAAGACCTGTTTTCCACAAGCAGGGGAATCCCATTGTTTTAGCCCTTGCATGGTTATTGTATTATGAATAATTGAAGAAGCTGAATTGCAAGGTTAAGGCTCCAACTCTCACACAGATCTGAGAAGAGCTGGCTAAAAATTAATGGGAAAAGAACCCCAAACAACCAATGTTTGACTGTTTGTTTCTTTAACATTAAAAAATTGATATTATCCTCGTAACCAAATTACAGTGCATAATAAACAAATCATGAAAGCAGACACCCCATGTACTGATGCCATCAAGATTTCCAATAGTCTGTTTAGTTTTCTTGGCACAAAACGTAGGAACAAAAACGTTTCTGAACATAAAGGGCAGAGGCATAGGCATGGGTGGATTGCTAAATCAAGGTTTCGTAAGGACACCAAAGGCACTTCAGAGAAAGTCAGCTCTTCTAGCACAAACACTAAAATCAACTTGGTTAGAAATAGAGACTTCCAAACATTTCCTGATTAATTTGTAGCTGTTGACTAGATGCTTGACTGTGTTTTCCCCAGTCTCAAACACAAGTCTGTGCTCAGAATTGTTTCACTGTAAACAACGATGTGTTTACAATACCTTTTAGGAAATGGGTCCCATGTTTATCTGAAGATAAACATATTTATCTGAAGAAACTTACCTTTTCTTCAAGGAAATGTCTAGCGATGAAATACCAAAAACACAGTGGTAAGGTGCAATCTCTGTTGCATCATGTGTAAATGTTAAGAAGAGGAGACCACTGGTTCTTTGACCTTATCAGTTGTTTATTTCCAGCACTGTGGCAGAAAATCCTCTCCTTCCTACACCAGAGACCAAGGAGTTTAAAACTTTTAACCAGTGCTAAGAAAGCAAACACTTTTTGTTTAACTGCCATGAAGCAAAGCAGAGCAGGCTTAATTTCACTGTAAACAGATGTTATTCACCAGAATTGTGTTTCCTTTCTCCCAGCCAAGCTTTATTATTCACTAGAACAGGAAAACAGCATTGGCATACCAGCCATTTCTGTAAAATAGAGACACATTAAAAACATATTAAAGAAACCTAACATTCATAGGCAACTCATCTTCTTTAAGGAAAAAAAAAGTCAAGTATTTAAAGTATTTTGTTTGTCCTGTTGGTGCTGAATTTTAATAGTAAGATGAGTTGTAAACTACAAAGTACCATACGCACAAAACCAGGTTCCAGGTATAAGGCACCATAGCCATCATGAGGAAATTTTGGAGTTCAGAGCTGGAAAAATACAGAAAGCTTCTTCCTGGAAGAAACCATAGGGGCTCAGATTGCATAGCTGTGCTTTTTTCTTTTGAATTTTTTGGTTTTGTCTTTTGGTGCATGAAGTGTTCACACAATTAATAGCTGCCATTGTCACCTAATGCTAGGTCTTAAAGTCTCAACTTGCTTTTGATTTCAGGATAAGGGTCTCCCAATCCTCTGAAGAGTGCTGAGACCAAAGATTCACCCACAAAAATTAAATTATGTTGCTCTGGTCATTTACAAACCAACTTTGCTTCTTTCTACCAATATAAAGTTCTAATTAAAAATGCAAAGACTCTTCCCATGATGCTCTCCACATTGGAACATTCTTGTAGTACTCACAGTAGGATGTGGAGATGTCAAATGAATACAACCCTTCCTAAAATTCAGCAAGCCATGGAGGAATTAGAATAGACTATGACACACAAACTGCATGGAAAATTTAAACAAGTAAACAACTAAATAACTTTTTTAAACTAAATATACAAAAAATAATGTTTTTGTAGAAGAGCCTTTCTGTTCATGGAGAGTTTAAAAGCAGCATTGTGATTGCTGATGACTAAACCAGATTGTCCTTTCTGGTTTTGTGGAATAATCAGAAGGAATACAGTGAGAAATCAATAAAATCTCAAACAGAATCATTCATCCACCAGTTCTGCCTTATGGGCCAGTCTGTGCAGTCATTTTTCTTTTCTATTTTGGAGCAAGGCTTGTTGCCTTTGCACAATAAGCCTGTATCTTATGGAACATCCCTGTACTGCCTGGCTTTTCCACTCCCACAGAATCACGAGGTGGGTAAGGCTGGAAGGCACCACAGTTGGCCATCTGGTTCAACCTCTCCTCTTAAGCAGGGTCATCCCAGAGCCCATGGCACAAGATTGCATCCAGATGGTGCTTGAGTATTTCCAGGGAGGGAGACTCCACAGTCTCTCTGGGCAATCTGTTCCAGTGCTTTGTCACCTGCACAGTAAAGTTCTTCCTCGTGTTCAGGTGGAACTTCCTGTACATCGGTTTCCACCTGTTGCCTCTTGTCCTACTACGTGTTATCACCCCCATCTGAAGCACCCTCCCTTCTGATACTGACTGATATTGATGAGGTTCCCTTTCAGTTGTCTCTGCTTGAGGCTGAACAGGCCCTGCTCCCTCAGCCCTTCCTCATAAGAGAGAGGCTCCAGCTGGACCTACTCCATGTCTCCCTTGTGCTGAGGAGCCCAGAACTGGACACGACACTCCACATGTGCCTCACCAGGGCTGAGTTCCCCAAATTTGATTGCCCCTATACATTTGGGGGTGGAGGGAAGCAGATGGGCTGCGTGTACAGAACACCCCTGTATTAATCTGGGCAAGACCTGACTTCTTCACAGACTGAATGTACAACATCAGAGGAACAACCCCAGGCCACAAGAGGGAATGAGCATTACTGAATGGGAGTCTATCAATTTCAGTTAATATACTGGTCTCATACAAATAACTTGCTGTGATGCTGTGAGAAAGAGCAAGTAGCTCAGGCAGTTCTTTTCATCTTAATCTCTGAAAAAAAATTATGAAGTAGGCCCTGCAGGCAAACCATGGATGATAGGATGCCATTAAGCTAATTCTTTGCATTAATGTTTAAAAAGCCAATGAATCTGTTGTTTTGTTTAGCTGCATGAACTGTTTTGCACATGATAGCTGCTGGATACTGAGATTAATTGATAGATTATTATGTGTCCTCACAGTTTCAAACTATTAACCTTCAGTAGCATTTTAAAGTTAATCTCATCTGAAAAGGAATATTGCACTAAAAATTCTGAGGATTTTTTTTTTTTCCTGTCTTCCTTAGCATCATTTATCAGACACTGAATTAGAAAATATCTATGTTTAACAGAAATTTTACTGTAGTTACAAACTTTTCTTCATTTAAATTCTTCATATGGTTATAGATGACCATGTTCTGGCTAGCTTAATTTTTATCAAGAGAGCTATTTTAGGAACTACAGCAACTGTAAAACACAGACTAAGCATCCAGATATACTGCCTAAATACTGGCACACCCTGTTTTTTTCACACATATTGCTCCCCAATACAGTAAGGTCATGGAGAGCCCCACACAGAAACAGCCACAGAAATTCAGCTTCTTTTGCTTTGTGGATCACCACAGTGTCACAAACAGCAGAGAAGTAACCTGAGTAGTGTCCCCACCCATTTCAAGAAGAGGGAAGAGCAAAGGAAATAATTTACCACTTTGTGGGCTCACTGGGTTCCTCTTGTCAATTGTTTTTACCCAAATAGGTATTATGGAAAGGCCTCAGGAACTCTAGCTTGGTGCTATTTTCATTTGTTTTGATATAGGGTTTGAACTATTTTAATATTTCTAGTGACTATTTTCCTAAGAGTTCTGCTAACAGAGTCTCAGAGTCTATAAAAATACCCTGGGTGTGCTTGCTGTAGGTCTTGGGTGTTCCCCACCAGAGCCAGGAGACAGTGCTGCTAGAAACAGGAACAAATCCCATCAGATTCCCCAGCACTGCACTGTGGGGGCCTCCCTTGGTAAATTCTACTGCCAGGCTGACGTTTTCTTCTGTGTCTTTTTTCCATGCCCTGCTGTGGATTCACCTTTGTATCAGGCCCTGTAAAATTATCCTTGTCAGGAAAAGTCTTGATTCCTCCCTTTCTGTCTACCATGATCATAACTATACCCATTACATGTAATGTGATTTGTACAGGAGAGCTGATAAATGTTCTTTCAAAGAGCTTGAGGCAGATAGTCTGCTCAGAGCTTGTTCCTGGTTTAATTTCTCAAAGTTAAAAAGGGCTGTTCCTTACTATAATGAGATAGAAATTTTACTTATATAGGAAAACAGATTCTCCAAGACAGCCTGCCTTCTTTTTATGGCTTCCTTCCAGCTGTGCATGGGATTCATCACAGCCCCTCCTTTTTTCCCATGTGTTCACTGCAAACATAGCCTCTTCCTTCAGTCAGGTATTTCTTTTCTGTATGTGATTGCTTCCTCTGAACTCCAAAAAACTCAAACATTGGTAGAGTCACTTTCGGCCTTATAGTCTCTTTCTCAAACCAGTGGAATTACAGGCTCTAAAACCATGACAAATATATTCTCCTTTTGATGTTATGAAATGCCAGCACATAATTTCTAAATGCGTGACTCCTACAATAAATGCAGTGTGGTTTTGGGTTTTGTTTCCTTTTTGTCTGTTTTTGTAGAAAATACACAACTCACTTGACTTTTAGTATCTTGGAAGATCAGTAGACTGCAGGACATAGCTGTCAAATATGAGTTGGTACAGATCCATTTGTGGCTTTCTTACTATTCAAGACTGTGCCCTTTTTTCCCTGGAAGCTGTTTTCAACTGAAAATGCATCGTGCAGAACAAATAATAGTTGAGGCAAACATTTTTATTGCCTGATAACCTTCCCTAGCACCCTTCAAGAACAAAAAGAGAAGATCTTCATAAAACCTGGATGAAAGTTATGTGACAAGCATGGAGGCGAGGGCATAAAGAGGTGATTTAGCTACAGCCTCTTCTCCCTTGGAATTGTCAGCCCTTGATAAAGAGACACAGAGTACTATCTCCGAGCTGCAGAGCAAGAGAAGACAAAGTGTGTTGTCCACAATCTTGTAAGCCAGTGATGCAAACATAAACAGACATAAATATTTAGGAATGCTTTCCTGAGAAAGAGCCAGAAGACTGCAAGCTGTTGCCTCTAGGGGCTCTCCTGTGTTTGTCTCTGCACCTTAGAACTACATCTTTATCTTCTACTTACACTTCAGTGTTTGCTGCAAGTTTATTTTATTTAAAAATATTTTCTATTGTTCAGCGCTTTATAGATGGGTCTGAGGAATCTGCAGTGTCTGCCCTTCTTTACCTATGAATGCAATGGCAAATTTCTTGCATATGGACCACTGGGACAGTTTTGAAAAGTAGAAAAAAATTGTATCTCTTTATTAGGAGCTATATTTTCTTTGATCTCTTAGCAAAGAGAAAAATATATCTCTAAACTGACTGTGATAGAGACAGCTCCCACACTGTATCCAAACTGGCTTAGAAACTAATTTATAAAAAGCTGATGACACTTCACCTGAAGACTGAATACCCCATGTGTTAAAAGTCCCACTACATAATGCAAGAGGAATGCATATAGTGTCAGCATAATTCTGAGGACTCTGTTAAAGATTTAAGAGTGTCTCTGCAGGAGCTGAGAGGGCACAAAAGTTACTGACCAAGAAATTATATCAGAATGCACTTAAAAGAAAAAGATAGATCGGTCTGCAGTCCCTTTTTTACTGACATGAGAAAGCTGATTGCACTGCTGTAGTATGAATAATAGATATTATTTCTCAGTAGAGAAATATATTTACCTTGTTCAGTAAGATGCAGAGATAATTCCTGGGCCTCCTTCTTCACATAGCCAGTTACCAGCTGAAAGTTGTCATAACACTTCTTAATGGAGTTCCTTTAATTTATGTGGATAAGGTGACACAGCAGGATGTGTTGAACCCAAGGATCTGCTAATTAGCACAACTTCCCTTTTGTAATCACTTGGGCAGTGTGGTTTGTGCCCAGCCAGAACAGAGAGGAGGTAGCTGTCTGCTCACACAGGCCTGGGTACTTCCATCTGCCGCTTGGAATCTCTGGAATAGCTCAGTTTTCGCAGCACCATCTGCACTGAAACATTTCTAGGAATGGCTGGCATTTCGGGACTACTTGGCATCCCTTTGTCCTCCCCCGTTCAAAAAGCGAACGCTATTTTAGGAGGAGAAGCACAGTTAATGAAGGCTTTCCCATCCTACTACACCAAAAACATCTCTCTCTTCATGCTTTTGAGCTGTAAATAAGTTAAATCAAGTACTCCAGAGTGCTGGTCAACTACACGGCTTGAACTCGTAGAAGAGGAGCTTTCAGAGACCATGACAGCTATTTCAGTCTTCCTGGAATGTGAAAGGCTGCTTGAACTCAGGAGGAAAGAAGGTCAGATGCAGAGGTTTCCATCCTACAGTTTTTATTGAAGTATTCTGCTTCTGTTAAAGAACTGTGGAAAATGTGTCCTGAGGACATTGTCATCAGCAATACATCAGTGCTTCTCCTTCTTTACTGCCATAAAAGCATCCTCAGAAGGTGTGTGGCATCCTTTTTCATAGTTACCACAGAGTTGGAAGCAACGTGGAGAGGTAAAATGGCACTTGGGCCAATATGTCCCCATGCCCTTCCTAAGCTGGGAGCCCACTGGGCACTGTCAGTGAGGGAGTGGGGAGCTCTCTGCCTTGGTTGGAAGCATCTTGGTGGTTTTCTAACCTGGTCTGAGGTGCTGCTGATCACAGGCTGACCAGAATAACACATGAAATTTTGTTCCTTCTGTTTGGCCAGGTAGTTAATTGTTTTCAATTTTGGTGTTCCTGTTTATGTG
The DNA here is from genome assembly GCA_013398275.1 of Promerops cafer. Lineage (NCBI taxonomy): Eukaryota > Metazoa > Chordata > Aves > Passeriformes > Nectariniidae > Promerops > Promerops cafer. Next base: position 97,325 of record VZSE01006408.1, read on the forward strand.
CCATTTTTAAAATGCAAAATACCTATGTATAAGCTTTTCATATCAAGGCACCTGTGTGCTGTTTGTTTATAAAAAAATTTAAAGCTGTGTAAAGAGAAAAAAAAAAGCCTTTCTGCATGACTGTGGATTGTCACGCCCTTAAATTTTGCTTCAAATCAGGAAAACACATGAAGAAGTATACACTAACTATAGGTGAAATCTACACATCTTGGCTTCATCAGCCTCTCTTGCATTCCCTTGATAGATATCACAGTGTTGACACTTCTATCTGCATAAGGTACAAAGCAGAATGTGAAATATTCCAAAACATGGAAATTAATAAGATTTCTAGATGGGAGTATGGAGTCTATTGAACAGGCTGCTAATGTATTTGGATTTATTTCAGAGATATTCATTATCGCTGGGCAGACAGTGCTAAACTACATTTAAACTAATTTTTATTTTAAAAGCAGTAAAATAGTATGAAGAGATAATAGAATGCCATTATTTAAACTAATACTTCAGATAAGTCCCACAAAAGCTATGAGTATTTGTAAAACATTTTCTTTTGGAAAGATACTAATTTTAAGTTAAATTAATTAACTTGAGTGCCTGAAAGACATAAATGAGGCAATCAGGAGGAGATCCAAGATGAGCAATTGCTATGCACACAACAAGCCTACAAATCACAACTGCTAAGGTACAGGTTTGATGTAGTGCAAGAGGGAAGGGAATCCACTACAAGGAACACCTGTGAAGCACACAGGGGTTCACCACGCTCTTAAAGGATTGGAGGAGGTGAATGGCAGGTTTTTTCCTGTCTTCTCTTTCATTCCTTTACTATATTTCTGTCTGCCACACAATCACAATTCATCAGTAAAAAAAGGTAATAACACATTAATTTCCCAAGCACCTGCACCCACCCAGGCCTACGGTTTGAATTTATTTTTTACATTCTACTCACCCCCCATCATTCTAAATACCTGATGTGTCTTTTGGTATCTCCTGACATAAATATAATTGAAAGTGAGCAAGAAGCTACTGTGGCTTAGAGAATTTCTGCATTTGATCTGAAGCTAAACCAATAGTATAACAGGTGGACTTGGGCTGTTTCTGACAGGAAAGAAAAATCCTAATGTCAACGGCACAAGAAAATTTCTCCAAGCTTGAGAAAACAGTGACTGAAATCTATCCTGAGCAGCACTAGAATATATCATTAAATTCAGGATTGACTCTGATTGCACATCTCTTCTTAAAGGTGTTTCTTTCAGAATAGCAGATTCAGAATTTAAATAAATTCCATTTTATTGCTCCTCCACAGAAGTGGAAAAACCACAAACATTTTCTTACAGCATCTGAAGAATTATTAGGACCACTATTCAAAAAAGGCACTTGCTTTGGCTTTATCTGTCTGAAATCAGGGAATTCCGTAACATTGTCTTAGTGGGTTGTTGATTTCTGGAATGACCAAACCATCTGCAATATCTTTCTGAAAGCTCTGCCTTTTGAAGACAACGCATTTAAGAATTTCATTTCTCTTATGGGAGAATAATCTTGCATTAGCCTTTATATTAAATTCAAGACAGTCTATTCAAAATGTTGAACCTGAGAGGACATAAATCTAATTTTTACATTTTCAAAATTTGTTGCGACTTTTCTAACAGGCAACAGAACATTCAAGGGCAGGTTTCCTTAACAAACTTGGTAATAAAGGCTACAGCTAACTTGAGAGACTCAGGAAATGTAATACGGCAGGACACAGGTGTCCTTAGATTTACTACTTTGTTAATGTATTTGAAGTTAGAAGAAACAATTGGGTGGACAGTTACTTTTCATTCAGTGCTGGCAAATAGGCAGGAAATGCCCGAGATCCTCAGGACAGAATGCTTCACTTTGGATGAAACACTTTGTGAGCAACAGGACTCAATGCCAGGGCAGGGAATCCTGTTGGCTGAGGGTTTGAGGGGGTGGCACTCCTGCACAGGGGTGGGACAGGAGAGCAGAAGCCATGGAATGCTGCAGAGAAGGAATCCCTTCAGCAGCCTGAGGAGCTGCCACCCTGAGGGAGCAGGGAGAGAGCACATTAAGGGATGACAAAGACAAGGCTGAATTGTTCCCAAATTTGTGCATGCTAATGCAAAAAGGCAGGACACTTAACACAATTAATATTAGCAGGTAGCTACAGAACAGGGCTGAACAGTTAAAGGGCACAGCAGAGAATGGATAATTTGACTCTATTAAAGTCAGTGGGGCATGCTCAAATGTACCCTAAAGCCAAAGAAATCTCTGAATCATTATCCTTGAGAAGTCACAGAGAGCTGGTGAAAGGCAAGCACTGTGCTTTCCTTAGCATAGAAAGAGTCCAGGGAATCATATATCAGCTTACTTCACATCCTGGAAGATGCCAGGGCAAATGTTAAATGGTCAATTTGTAAGTACAAAAAGGGTGAAAAGGTGGTTAGTAGTCACAGCAGTTTTCATGTATCCCAAAATTGTTTAAAAGGGGTATAGAGGTTAACTATTCTCCAAGGTTGTAAAGAGTGAAACAAAGAATAATTGGTTTGTTTCACAGCAGGGAAAGGTTAGGGGCGAGACTGGAGTTAAAAGCAACTTCCTACTTAGTCACAAGGACAGCAAAGTTCTACAGGAATGCTTATGAAGGTTATGAAAATTAAGCTGGAGGTTTTCAATAACATCGGGTAAATATTTGCTAAACAACACTTCAATGTGACCTCAGAACAAGAAGGCAAAATCTCAAAAAGATATATTCCAGCTCTCTATTTGTCAAACTCTGTTTCATGTATTTTGAGGTTTCTTTTCCTCAGTTTTCAATACATCTATATTTTTCTTATAGATTTTTCACATATTGTTTTCAAAGTCAGTCCCAGATATCTATCATAATTCCTGCCAACTCAGAACTTTATGAGGATCTTCAATGTGACTTGAAGACCTAAAATCATTATCCAAAGGGTTTTATGAGAACACTACTTTTCACTTAAAATAAATAAATAAGGGGTGGGTAAAGTTCCCCTTTATAACTTTATAATCCTAAAATAGAGAAAACCTCTGCAATGGGACCAAAGTGTAATCTGACTCAGAAATAAGAGAGTGAGAATTGTTTTTTTGTAGCACTGATATTCAAAAGCTTAATAAATTATCTTTAAAAGTTCAGGACTGGTCATAAGACAAAGAACAATAGATATTTTCTTCTAGTATTGAAAGCAACTTAAATTAAAAATGTTGTTGAAATTTACTTCTCTTTGTTGGGTTTTAAAACATCCTGTTCTTATTTTGCATTAAGGAATTTTGCATGGCTTACATCAGCAAGAATACATGTAACAAACTAGCAGGAATATCTTAACCATGCAACTCAAGTCTTAGGCTCCTGATGAGCTACTTCTGCTTTACTGAAAGACAAGAATTAATGCAAAAACTTTTAATTAGGTCTCATCTTCCATGCCTTCTTGACTACCCTTTGTCACTTTGATGAAACCTACGTAAGAGCTTGTAGCTTAATGCCAGCCTATTCCTAGCAATCATTTTTTAAACCCATTACACCTGTTAATAAACCCAGAACAGCTGTAAATCATCCCAGAATGCATTGTGGTGATTTACAACAGCATGACTGGAAAAAAGACTCTGATCCATGATTATGACAGAGCTTGGGTAAGTTTTAGATGTTTCCTCACACCTTGGCAAGCTTTGTTTCATATCTCACACATGACAGGAGAATGCTGTCATCACACTGCTGCCACAGTTATATTACTACATGTTAGATTTTAGCAACATATATATATTTTCTTCATTCAGTAAAGTGAAAAAGATTAAGAAATCTAAAGCAATTCCACTTCTTTATTTTCTTATACTACTTTTTAGTTATTATTTCACAGTGATATGTGCTCTTGATGCTTTTTCCTTTTTTTCCCCATTTAAATTGTGAACACTTGAGTTTCAGTCTTTCAGTACCTAAACCCAGATTTACAAAACAACCCCAGTCTCTCACTCCACTGACCTTGTTGTGCATCTACACCTACACACAAAATATTATTCATATAAATCAAGATTCTCTTAAACATCGTTTGGCTAATCTCTCATCTAGGCATGTACCCTTATCACAAATACCAATTATGAAGACTCTGACTTCATAAATAACTGATGTAACAAAACATTTGTATTCATAACTGTCCTCTGCACTTCACACCTAACATCCAGTGTTTTGCAGGACTATGACCCAGTGAGTTACACAAATTATAAGGTTTGTATCTGCAATTAACTGTTACCACTGAGAAAAAACCCAAGCATGTATTAAAAACATCAAAAATAGATGGGTAGAAATATTTTGAAAGAATAAGGCCCATTTCTGCTTATATTTATATAGTGTATTCTGTCAGAACCCATGGGACTTATCAGGTGTAAAAATGTTTTAGTCTTAAATCAACTTTTACTCTGGAGAACTTGAACTCTTGAGCAGCTCCCAATTTAAAATCCACCTCACAGTGTGTGTTAGGTTCACAGAAGCACAGTAAATACAATTCTTTATATGCATAAAATCTGTAATTCATGCAGTGCTTTTTACACAGCTTGATTATCACTTGTTGAGGTACTCCTAGAAAAATGTTAGTCTGAAAAATAAACTTGACTGTGCACAAGCAGAATGGGAACGATCACAGACTGCATTATTTTCCCTTTTAAGCTCAACAGACTATGTGACAATGTTGTTTTAAACCTGGTATTGTAGGAGAGATTATTCTTATTCTACATGTGGGTGACTTAAAGGACTGTTCTCTTACAGTTATGCAACATGGGTAAAGATTAATTAAGACCTTTTATTCTGAACTGTAGCAGTACTTCCAAAATAGTAACATTGTATTAATTCTATGAGTGCAGTTAAATTCTATCATCATCTTTTTAATTTCAAACCTTAGGTTTTCCCTTCAGACAAGGAATACAGACAAGGTATCTTGTTTGCTTTTTCTGCACTCAATTTACTCCATGCTCTCTGCCTCCTGGTCCTCTTTTTAGAAGTATTACCTTCAACAGTTTTTCATCAAATGAAATAGAAAGAATGTTTTCATCACTTCCCTCAGTAAAGGAAGTGATGAAAACAGAGGCTTTTACCTCTTAAAATCAGTATTTTTAGGTGTTCTAACCATTTTGGAGAAGTAGGGCTCCTACAGCAAAATACTGGTACCTGAGAAGTGCCATGCAGAATGAGGGGAAGTATGCTGCTGAAATCTTATTTAATTCACCAGCTTTCATAACACCACAGTGCCGTAGCAGGACCGCTGAACTAATCAATTACTGCATGTAACTGTCTCACAGGAACAGCTGCACAAATAGATTGAGCACTGCAGAGATCACAGGTGCTGGGGTTTAAAGTCAATCATCTGTGCAAGCACAAATACTTGAGGCCAGCATCTCACATAACACCCTCTCAGCACGGAAACAGGCTTACCACAGCCACTTTAGACATTTCTTACACTCACAACCTACACTTTCCAAAAGCCTTATCTGCAGAGCCAAAGTGTAATGCTAACAAATCTCTCTAAAAATCAATTTAGGTTAGAGACCAATACTGGAAGAATTATTTGCGTAGAAAAGCAACAACTGAAAAAACAGGAAGCAACTTCATATTGAATACCTTCTCCTTGCTCTCCATTTTTCAACCCTGTATTTCTGTAATGAAACTGTAAAAAACCAACATGGCTGGTAAATACTCCATAACACTAGATTTCTACTATCTGACACAGAAATGCAAACAAGCTCTTTTACATTTATAACCGGGGAACATCTCATGTTAAATGATGAAACTAATTAAGAAATTATTACTCCTTTTTACTCTAAGTGGAAAAGCAGAAAAACCCCATCTCTCAGAAGAAGGAAGAGCTGCAAATCTGTCATAAGCTGTTTGCTCCTCAAACCCTCAGTTCAGATGAAGCAGTCAGCCTGGGTCTCAAACCCTGCATATTTTACAGGAATATTTACATATTCCACAAAAGAAGTTGTACTCTTTCGTACTGAAAAGCAGCACAATGGAACGTATAAAACAAGAGACAGTAACATTTGAGCAAGCCGTGCTGGTCGTGACAGGACACATCAATACTTGCAAAGCAATTGGTACCCACCAAGGATCAGATCATCATCCCACTGTCTGCCATAGCGCAGAGGAGAGGGGATATTTCTCTGCAAGAAAAGAATGAAATAAAGAAAAGAATAGCAAATGCCAGCACGTTTGCCTGACCTCACTGCAGACATATAGAAAGGGTGAAGGAACACAGACTAAACCCTAATCAACTCACCCTAAAATTTAGTGACATTGCTGGACTTTTTTCCTGTGACTACAGAAGCAGGCAGTGAAATGTTGAGTGTCAATGTTTCTGAACACACCTCAGTGTGTTCCCTGTGAACTTCACAAGAAAATTGAGTACTACTAATGTTTTGGAATTTAATGAACTCTTTCCAAAGACCCGAACTACGTTTACTCATAATTTACAAAACACAGTTGGGATACAGGGGATGTATCACATCCTTTCACAAGACCGCCTAATTTGGGACTAATCTGGAGCCAGGTTTTGACACTACTGAAGTCCAAGACTGCAATCTTATACCCTTCAGAATAAGCTTCATTTTGTCTGGCTGTACACTACAGGAGGCTGCTAGAAAAGGCACAGCACGTCCTGAGAGGAAGAAACTAAACTGGGATCATTCATGGTTCTGCCTTAAGGCCAGAGTGCAACCATCCACTCCAGAGGAATGACAGGTATCTGAGGAAAGTGTGCTGCAAGCCAGTCACCAGGGTTTCTCTGTTTGAATCTCAGTCCACTTGGGACAGACCTTATGTTTAGCTTTCTTATGATTAATTAGCTAATAGATACCATAAATGAAGGCAGTAGTGCAAAGGCTGTAAAAGACAAGCCCTAAAAGAGTTGCACTGAGAGAAAATGCAGAGTTTTGTAAAGAAAGCCAAATATTGTGTTCTCATGCAGCCTCTTTTCATTAAACCTGTTGTAATTTGTCAGCATCACAATCCTGAATCTAAACTTCATTTTTATTAGGAATAAGGATGACTTGTTCTCCCCCCCTGCAGTGTTTGTTGATTGTTAGAGGGGAAAACAAGACGATTTTGTTGTCTTTGTCCTGAGGCTGCACCCAAGTGTTCAGCAGCTGTCTCCCCTGCCTCCCTCTTTTCTGCTGAATTGGAGCAAGTGCTTCAGCAGCTACACAGCAAGACAGATACATGTGGGAAAAAAAGGATTCCTTGAGCATATTATGGGGTTTTTTTATTACTCCATCTCTTGCCAGCACAAGGTAGGATCTATGATGGGACTGGAAAGCCTAACAGGGGACAGGAACAAAGTGGCAGCTGCTTAACCCACATTGCAGTAAAAGTTATTTGTAATACTGATGAGAATCACCAAAAGGCAATGAGGTAAAGACTGAGCTAGATAAGGTAAGTGGAATTACATTGTTGAAGGCAGATTTACCTGGTCCATCTAAGAGCAGTAAGCCCATCACATATAACCCAGAGCAACCTGCAGGTTGCCCTAGATTTTAGAGTCAATATGTTCAGATACCTTTTTAAATACCCATGAAACAGAGCTCAGGGAAGCTCTTTTTTCCTAAGTTCTCCACCAACTCCCACCTCAAAGCAGAGGACATGGGGTGGTGGAGAAGGAGTTCTTCATATCCTATAGGAACCATTCTTGGGCAAAAGTGATTAGGATAGGACAATAAAACTAAATCTCCTGTCATTTTTCAAGTTTACTGCAAGAACAAAATTGCCAAACCACATGAGAGAATGAAGGCTTACATGCTTTCAGGAAGTCTGAGGTAAAACCACAGTAAATGCTTTTCTGACAGTAAATTGTTGAAAATATTGAGTCATCATACAGGATGAGGAGCTGTACTTTTCCTTTAGCGCTGCTTGAGTTCACATTCTCACTGTATTGCTGTGGCAGTCCATTTGTACTGCAAAATGAAAAAATATCCAGTATTTTCAGGATTAGAAATAATGAGATTAGAAGGAGAGGAATTGCTATGTAGCTAAAAGCAAAGAGCTCTAGTTAATATGGCAGGTGAGCTTTGACCAGTTTCTCTGTGACCTGCCTGTAGAGATTTTCAGAAACTAGAAAAACCCCACCTTAAGCCTGATAATATCTAGATTAAGATTTTTCTTACTGATATTCAGTGAAATCTGAATTTCTCTTTGCTATGATCAGTGAAATGTTATACCAGATGAGTTGGTGTATCTTCCTGCTCAAATTGATGATCACCCATCAGCTGAGATGTGGTAGCTCTCCAAACATTAGTGTCACTTAGCCTCAGAGAGAAGCACCTGAGCTAGTCATGTAGATGCTGTTTAGTCTCAGTGCAGCAGGACTCACACACACAATTCTGAACAGCTACCCCAAGAGAAGACCAAGGGCACTCCAGATGCACCTGCTTCTTTCCACTGACTTTAGTGTGAACTTAGACAACCAGCTCAGACACAGACCTCTCTGACAGAGAGATCTAAATTTAGAGCAGTGAAACCCTCCCGATGTGCACTCCTCACCCACTGCACACTGGGACTAATTTGATGTAATGAAAGAGAGTTAAATAACATTACTTGGTATTTTACATGTCAAGCACATGAATGAACAATTGCCACAGCTCTGCTGACACATATTGACTATTTTACTTGCTGAGCTAACTTCACTGTGAGAGTGAACTGTTAAACATGCAATATCCTCCAGCCCCTTGGTTACCCAGGAGGACAAAGGCAGACAAAACCCTTGGACCTGGGTTTGGGTTTTGTGGGGTTCTTTTAGCATCCCAACATTGTCATAGATTTGGCAGGAGGAAATATAGTACATTGGTCATAAAGTAAACAACATTTCACAACATCATATTATCTCTTCTGATTTTTTCTCCCAGACACATTTGAGCAGCTCTAGCTATCTGGAGTCTGAGCACTTCTTAATTTCTCTCTTATGTGTGCATGGGGAGTCAAGATCAGGTAGCAGACTGATGTTGATTATGGCTGAGCAGAGGAGGTTTGGATTCCCAGCCAAGAGCAAGTTATCATATGTCCTGTCTCTTTTCATCTCTCTGGTTCTCTGTGGATTTTCATATGGCATTTTGCAGCTGTCTTCTTGTATCAGCTTTTAAAGTATTCTGTTATTTGTATTACACCCTTGTATGTACTGTTGTCAAAGTATTTTCTTGATATAATTTTTTTCTGATGTACAATGACAAATGGTATCCAGAGCCTTGCTTTACCTGGCATTCCAACAGCTGGACTTACTCAATGTTGTCTACAACCATCCTTCAGGGTTCAGTAGGGAATGTTCAACTTAAGAGTAAAACTACCATGCACTTCCCAGACTTAAAATCCATTCCAAAATAATTTCACTGGTTTTCCTTATGAACTTCCTCAGTTCTCCTTTCAATTATTTTTTACCCTTCTGTACTCATCTCTCTATTTAATCCAATCCAAAACCTATGTAACTAAGCAGAAAAAGCTATAGCATCTTCATAGACACATACATATCTACATACATCTGGCAGTCCTCCATGTGTCCAAGATGATTTTTAATATGTCCTCAAATAAAATGGCCATAAATGGCCAGTTTGGGTCTGAACACCAGTTGCTATAAATGAACAAGGGTACTGACAGCATTTTCTTTATTAGTTTTTGCTGGACCAGAACTACAAATGGTGAAGACTGAAGCAGGCCTGGTATAAAATGATAAAATTGCTCTTATGTCATAGGAGCTATATGAGTTTAAGTCTGAAGTCTCCATAATGCTTTTTTCATCAGTACCTGAAGAACCTTCAAGGATTGTTCATGCTGAGAGAGAGAGACAGTCATAACTTCTCAGGAGTTATAAACCCAAAGTGGTCTAGTTCATTCAAGATTTATAGCAAGGTACTATTCCTAGAAACATTTAACCCTTCTGGAGCTTACCTGCTCGCAGGATTTGCATGGAGATAATTAGTTCACAGGCTGGTTAAACAGGCAGAGCCCTGCTGACATCACAGGAGCTGTGTCCCCAGCGTGGGTCAGGAATCACTGCTGCAGGGTCACTAGTGCCTGTATAAAGGCACCTTAACTGCCTGCCAGGAAACTTTTACTGTGAACAAAGTCAGGAGGCCTTTACAGGAGCTCACTTTGCCTGTGAGCAGCCTGGTGATAACAACCCAGAGCATTCTCCTTGAGAAGGAGGGCACATCCCAGGTATTAATGTGGACCAGGATAATGAGCCAACACCCCTCAGCTGTGGCACTGTGCTCTTTAGCAGTCCCAAGGCAGCTGCTGCTCCCTACCACTGCAAGGAGACTGGGAGTGCACCAAGCAGGGATGGGAGGGAGGCCATGACCCATTCCTCCTCACTAAATCCAAGAGACAACCAAACTGTGTTGGGCATCTTCAGAAAAGCCTGATTTAGTGAAAACTTGCTTCACATGTCAGAAAAAGGAGGGAAAAAAAAATCCCCCTCCATTTGTTGTAGTCAGCAGCTCTCTAAAGAGCCCCGGGGTAAATTTCCCAGACTAGCCATTATGCAAAGTGCTCACTTCTGAGCATCAGAGGAAAAGTTCAGCAACTCATCCAAAAATCTGCTTCCCTAGGGCACATCCCACCTCTTCTGACACGCAAGCAAAACGGGTTTCTTTTACCAGCTCTGTGTGTGTGTTCATCACTTTGTGCAGCTCTGCTGTCCTCCCACCACCCCTCATGCTCCCTCTCGGGGGAAGCTGTCACAGTAAGAGCACAAAAGGGACGTGGCAAAGCCACAGTTTCCCAGGTTATTGAACATAGTCTTCTGCTGCAGGACATATAAAAAGGAACAAAGTAATATGACTGCCAAATCTCTAGGTACTGTAAATGAACAAGAGTATGGATATATTTACTTTGTCATTTTCACCAAGATGCCATCAAGATGCCATCTTGATTCAGACTGAAGTAGGAAATTTTAAGGACTGAAACTCCAAGAACAAATACACCCAATCATTTTGAGATATCAGATCCCAACTTAACTAGTTTCTCTCAAAGAACATTTCTTTTATAACCTCCTGGCAGTGAAACATTTAAAAACATAAATGTATTTTAAAGGGACTCAAGGGCTCTACTAGATTATCCTTCCCTTGCTGAAACAGCCAGAAATAAATTTTCAAATGTCATGTATCAGAGAAAAGTGTAGTTAACAGGGCAAAAGACATAACTTGTTTTGAAAATGCTGCTGCTGAATTCAAAAATCCTCTGACCTGTGCTCAAAACTGTGTGTGACATTTCAGCTTAATACTGAGAGGCCCAATAAAACAGGTAGCATTTGGAATAATAGGAAGTTTTGAAAATGCTCCTCCAGGGGCTTCACTGAAATGAGCTTTTTTGTCCTGTACTTAGCTGTCAAGTCCAATTGCAATGGAACAATTTCAGTACAAATGGCACTCCTACTCCACAAATCTTGGTTAAGAAGTCAGTGACCTGCAATTTGGGGCTAGCAGGAACTGCATATAAATTTTATTTTATAAAACTATTTTAAAGTACTGTAAGAATGTAAAAATTTTTTGTAGTCACACATCACATGTTTTGAAGCAGTGGGCAGATAATGATTCCTGAATTATAATCTTAGCACTTCTGTATTCCTGAAGCTGGATGCTTAAGTATTTTAGTGCTATAACTGAGTCATGCCAGGTAGGGCTTATGTCTCTATTTGAGTGACAAGCAGAGATATGAAGGCATATAGATATATATGTAATACCTTAATATATTGATCACTGCTACACACTTTTTAATGTTCTTGGTCCACACATGAACAGTGTTGTGCTGAATCCTTAGGCAAAATTCCTTTTCTCGACCTTGATGCAGTTGCAGCAGAGGCAAAAAAAAAAGGTCCATTTGAATGTGATTAAAATCCTAATAATTGGTGACACTTGGTGGAAGATGAGAGATCTTTGCAAGCATTTAAATTCAAATATTAGGTAAATACTCACTGAGAACAAAACATAACAATCAGCATAGATATTGTCCAGCTTAATGGTTTCTAAGAGCTTGTGCAATAAAACTGTGTTCTACTTTGAAAACCCACTACCTGTATGCTAGAGCCAAAAAAGAGCATCTGAGGGCAAGGACCTCATTATCGAGGTCCTGAGACAAGAGAAATCAATAAATAGTGCTATTATATAAAAAATAAGGTAATTCAATATCCAGAAAAAAAATTACAAGGAGTGAATATGCTGTTTGCAGAAAAGGTAATAAATAAAATCACGATAAATAAAGCAACCTAACAGCCATATCTTCAACAATCAGCATGGAGAACACCACACATTTGGTGGTAGCAAATAAGAGCAGTGGTAAATGTAGCTGGGGCAAACTTTTTTTGAAATGACAAATAGTATTAACGTCAGAGAGCCATGCTAAAGCCATTTGAGACTTTCAAGTTTTATGTTAAGACAGATTGCCTTTAAAAAAAACCCAGTAGTTTTACTGCATTTTCAGCTAAGTAAAAGGCTTAGGGAGATTTCCAATCAGTTTCTGTAATTTACAAAACACTCCACAATAACACAGTCTTTCTATCCAGATTGTGCTGCAACTGTAGAAAAGCAATTCTTCATGCACTTTTCTGTTTGATAGCACTTGTAGAATCATAGGATCATTCAGGTCAGAAAAGATATTTAATTTCATCAAGTGCAAGAGTTCACCCAGCACCACCAAGTTCACCACTGAACCATGTCCCTAAGTGCCACATTTACATATCTTTTAAATACCCACATGGATGGTGAATTTTTTGTATATTTGAAAATACTATTCTTGCATAATTTTTTCATATACAATAATTCTCTTGATCAGCAGGTTTGCAGAAATTATGCAGGTAAAGCTGTTAATATACATTTCTACAACATGAAAATTTACCATCTATTGACTGACCTCTAGTGGAAATAAGGCAAATTTTGGAATAATTTTTAAATTGTCATTGGATAGGATGATGATTATGTGATTTTGGGGTGCTAAAAATTTATTTTATTTGCATTATATGTTTGCCTATATGAAATAAAAAACAAGTCTGGATATATGTGACTTTTCCTCTCAATATGTACCCAAACACATTACTAGAATAGCAGGAGGGAAGCTGCTGCACATTCAGAAACCAGGTCTGTTTTGATTTTAACTAGTTAATTCTAAAATGGCAAGGTATGAAACGCACCAACAACACAGACCCTGGCAAAAAATGTTCTGCAGCAGGGGACAAACTCTGCTACTTTCCCTGCATTGATCAAAACCACTTGATCATTATAAATAACCACAAATTCTTACAACAACCTCATACATTTCCATCTTTATGCATCAGTTTTTTCCATCCACAGATGCCACCTGGCTCCATTGCAATTCCATTCTTGGACAGATGTTGATTCCTCCCAAAATCGGTGTTGAGGCATCGCCCAACTGTTGTGATATGTGTTTTCTTCACATTTTATTTTCTTCCCTAATTTCACCTCTCCTGTAAGAATTCCTGGTTGATATTTAAAGAAATAAGGGCTGAATGCATACTTGTACATTAGACACCAATTTCATTCCCCTGTTTGTAGGACCTGGAAGTGTTTGAAAACTTGATCAATAGGGAGAATGCTGAGCATATTTCTTCATTACTTATTCATCATGCCTGTGTTTGTTTGCCTGATTACTAATGAAATTCCCTTTCCTCTCCCCTGACTCTGTTGAATTCCAGATACATCTTTGCAATTAAGCCTTTGGTTCTGTAGCATATGGTTGTTGATATTTTTAAATGAGGAGAACACAGTAGCATCTGGAGGGCTCTGATTAAAAAATATATTAAATATAAAGTAAGCCAAGCCTCAGTCTTGTAAAGACACCTCAATCAATCAAAAATCCTTATTGGAGAAGATATTAATGCGTTATGTGTAAGGCGGCAGCACCTGAAAATTTTGGGCTTGCTATCTGCTCAGCTCAGCCAGACTTGTTCCATTATCTGCCATCTTTTTGAAACTTGGAGAAGCAGTCTTCCATTGCTGTGTGATGAGACTAGAGGAAATGTGAGCAGTCTGTGTACTGGAAACATCTAGGAATAATGGGACAAGTCTGTAGTATGTAAACATTTGACTTAAAAATTAGGAGATGTTTTGGCTTCATACATGTGGATTCCTCCAGTATCATTACCCAACACCCAAAAATACATAATAGGTCTCAGTTCAGCTGTTTTTCATGGTCTAGGCTTACCTTTCTAGGGAGCACCCTGAAGTATCCTCCATCCTTACGCACCCCATATGCCCCTCAAACATCCTCCATCCTAAAATGAGCCAGTCTCTTCTCCTCCTATGGCTTTTGCTTACTGGGGATGCCCTCTTTGATTCCCATTAGTCCAAGTCAGCCTCACCATCCTGACATCATAACTTGCATTTCCACTCCTGTCCCCCAGCTCCCACTAATACATTTACACAGTTAAACATTTCCTTGCTTAATGCAAAATAATAACAAAATCACCATGGGAAGCAACACTAAACAAAAATACTCATTGATTTTACTAGGCTTCAGAAATACATACATGAAGGGTGAAAACAAAGATAGCTTCTACATTGAAGCTGGATGGGATATGTTATATTACCCAATCTTCTTCACATATTTCTTTCCAACCTTTTTGATTACATTTATAAGTGGAGTCTACAAGGTTGTTTTGGTTGATATGTGATAATATAATATAACATGGCTTTGTTTTCTTGAGTTTATTAAAGAGATTTTATACCATTCCTAGAGCTATGATCACATTTCTGATAATTTCTTCTTTTTTTTAAATAGTGGCCACTCTTCCCATTAGCAATAGGATGAAACTGTAAAAACTAGAACACTCCCGTTTTCAGTAAAGCATTTAACAATCCAGAGAGAGGCAGGAAAGTACTGCTTTAATCCTGAAAGGATTACTGTTTTATACAATGCCATTTCACACCAATTGTTATTCACAAAATATATAAAGACCATGAGGAGGAATATTCATTCAATTATTTTATATTTTAGTGCTGATTTAGAACTTTCCCAAAACTAGACTTGCCACGGGGTAAAATCTCAGTTTTTTTGGTCTTTTTGCCCTGTTCTCATGATAGTTCTTTCACTCTCTATAAGAGGTTAGATTTCAAGGTGCTCCATTTGACTGAAGTGAGTTATCCTCAGAATTTTCCACTGCATCATTAATGGCCTAATCTGGGTTTGCTCGAGATTTAAAAGTAAATTTTTTATTCTCTTTCACTCCTGGATAACAATTTTTACACTTTCACGGTATTGCTAAGCAACATACAGCCATTTTTGTTTCACTTTAATTTTTGGGATTGAATGTAGAAATAGGAAGGTGCAGCCTAGTGCATGATCCAGGTGACTGTGCTCATATCCTGGACTGGGTGTAATGAATCCATCAGACAGATAATCTCTCCTGTATGATCCCAGTTTCCTGCAAGCTGACAGAGAAGAGAAGAGAAGAGAAGAGAAGAGAAGAGAAGAGAAGAGAAGAGAAGAGAAGAGAAGAGAAGAGAAGAGAAGAGAAGAGAAGAGAAGAGAAGAGAAGACCAAAAATTCTTCCATTGAAATGAGTAGCATGGCTTTTAATGAAAGAGATTTGTGAGATTTTAGTTTTCCGCTAAAGCATTTTCATGTACACATTTTTTTTTTTAATTCCTAATCTGAGCTTTATATAGACAGTCTAATCACTCTTGATAGAAAATCTGGTCTCCAATCCTATTTGGCTGGAAACACAAAGCATTACTTGCTGCAAGATTAGCTCCCAAGAGACCATCCTTTCTTATGCTTATATACCAGTCTTGAAAGCTGTTCAACAGATTGTAGGCAATTTTAAGCTTGAGATTAACTACATTTTTTAAAAAATGAATATGTGTCATGGTCTTTTTAGAACCATTCAGGTTTGGAAATGTGAACTCTTATTTTCTACACACAGAAAGTATTAGACTACTCTAGACCTAAATATAAAGAAGGTTTTGGGAGACAAAAA
Organism: Promerops cafer; assembly: GCA_013398275.1. Taxonomy (NCBI): domain Eukaryota; kingdom Metazoa; phylum Chordata; class Aves; order Passeriformes; family Nectariniidae; genus Promerops; species Promerops cafer. The sequence continues at coordinate 113,296 of VZSE01006408.1, forward strand.
TAGGGATTTTTTTCTTTTAACCTTTCAAATGTGGTTTCCAAAATGTCTTTGGTAAATAAATGCTTATGTCAGGAATGTTTTAAATGCTCATGTCATAAATAGGAGGTGTTCCTTCATTTATTTACTCTGCATTTGCTCTTTGCATTTGTAACCATTAGATAGAAACTAAAGCAGGGATAGCACCAGGCACAGTTTCAGGTCTAACAGAAATTCTAAATTCCATAAAAATAAGAGTTTACAAATTTAAAAACCAGTAAAAGTGGTACCTCCCATACTTCCCCATTAAAGCATGCACACTTTGCACATGGTTAAATTATAGACCTCATTGTCTCAGAATTTCTAAGTTCAAAGAGAATTGAACATTAGACTGATAAGAGAAATATCAAGGGTTATAATGATAAAATGACACTATGAATTATATTAAGTATCATGTATATTTCATATAATATGAAAGGTATAATAAATGATAATGAGGGACTAAGTAGAGGCTGTCTGGTATGATGGGGTCCATTACAACCACGAGGATTGCTGGATTCATTGCTCTCCTTCAATTTTCCACTGTGTGTGTTGCACCTTCCTCACGTGCTCTAAGCTAGCTCTGATGACAAGTGAGATGTTAAACCAGACAAATTCCTGGCCTGAGCCAATCTGGCCATCCCTCTTACAGGTTTCTCCCTGCAAACTGTCACACTGCCTCCAACAGCTCAACTATTTTATCACCCAAGTGGGAGATATTTCGTTACCTTAGGTGTTCTCAGGGGACAAGAAGATAAAAGAAGACAGAAAGAGGGCCCCATTGAGTCTCTTGGATGGGATATAGCCCTGTTCAACCAAACCAGCTGTTAAAATTGAGTTTACCTCCTGGACTGCTCATGGCAAAACTTCTTTTGAACATCACCCATTTTTTTGTGCTCCTATCCTCTCTGTACAGCATCATCACCACTCAGTCTCTGCTTGATAGGTGGTGCTTTATCTTCCCTCTCATCTTATCCACAAGCTCATCAGGAACGTAGGAGCCACCAATGTGTCCCAGACAAGCTGGATAGAACTTTCTGTTGGTCACCATCTGCTGAGCTGGGTCATATTAAAGGTCCATTACAACTCTGGATTTACATGCTGCTACATACACATGCATAAAAATTACATTGATTTTTTTAGCATCCTTTTAAATAGAGGAGGAGGTTCTTAAAAAAAAACCCAAAAACCCAACTTTTTCTGAAGGTGCTCAAAAGATTCTGAACAGAAGTATGGCAGAGTAAAAACATGTATAAACATATATATTTTACCTTTTACCTTATTTTACCTAAAGGTATTTTACCTTTTAGTATGAATATTTTTACCCTTTATGGCAAAGAGAAATTTTTGGCACCTGGTTCTTCCCATGTCACATGTACATGTCTGGAATCGTTTCACTGTACAGGAGAGGCTCATTACATTTCAAGGGCTGTGATTGCACTCTGTGTCTATCAAAGGCTGAGCTGTGCAGGAATCCAAAGGATTCAGAAAGTCTCTTCCTAAAGAAGAATCAGACACTCCCAGAGAGCAGAAAAACATTGCCACGTGGCTCCTGCTTGCTTTGTTCATCGTCTGCATGTGTCTCATCTATGGATATAGTATAGATGGTGTGATAGCAAGGTCTAGAAAAGAAAAGGAAGAACAGAATTAACTTTCTTTTTTCTCTCCAAGTACAAACATGAGAATGTGCATCAGCCAGCTGCTGCATGATCTATCTCAGATCTCAAGAAACACACCAAAAGGACAGTTATTAACAAAGCAACTGGGTAGCTAAAGAGCAGCTCACAACTGATTTATCAGTTACAAGGTCTGAATATTTCCAAATCCTCCTTGAATAAATACAAGACTTCTTTTTAGTGTGTGACAATTCAAATCTATATTTTCAAACAGAACAGATTTCAAGGCTCTGTTAAAAGCAAGAAGTGAGAAACACAGACCAGCTGAAAAACACTTTGTTTGATTGAAAACGTTACTCTGTGTCTGTTATATGCCAAGAGCTTTTACAAGAGCAGTGTTAATTCATGAGTAAGGCCAGAAAAAAAATGGACATGGTCCCTTTGAATTAAATCTATTTATATTAGCCTATAACCAGAAGGGAAATTCTGATATTAATCTATAAGCTCCCAGTAATCTGCTATTACATTAAGTATGATTAATTCAGTTATCTCTTCTTTAATAATTCATCCAACTACATTAATCAACTTTTTATTAATAGAAAAGGTAATCAGGACTTTTTTTATCAAGAAAAAGGTCATCTAGACTAAAAGCATAATTATGTTTACTAAGAAATTCTTTTGTTCGACAAAATATTTGGCTCGTTCAATCAAAATGCAAATTATACCCCTATGGAGGAAAAAAAAGACAGTTCTTAACAGCTAAATGTTCCAGGATTGCACAGACCTTGCTGGTAACAATTTATTTTGGAAGATCTCACTCTCAAAGTTCAATCTCATGCGTCATGGATTATATTGCTGTGTATTTTTCACAACGGCATCTTAAGTCTGGGAGCAAATCTTCCCAAAGATTCAGTGCTTGGCTTGCTGAAAGCACGGTCCTCATGTTTTTCCTGTACCCACTATATATGCCTATATATCCTATAGCTACCAAACACTAATTGTCTTGGAATTTTTCTTCCTGGTCGTGGCCACAGCACAAAAATACAGTATAAATGTTTAAATATTGGCAGCCTCCTCACCCAGAAGATGCCAGGTTTTTTCCACAAGGGGGTGAAGGTGGTGTGTACCACTCACATTTCTTGGTGGGGCTGGAACACCGCCTTACAGCTGCACCCCAGCTCTCTGCTTGTGTTATTCCCTGCATGAGGCCTTGATTTTGTCTTCCAGTTGGTGTTTAATCTGCCCAGTGCAACGACAGCAACTCAGTCCTGTACATCTCACAGCCCATGTCATTTCTTTGTCATGCAGGTTCCTGTACATCAGCACATCACAGCAGCAGGGACCTGGACTTTTCTCGAGTTTCCCCACGTATCTCATGGCCTCTCCTGAAGAAATCAGTTCCACATGATTAATTTCAACATAGTTGTCCTTTTTTCTGCATACTTCTTACCAAAGTAAATAAAGAGATCAGGGAAAAAATACATGTTTCCATGAAAGTTAGATACCCTTCTTCATTTTCTCTCCAAGCCCTTCAGGCTTTCAAATGCTTAGGAGATGAGGTTATACTTGACAGCACAGCAAGGTCTTTCTGCATTCTGGACTTTTTAATTTTAAAACTGAGCTTTGGCATCTTAGAGCAGTACAGATTTTTTTTTTTTTTTCCCCCACAATCTAAATGGATACTTCAAAAGAGAGGGAACATATTAGAGAGAAAACTTGCCTGCCACATTTACAATAATAATTAGGCTAACTGCTGAGCCAAGAATCAGAGAGTAAAATTTCATTCCTCAAGCCCCATGTTCCTCTTTCTGTGGCACTTGAAGAGCAAAGCTCTGGAGAGAAAGGGAAAGGAAAGGATTTGCTTCTGGGCATCCACAAGCTGACAAGCCAGAGCAGCACAGCTTCCTGCTTGATCTTAAACCCTACTGGGAACTATGAACTTGTTACTGCTCTGGCTCTTCTGTGAAGCCTCATCTGATGGGAATTCTGAAAACACATCTGCTGGCTTGGGCCCTGCAAGGAAGAGGAGCAGAGTAGTCTGTTTTTTATAGGCTGGCTTCACTGCCAGCTTCTACATCTGCTTGCCTCTCCATTTCTGTCCCTTCATCCTTGCCATGTCCTTTTTCTCCCTCCTGATTTATCACCTCAAATATCAGCCCCAGCACGCCTGCACTGAGCCACACCTGTAACTGCTTTACTACATTTATTAGTCTCTTTGGAAACAGTTCAACTTCAACAGACTATTTAAATATGCCTTTTGACAGAGCATGATCTTGGGCACGATTAAAAAGTGAGAAAATTTTCCTTCAGTAGGAATCTGTCTCCCTGTCACCACTCCATCACCTGCTTAGGTTTTTTGCTAAGCATTCATTGGAAAAGGTGCTGAACTCCAGTCCTTCCTCCACTGGCCACCAGTTACCAGTCTGTGATGACTCCTCCTAAACTGTCAGGAAGTCAGTCCATGCAACAGGAACCATGTAAGTGGAGCTTATCGAGCATCATCTCAAAAATACAAACAATCTAGTAGTTGTTTCAGTCTGGTCTTGGGACATGAATCTACTCAGGCAGAATTCCAGTTAGAAAGTCAGTAGTGACCAATTTCTGTACTATGCAGTTGGGAAACACTTTGCAATTAATTCAGCCTCCATTGAATTACATTATGACACTTTGAAATCAATAAATCTGAGACAGAGGGAGACAGAGATGCTCTTTTATGCAAAGAAATTTTAGTTTCTATAAGGACACCAGATGATATAGGAACATTGGCTTTATTGTTCATCATGTGCTTGGGGGCAAATATTTTCACTGATCATATACCAAATGTCACCATGATCAGGAAAAAATTATCAGCAATATTCACACCTAAAACAGCAGCGTGGAAGACATCACTGACACGAGGTGAGACTCAACAACTACAGCCATCAAAACCAATGTCTGGATGTAAGCTGACACACTGGATGGTGGGAGGGGACATGTGGACTGAGCCCAGCGCAGTCTGCAAATATTTAAGCATACCTAGGGAATGACAATGCAACCTATATTTAGATGCTCATGTAAAACATATTTTAAAAAATTTACAGTTTGATGGTTCATAACATTCACTTTGGCAATTTAGCAAAACTGTTGGCTTTTTAGGGATGAAGACAGATCTTTGCAGTCAATACAGAATGCATTATCCTACCACACACCATTTTCTCCTCCTGATTTGCTGCTCTTTTATTAGAGCAAAACACCCATCTTTACGTTAGCTCTTATTTATAGACCTGCAAGGGACAGGAAATGACCTCTTCTATAAATATCCTATTACTAATAATTCTGGATTTAGTTTTAAGATTTGCTTCCCTGGCAGATATAGCTCAATTCAGTCAAAAAAAGAGGGAAATTGAAAATCAGTCCTAAATAAGGAGTGACAGAGAGGAGTTGTAGGAAATACAGAGTGAACATGAACCTGGAAATAACATTGGCAAATAAAACAAGTTTGCCAGGTCTCCTCACTGAAATACCACTTTTGTTAAGGATTAGTTATGACAAATTTGGGTTTGCTGAAACTCTCTTTTGCAACATAAATCCAGGAAGGACAATTTAGTCAGACACAGCAATTTGTAATACAATCAATTCTGGAATATTATCTGTATTCTGAATTTACTTTATTCTGCCATATGTAAATCTTGGCACATGCAAATTAACAAGTAGAAGATTTTTCATTTGATTTATATGATAAACAGGTGATTTCTTATGTTAAGAAGTTGTGCTTTCCCCCCCCCCCCCCCCCCTTTTTCTGCCTTTTTTTAAGAAACAAACTCTATTCTACTTTTAAGTCTTTCCACAACAGAAAGGGGATTTTTGAGAAACTTTGCTTGGAGGTTATAAGAACCTAGGAAGTATTTCTATGTGTGCTGGAAAGAAGAGCTACATGTATGCATCCTTCTTCCTTCTGCAGCTGGACATTGGATAAAGTAAAATTTATCTAGCCTGTTGGACACAACTTCTTATAACTTATTCCTGATGCTTTACAGTGCCACACCTTCTTCAGTGCTGCTCCATCTCACTGGCCCAAGAGATTAAGCACACTCCACCAGGGATGAGAAACAAAAGGAAGAAATCTGCCCCAGATGATGTTAATGGCAAAATTCCTGCTCTCTTCCAGAGGGAACCAAAATCTCACTGGCATTATTTTGCTGAGCTCCCCTGAGCTGTCCAGTGGAATTCATCTGTTTTGAGTCTAAACCAACACACAGGTTGGTCTAAATTCTAACAGTCCTGAGGAAAACAAAGAGCTACCACCTCAAGGCATAATATGTAACCATAAATCAGGCCCCAATTTTCCCCTGATTTTGGCAAATTTAATTCAGACTTAAAACCACAAGAGTGCTGCTTGATATTGACTGTGCTGGGAAGCCCAGCAACATTGGTCTGCTCTGCATTTGAGCTGATTGAACTAATATTGCATTTTGGTAGAAAAGCAGAAGGACTCAAAGAAAAGCATGTTGGCAGCTCAAAGCAAATATTTTAAAAATGCACCAGGATTTCCAGCAAGGCATATTAATAATTCTTTTTCCACCATGAGAGGATAGTAATTGGTAGAATTTTTAAGTTAAGCAAAGATTTTTAAAAATGGACATACTTCTCCTGTTTTTTTTAGAGTCTGGTAACAGGTAAAGTGCTGTTATACCTCAGAGTTATGAAACCATATAAATTTGTTAACATGAAACCGTCTCTGTCTGCCTTTGAAAACTTGCTGGTGATACTGTGGTCTTTCCTGATTGCAAGTCACAGGACATTCAGGATTATTTTTTATTTTAAGTCAACACTATTACCTAAAATGTGCCACCAGATATCTCAGGAACTCCCTACTGATGGCAGAAACAGGTCAGATTATTTGTTGGCAGTAATGTTCATTGCATTCTATCTCCCTATAACCCAGGCTTTCTACAGCTTTGATTTGTGTATATCTGATTGTTTTATGTAACCCTTGGCAAATCTAATTTAAAACCACAGACTTCTTGTAAACTGGGTATTGTTCAGATGTCACTGAGTAACCAAATGACCAAGTCTTGTATTTAACACTGTATTCTGAGGCCTGAAAGAATGTTATTGTAAAATCAGAAGAAAAATATCGGTAATTTAGTTTGCATTAAAAATTAAAACATTAATGCTGCAATGCTGTCACCATTTCTGATAGTAGTTTCATCTCTGAATTGCATTTGTGTTTTTTTCCATGTGGCTCCCTTGGATAAACCACACCACAGATTCTTGCTTAGCCTGTTTAAACATTGGTTTTATTCTTGTAGATGCACCTAACCCTTTGTAACTTCTGGACCAAGTGAATGCTTGGAGCTAGTAATGCCCACGTTCATCTCTCAGTCTCATCATATTTTGGGGAAAACCATCTGAGTAACCCTCCTTTAACACATCCATGATGGAAAAAGAAAAACAAAGAAGAGACCCTTCCAGTAATCCAAGTTCAGAGGGTAAAAAATCACCACAAATTCCTAAATCAAATTTGTTTGTAGTGCTGCATTGCCTGTGCACTCCCAAGCTCCAGAATGGATGCACGTCAGGCATCTTGAGGGCAGCCAAAGGGCCACTGACTGGGTAGTTAGAAATCAAGGTCAGGTTTTCATTCCAACTTCCTTTAGCAGGCTTTTGGTCACTCAGATTACTTTTTTTTTTCTCATCTTTACTAAGAAATTTATATTACTTATATGTAAGTGGACATTCTATATTTTTATGTTAATTGTGAAATAGATGCAGAAAATACTAAGACTTCATTCATGTCACTTATCTGAGGACAAAGGCAGGCATTACGTTTATGTAGATTATAATCCAGCTGTCCTTTTCCCTTCAAATTTTGCAAAGATGCAGCCTGTTGAAAGCAATTTTCTATTGCTAGACTGTTCTGAATTAAAGTTCCCCCCAAGACTTAACAACTTATTTTCATACTGCTTTCACACTTTCTGATTCATTAAAAATACAAATTCAGCCCTCAAAATAGAAACTTGAGCTTTCCAAAGAAAATGTGTGAAGAGCCTTAAATTATGAATGTAAAAAACTTATTCATGGTGCCACTGGTGTGATTCATTTTCTGTTCCCAAATGCTTTCTTTAATCCGGAACTTCTGAGCTGAGAAAGTTCTGTTAGTATGAAACAAAATCTCTCCAAAACAGTGTATTCCATGACTAAAACTATGAAACATCATATTTATGGAGAGCACGGGTCAAAATACACACCTTTGTTTGTTCAGTGTAATTTCTTCAATATTTATATGAAAATGGGAAACAGGGCTGGACATGGCCCATTCCTCAGATGTGACCTGCTGGGAGGTCTCAGACCACACCTGGGCAGTGCATGGCGACAGTGTCAGTGCCTCAGGCTCACCCACAGCATCCTGAGAGGGCTCCTGCACACTGGCTACGTGGCACAGACATTCCTCCTCCCCACAGCACAGCTGCAAACTGCTCCAGCTCACAGAGAACAAGTCGTGCTCTGCTCCAGGCGAAGCCTAAGGCGTGTGTCCTTGCCCTTGTTTACTTTCCTAAAGACACCAAACATAATAATAAAACGCCATTTATCCTGAACATTCCAAAACCACGGAGTCATCAGTGATGAAGAGTGAAATCTCTTTTTTAAAATAAATTTTAAATAAGTATTTCTTTTACTTTGTTTTAGGCAGCCTTGCAGAACTGAGCACAAAAAGAAAGCACACACAGACTGCAGCTATACTCTGAGGACCCAGTTAAGAGCAAATAAATTCCCTTTGTTTTTGTGTGTGTTTACTAACACTGAAAGTCGACTTTTCAGTATGAACTTCTAGTTCTGTCTGTTGTAAATTAAAAGAGCAACAAAACCTTTCAGCCATATTTTATAATCTGTATTACTAATGTCAATAACAAATAGTTAAGAACCAGCTCAACTAACTGAATCTATCTCAACATGAAACTCAGTTCTACAATTCAGTGAAAAAGAAAAGAACCAGACTGCCACAATAATAAATTCTTCTTATAACCCCTACCATCTTCCTGTGGATCCATAACATTTTCCTACATATACTTTACGGCAGTAGCTAGTAGTCCATTTTACCATGTAAATCTTGACTCACAACATGCATTAAGCTTTCCAAGGAGCTGATGCATTGTTTCCTTCCAGGGCCAGTACTGCCTCAGAGCTGTTGCTGAATTAACTTGTCCCCTGGAGATGCTGCTTTGTGCTCTGAGCTGAACCACAGATCCTCGAGTGCTGTTATTACCAAATCTGAAACAAGAATTCTGTGGGAGAGAGAGAAAGGTATAATGTATTAGCAAAGAGCTTTGGCAGACAGATTTTGAGCCCAGCCACACAAGTGACAACCAGTATACTGCACCTCACAGTCACAAAGCACAAACCATGGAGCAGTTTCCTAAAGCACCACTGGTGCTGGAGGCAGCAGCTCCCAGACAATGCCTGAGAAGGGGCACTGTGGTGTGAGATGGGCATTACCACACCACTCTTGGTCTGGCACATTTATCACAAGGTAGGGAGGGAAGAACCTCAGAGAGTTCAATGCAATGTTGAAGCCAACTCTCATAGGCTGACAAGATGATTAATGCCTGTGCTGGCCACAATGGACTCACACTTAATTTACACCTGTGTAAACAACTGGAGACACAGCCCAAAGGATCTGATCCTACTGGAGCATAGCTTTGGCAGGTTTGCACTGATGTCAGTGGAGCTTGCAGCAGTCAGGTCCTGTTTCAATAAGCGTCTCAAAGCCCCTGGAAGCTTTGCTTTAAAAAAAAAAAAAAAAAGCAAGCTGTCTATCATTTATTGACACTGGGAGATTCTCTTAGCCACTCACACAGAGGCTAAAGCTATATTTCAGCTTGGAGAGAGAGAGTGCTTTTCCAAAATCCTTGCCATTTTATTCAGCATGATATAAATAGATAATCTACAGGAGTCTGTTGTAATCTCACTGTTTTTAAAACAAATCCAAGGACCCAAACTTCAACAGCATGTGTCCTGATTTACACCCTCCAAGGTGTCTGATAACCTGTGCTTCAGATCCCTCTCCTTGGTCTCTCTGGGCAATAAGAGCTGAGGTCTCAGCCCTGCCCCATACTCCTGGCTGAATTCAGACCTACCATCCACCTTCAGCCTCTCACCTCCAGCAATGGCAAAAAAACTGCAGAACTTTGTGCCTCTGACTTTCAAATATTCACCTCTGTGTTTTTCCTTGAAGCTATGGTACTGCTCTTGTGCTGCTTCTTCCTTGGCCCTCGTCTGTCAGCTCACTGCATTCATTAAGAAAAGCTTCTTTGCCCAGATGATGAACAGACATCATAAAATCGTTATATTTGACAATTCTTATTACAGGTTTTATATGGTGGCTACATTTCTGCCACAAAAAAAGACTCAGAAGACTTTTCCTGACGTATAACCTTTCCAACAAGAGAAGGAATGTAATTAAAGTCTATTTTCTAGAAGTCTCTGCTTTGTTCAAAGATGAATCCAGACCTCATTCCTCACATTCCCTTGGTTTTATGGTAATTGTGAATAAAGTGAAGGGAGCTGCAAATATCTTTACAATTGTTTTATATTACTTGGATAGATAATTGTTTGGTTGTGCCAACAAATGCAGTGAAAGAAATTACATGCATTTCTAGACATAATTGTGTGCAGATGAAAGAGCAAGAATAAATTTTGAGAGCCAAACTGAGATCCCTTTGAAAAATCAAGAACTTAACTCTTCTCACACCCCAAAAATTGAGATTAAATTTTAGGAGAAAAAGCCTTGGGTTTTCATTTTCAGTGTGATTCAAGGAAATTTTGAGGCTGAGAATTCTGCAGTTAGTAGGGAGGGGAAAATTTCCCCTTTCTAGTGAACAACACTCAGGAGTGTATCTTAGCCCCCTGGAAACACCATAGTTTGCCCTTGGCACAGTACAAAGAATATTGCTCTTCTCCACAGGAACAGGTGGGATAGTTTCTGTCTATCTCCCAGTAATCATTGAGGTATTTGGGAATGAGAATTCAGCACACAGTTAAATCCAAGTATTCTCATCTTAGTTTTCCATACTTTCCAATACTCATCTCTCAGGAATTCAGGGGAAGGTGAAAGAGGTAAAAAATTCACAGTCTCTGATGCATGAAATGCTAGTATATGGTTAAAGTATTTCCCCAGGTGCTCCCAGTTTACAGATTTGGAAATACCCTCTATGTGTCCACAGTGGCACCACAAGAGGACAATCCTCAATGCTGCTTGTCACTGAGCCAGGGTGTCACTGAATGATATCTACCTACTTTACCTGGGAAAAACTGCTCCTCCAAGTATAAGGGACTTAAAACCACAGTTCAGTCACTAAAAAATATGTGACTGACCCAGATGTCTCTATCATTGCAGCAAAATGCACCAAATACCTTGAAATGTCAGTGGGCAAGGGTACGTGCTCTTTTTTCTGTTTGAATAATAATTGTCATATCCACATGCTCATCTATGGTATTAACCATCAATAAAAGGCAGTTTTAGGAAGTTTCTTACAATTTTTTTTCATATCACATTTCTAATGAGAGAGAAAATCATCTCCTGCATTGTCTTGTCACACCCTTGTTCTGGAAAGACAACTAAGTGAAGCAACAGAAAACAAAACTTGGCTTAAAATATTTTCAGTGACCAAATCAAACCTTAGGTGAAAAATTCTTCTGCGTAGTGACATATGGGTTTTCCCTCAAGTGATATTGATATTTCAATTTTCTAGGTGCTATATGAACAGACAAATTCATATTAAAATCCTATTTCTTGACCTGTTGCCCTAAGAAAAAATGTGTAATGCAAAACCTTCATTATACTCAAAATACAGCCTCCTAGGTGGAGAGGAGGATGAAAAAATTCCAGCCCATGGCTTGTTTATGACAGTCCCTGAGCAGTGCTGGATAATGAGTTATTCTGTGTGAATCAGTAGGGTGAGAAAAGCCAGGGCTCACTGCAAGACAGGGCTGCTGAATTATCTCCTCTCACCTGTCACAGTCAACACCTGGAGATCTGACGTCCCCAAACTCATTTGCACACAGTCTTCTCCCATGGCCCCTTCTAACAGCCATGGAGCACCTGTTTCCCTGCCACCTCAGGTAAAATGCAGATTTTCTGTGTCATTTAATAATTTCTTCTCCCCCAAGGCCAGTGGTACATGCTTTGGAGAGAAGTGTTCCTGCTAGATACAGAGAGGATTTATGACAAAAATTGGGCTTGCTGTGCTCCCAAGTGGGGAAAGCAACCACCTAAGCTACAGAGCAGCAAGGACAGGTTCTAGGCAGTAGGAGAGAAATAAGAATTACATGTAGGAGCACCTTTTCCAGTTTATTAAGGTCTTGAAGGATTTCTTCCCATCTTTATATTTAACACGGAAGTTATCATATACCTGCTGTTAATATCAAGTAAGATTACTTAACGCATAACTTAAGAATATCTAATTCAACCTAGTTGTGGGATGGGTTTTTTTGCAATGAACATCCAGAAAGCACAATCATCCAAACAGGAGGTTTCTTGCCCATCAGTGTCAGCCTTCAGTTTAAACAGGATGAGATTGTAGAAAACCACCAGACATTGCTCAATCCAGATGGTTCTTCTCACTACCAAGAGTTTCACAACGTGCTATGGCTGCAAACTGGCACATGTGTGCATCCTTCACACTGCTCCAGTCACACCAGTGAATTGATAGCAAGGATGAATTTAGGCTGATATGTCTAATGCAGGAGAAAGTCCAAAGCAGTGGAAAAAATGAAGAATGTCCATTTTAGGGACAGTATTGTTTTACTTACTAAATTATCTCTGTTAAAGCAATGTCACTGACACAGTAAAATGTTGGGAGTTCAGGAGTCTTGCAAGATCTTCTAATTCCTAATCATTACCCTCAGCAACTGTGTATAATATATCAATTTTAGCCCATGTGGAGAATCATTACCCTTTGACTCTGAATTTGCAGAAGAGAATTTAAGAGCTGCATTCTGTTTCCCACATGATAGAAGACTAAATATTTCCATTAAGACTGCCTAGTCTGAGTGATATTTTTTGTCACTGCATTATATAAATATTAAAATATTGGGAACATTTAATATTCCACAGTGCTGAAACCATTCCTTATGGATTTACTGAGGCATTCCAGAACCTTTCACAGTCTTCCAGTCACACAACACAGAGTAGCTGGTCTTCCTGTGCATATCTTAAAGCATTATTCACAGCTGTGTTTGGACACACTTTTTAAGACTGCTCTAGACAGGGCTGGCTGTAGCTGCCTGTGGCTGCAATGTGGGTGGGAGACTGTGCAGAGACATTCATCTCAAGAGGAAATTCTCCCCCTTTTATTCTTCATTCCACTGTTTTTCCTTAAATGTATATAGGATGTATGAAAGGTGCTGGAGTTGAAGCATCTTCACTGCTCAAAATCCCAGCAGTACCAAGCATGTCCCCACCTGAGAGGCTCAGAAACAGCCCCAGCTCCCCTGCTCAGGCTGTATTGGGAAGCACAACCAATAGCAGTTTCCTTGTCTCCATGTCCTTGGGCTTTGGGGCCCAGAGACCCTCTTAAATACTTGGGAAAAATAAAACTAACAAGAGTAACAAATAGTAAAAGGTCTAACAGTAAACTAGTCTTCTACTAGACCTCTGTATTGATAATTTTTGAAGACTTCATTTTGAAGACTTCATTTGGTCAGTACCAAAACTTTGGAGGATGTTCTGTACACCCTCTGGGAGACTCCTGTGACAAAATCTGTGCAGCACCCTGTACCTCTTTATAAAGCAAGTAATACATAACCTAAGCTAGAATCCACTTCAAGAGAACAATTTCAAGATATCAGTCATGGCACCTAATCAAGTCCTATCCAGTTCTACTGAGCTTCACACAATAGTGAATTAACACAATGATTATTTAGCATTGTTCACACTGGGAATATTTTCCCAATAGTTGTAACTTAGTTGCTGGAAGCAAACAGCTGTGGGTTTTGGACATCTTTTAGAAGCACACTAAAATCATCCTTCCTCAAGAGAGATTTAGGCCATAGGTACACTCCTGATGGCTAAATGGGAAATTCCATCTGTAACATCCAAAATCTAACTATCACACCACTTGTGACAATGGCTGAAAAAACCTCAATAAATTAAGCACCTGCAAAGAGCAGCTTTTTGTCATATACACATCATTAGAAAATAAAATAAGGAAGCTATTTGGTATCAGTTGTGGCTGGCCAACCAGCTGGATTTCTACCACATCAAATTTCTTGCCTGTTTTGCTTCTATGGAGACAACTGGGAAAAAACATACTGAGCTCCTGGGGAACAGCTGGGTACTCTCCAGACAGGTCTGCTTATACATTTCAACCTTGATCAACAGAGAAAAAGAGCACCTGAAAATTGAAATGTTAACCAGACATTCACCGTTAGGACTTTTTCTCTACTTTTTAGTTTAACAGCTCTGGAAAGCTCAAACAAAGGCAGAGGAAGCAGCCCTTTCTCTCTGCCTGCCTGCCCAGCAGCAAGTCCTTGGGGCTCTGCACCAGAAAGGTGTCCCCAGCTGCAGTGGGGTTGCTTCTGGATCCTCCTGACACTCTCCATCTCCCACAGCCTGTTTGCTCTTAAATACCAAGTGAAGTGATTCATATGAATGGTAAACCTCCCTTTTCCATTAGGAAAAGCTGTGATTTGTAAGATGACCTGGAACTTGCCTGACAAAAAAAAAAAAAATCAATGGCTAATTGTGTGTGCACTGAAAAGGAAGCAATCAATTCCAGCATGCACATTTATTTACAGTAGTAGATTATGAAGTCAAAGCAATCTGTTTGGCTGTGCCTTCTGACTGTCTGTTAGGATTTGCCTTCAGACTTACCTGTGCGTACTTCAAAACCTTGCAGCTGTGATAATGAAAATAGCAAGTAAGCAATGAGAGAAAATTCAGGTGTCACAAGAGCATTCTTTATGAAGGAAGCACATGGATGAAGTTATAATTTATCCAGCACCTAGAAGGTGAGATTTTTGTGCAAGAATTCTTCCTCTCACATTACTTTCAGCCTCCCTTGAACTCAGCTCATGCTGAGCAGCAGGACCTGAGCCAAAGCAGAGGCTCAGCTCCCTGCAGAGACCCTGGGGTCCCCAGCCCCTCACCTATTGGGGTGCATGAGATAATCAGCATGAAGGGGTTTAAAGCCCAGGGCAGATGTGCTTTTACACTGCAAGGCATAACTTTGTTGAGAAAGTATTTTGGGTTTTGCATAAATGTGGGCTGCATAAATGTGAAAAGATTCCAATGAAATGAAAGGTTATGAAATTCACATCATTTTTGTGAGTGACTTTCGTGAGTCATTACTATTAAGTAAGAAAAAAGTATTCAGTGTCTCTCCAACTGACTTTCAATAGCTATAGAAAATTGTTTATCACAATTAAGGTTATCTGTGAACTTCTTCCTTCTGACAGGAGTAAACCATGCAGAGTTCAGACTTCCCAGAATTCAGATCAGCTCAGAAGCTCCTTGCCAAATCCACATCTGAGACAATGAAAGATGATCTGCTCCAAAGCATCCAGCTACGGCTGTGTGAAAATGCAAGGTACAATACAATACAAAGGCATTTTTTTGATTTAAAGACAAAAATGTGGGCTATGCACAATTCTAACTGCTCTTTACATTGATTTTATGCTCTTGTAACCTCTCTCTTTCAAAGGGTAAACGTCTTTAAAACACATAGCATGTACTCACAAGCGCAATGACTTTTTAAAGGCTAACATGACATTAACCTAATCTTTCCTGTTTAATCAGCAGACAGAGCAAATGGGATATAACATGACTGTCCACATCCTCTGTGGTTGAGCTCAGAGAGAAAGCTGATATGGAGGGGGAAAAAGGGAAACAGGACTTTCTGTGCATAAAGCACAGCTCTGTTATCAGGATGATTAAAGCCATTTACTGTAAAACAACAGCCTTCCAGATCCTCCCAACATCCTGAACTCATTCTGCTGTTCTGGGGTAATTAGATGGGTTTCAAATATTGTAAAATATAAGCCTGTTTATGGAAAAATGTTCTGATAATCAAGATGTCTCAGTATATTTGGTACAAGTTTTAATTTCTGTTCTTTCTAACATCTATAATATAAAGGAGCCAATGGACTGTTGCAAAAACATAACTAAAAACCTCTGCAACTCCAACTTGTTACAGCTTAAACCAAAGCATCAAAGCAAAGAAAATTCTGTAAGAAACACAAAGATAGGGTAGCTGTCAGGGATGCAAGAAAAATAAGAGTTTTGTTTGAGTTCTCATTTTAGGGAGTGGGAATATGCCTCTGTGTGCGTGCACTCATCTAGGGTCAGGTCTTCTAGGACAGGTTTGAGGAGGAAGCACAAATTTCCTGTAGTCCTGAAGAGAGTTCTGACATTTTTTAAAAAAGTTTCAAAAAGAGGAGATAGCAGAGCTTCCAGCAGCACTGTTTTTAGATCTCTCCATTTATTTTGTTTTCCTTACAAGTCAGAGTTTCCAAGTAAAATTTTCTGGTGGCCATCCAGTTTCTCTTACCAATTTTCTTTTCCCAGGTTTTCCTTGTCCTTTGAGGCACCAAGTTGTTGGCCAAGGGGTATTGATTACAGTCTTATTTTGCCTATTCCATCACTCATTTCACTGTCCCACACCTCTTTGCAAATTCAGTCTGTGGCTTCCTGCTAGCATGGTAAGGAGACAAGACCTGCCCTCCACAGCCCCTGCTCACCAGCTCTTCTGGTGAGCTGTGCTCTCACACCTCATGGCAGGGTCATGCATCATGGAAAGAGTTCACCAATGGAGAAGATTTAGGGACTAGAATATATATTTTGAAGTAGATACACTTGATTAGCAGGGCTTACAGGCAGAAACTCTGCCAGAGGGATTTTAACAACACAGTCAGATGTACCTACATCTGTGTACACGAGTTTCAAGGAAGCGTGGATTTCTCTAAACCCAGTTAAGGGATCAATCTTTTCTCTGGTAATTACATAGAATTTTCTACAACCCAGTAGCATGGTATAGCCTGCCAGGATTAAGTGACAGCCACCTGCTCCCTAACCAAGCCTGGGTGTAGTCAGCTTCCAGGAAAAATTGAATTACCTGAATCACTAGAGCCCAGTGAAACTCAAACGCAGTGCCTGCAGCAAACTACAGAGTGCAGGCAGCTCAAACCAGATCAGCTCATCAGATGTCTCTCAACACCCAGCCACTGATTGACAGGGGTAGCATCCCATCACAGACAGCTCAAGGAAGGCAGCACTCCAAGTGCCACTGGAAGCTTTGAGCCCAGTTAAACTGGATATTTTATGAGTGGACATGACAGTTCAAATCTCTGCACTTCGTCTCAGAGCTTAAAAAGTAGAGTCGTTCACTGTGACCATTTCTCTCCAGACTGAGCAAATAACAGCTGCACTGTTGTAATTTCTGCCTCTTCAGAATGCTTCTAATAAATAAAATGACACAAGGGAAAAAATGGATGCAGAAGTAGCAAGAAACTAATCAAACAACATTTTTCACACTCTAAATCAGACATCGCGATAGAAGATGTTCTACATTTAGTAAATTTGGGTCACAGTCTCAGGTTTTTGATTTACATACAATTTGTTTTCAAAGTAATTCAGTCCATATTAATAATAGTTGACAATAATTTTATAGGGGTTCCAGTGCCTTTTCATACCATTATGAAGGCAAATCCTGACTTCATCTGAACATCAGAATTGTTTGGAATAGTTGTGCCAACCCCTTGCTGTTTTCTCTTGGTAATACTAAAAATGCTGTTTCTCAATTAAAAAAAAAAAAAAAAACAAAAAAACACCACCAAAAAACCCTGAGCCAAATTCCACAAACTTCCAGTTTTGGTACATCTACTGGGCACTAACATGAACATAAAATCCTTGTTTGCTATAATTTCAGGAAGTTACCAGACAGATTTTCAAGGCTGAAGGCTTGGTATGCTTATCTCCCTCTGCCTACCTTGTTCTTATACCTTTTCTTAAGTATGAGTTGCCATTTGCATCAAAGACTATGGGATTAGACAGACCTTTGCAGGACACATCTACTCTAGGGTTTGAGTAAGTGAAGGAAATCTGATACAGATTAATTATTTATTCAGAAGCACAGAGTTTTAAACATAAATTCTGTTCAAGTGGAAAGCTCACTTTTTTCCCTTGTCTTTCATTCACATTACCTACCTTGATGCTTTCACTAGAAGTAGTATTTTGAACATTTCTGCATCAATTCTTGTAAACTTTGACTTGAGACTATTTACTTTAGACTAAGTTTAATACATTTATCGGTATATTAAAAACAGCACTCTTAATAGTCATATACCTGAGAAGGAATGAAGTGGACCAGAAAAGAACATTGTAGAGGAGTGTAACAAATATTTTCCAAAAGAAAAAAGAGGGGACTGGCGGGACTGAGCTACATCTCCATATTGCTTTGTCAACAATATTGATATTGGCAACAACTTGCCCGTATGTTCCATTGTGGGGGGAAATGTCATAGGTTGAACTAACTTATGAATGGTTCCTGTCAAATTGGACAGAGAGGTTTGTTAGATTCTTGGCAAAAGCAAGAATAATTTACACTAATATTTGGTCATTAACAGAAATTCAGTGGATGCACAGTTTGGAGTTTCAGCAGTTACAGGTGATATTTCATGGGGAGAGAATTCAAGCACAAGCAACAGTCGGAGGGATAGTGACACAATTAAACAGCTCACAGCAATGCTTGCTGAATTTTTGATGCCAAGACCCTCTCTCTGCAACTTTACTATGGCTCATCTGGATAATTTCCTCTTTGCAATCAAAAGCAGCTCAAAGTGCAGAGAGGCAGCCAAATCCAGGTAACACACAGTAGATCTGCACCAAGAGCATCAATAGATCCATGCCATTTATAAAAGTGACACAAATGACCCTGTCTTGTTTACACAAGAGCCTGTCAGTTAAAAACATCTATTTATATTTAAATGAAATTACTTCTTCCTTATCTACAATGTTTACAAGAGATGACAAGTGATCAGAGCACTTTCTGTCTACATGAGATTTGTGAAAATTCTCCACTGTTTTGTAGATGCTCTTGTGACACCAAATGGTTAATGGAAAGGACATGTTACTTTGACCTTTTGTCAGACTGATTTGGAGCATCCATACGTCTTTTTATTTGATTAAAAAGTTGCCTTCTTTTTTTTCTTTTTCTCATTTACCTGGTACGTTGAGATTCTGGAACAAGGAGCGTAACAGCCTTTTATTTGTTCTATCACATAGCTCTCTGTTCTTATATTACTTTAATTCACGCATCAGCACAAAATGTTTGATTAAAATAGACATGGGTGGGTGTGTGGCATAAATTGCACTTAAAACAGCAATCTGAGATGGGGTTAAGGAAAATTATGTCCTTATGATTAATTGCAGTACTTTTTTATTTGATGTGATGTACATGCTAATGACTGCTTTTAAAATATTCCTGTTGCTTCTTCTTTATTTATCTGTCCACAAAGGTATTTGATTAACTGCTGTGAGTGGGGTTTTATATAAGCATGCTTTACAAAACAGAGGAGTAGGATTACAATAAATTTCTTAAAGTGTCAGATTCTGGCATTGTCAATCCAGCAAAAGAGTGAAATTGGGTACATCAACCTTTAATTGTTCTGCCCTTTCATTCAGCTGATATTGGCACAGAAGCTCCATTCTGCAGATAGTGGGAGTTTAAGTTATGGGAGGAGGGGTACATACAGTACATGAAAATGTTCAAGCAAGACATTAACAAGGTCTACCAACACGTCTTTCCATCCCCTGACCCTTGAAACTCTTCACTCTTCTGACTGATTTGGTCACTCCCATCAATTCAAAGGCTGCCACAACCTACCAGGAATGCCAGGAGTGTCTGTCACTGGAAGCAAAGATCACCTACCCTCCACTGCTCGCACATGCACAAAGAAGACAAAACGTAATAAACACAATATATTTTGACCCTTAAGAAAAACAAAAGTCACATGAATAATATGTAGACAAATGAACCCAAGTGGTTCATATAAGTCTGAAGCCTATTTGAGCTCAGTTCAATATTATATGGCTATATTATAAAGTTTCTGCCATCATCTGCCCTTCTGAGCAACATCACTGTCTTTCGGGGGCTCCTGCTACACAGAGATCACACACTTCACAAACTTCCTGTAAGCATCTCACGGAGAGCAGACCTATATCCATAGTTTTAAAATAAATAAAAGCTTTTGACCATAATCAAACATATCACGGTGTGTATCTCCTCTTCTTCACTGATTGTTTACATTTTGAGCTAGAAATACATTTACCACTCATCAGTTTTCAGGAAGATTTCTTTAGAAAAAACTTGCCATTGCAATCCTCAGTTCTTGTGATCTCCATGTTGCAGTAATTTTCTAAAATCTGCCCTTTGCCAGCATTTTAAGCCACAACCTTCTGTTCACTCTAAAAAATATCACCAGTGAAAATTAATCTTTAGGAAACAGGAGAAATAGCTGCAAGACTCCATATGTTAACTGTCTTAACTTTATTCCCTCCCAATCTCCTAATCCTCCTTCCATTTGTTCCAGTAGTTTACTTATCAGCTCCCTGAGAGTACCACAGACAGGTCACTTCTTATCTCTTGACCACAAATGTGACATTACTTGAAGTACAGGTTGAACAATTATATCAGTCTCTGTGTTTTCCTCTCCCTTTCTTTGCTGGAGCCTGGGACTAATGCAGCCCACTCTCTCACCCTTGATATTCACAGAATTAAACACTTAACAAATACAAGCTGTTTTCTGGTTTGCTAATAACCATAAGTGTCTCTCAAGAGAGCACAATGAATTTGAAGTCATTTGACTGTGTAAGATAATTTAAATATTTATTTAGCATGTTTCATGGTGAAAACAGCATTTTACCAGTAAGCCTGAGCGCAAAGGATGACAGCTGGGCTGATGGCAGAGCGACCTCTTATCCTATGGGATTATTGCCAGGGCTGCTGACAAAAAAGTTAGAAAACACTCCCACACTGAATATTTACCCCAGGATTCTAAATCAAAATACTTACTCCTGAAGATAATGCTTTCTGCTTAGGTTAGACCAGACAAATTCAACTTGCAGGGTCAACTTTGTAAGGCATAATCAGCAAAGGACTACAGCAGCATGACTTCAAGGACCAGATGGCAAACTAGAGAAAAATATGGAATACCAGGATTATTCCACATCAAAAATTATGCAGAAGATTTTATATAATACACATATTTTGACAAAAGCATTTATTTTACGGCTGGCAAGTAAAAGGAGAGGGTGGTTCACTAAGAACAGTTGTGAATGAAGAGCAAGTTGAGCCAGAGCCACACATCAGAGAAGACATGAGAAAAGATGAGTCTGTCCAAGAGAAGAGTAGCTCAAGAAGCACCAGTGTAGGATGGCTAAAAGAAAAACTGGTGAGGAACAGGAAGGAAGTTAGGAAAGCTTGGATCTTTATGGAGGCAGGAGAACAGGAACAGGAAAATACTGGTATGGTTAAGCCGCAGGGTTGGAAATTGGTTTTACCAGCAGAACACAGACTCTAGTTACCAATGTAATGCTCCCAAATGGAACAGCACAGTGGGGGTGGTTTGTCAGTGGTTTTCCCCTCACCTCCCCATAAAATGTCTTTCAGAAAATCCACAATAATAAAAATTTAAACATCTTTCTCATCCTTTGCCAGCAGCTGTCTTTACAAGTCTCATGTGATTTGGCGGCCAGGCACTAGCAAAATTAATTTCTATTTGCTACCAGTTCAATACTCAGCTGCTTGATCTGCAGATCTCTAAAAAATTTGATTTGTCCAAAGTACTTTGAGTCATATGCTGAGAAGGCGAGTATAAACAGTTAATTCTTTATAAATTAGGTCTTTTTGACCTGTGACTTCAACAGCGTTTGCAGAGCACCTGCAGAAAAGTAATTACATTCCTTCAGAGCTCCTGGTGAAACAAGTCCCATATCTCTGGGAAAGAGGTCTTGGTTTAAGTGCACTCCTGGAGCAAAGCTCGGAAAACGTGGAAATAAAGACTTTGCAATTCTGTTTGCACAAGAGCACATCACAGTGTTTATTGAGAATAGCAAATTTTATGCTGACACTTAGGGTCCTTAGCTCCATGCGTCAGGGACAGCACTTCCTCTCTCTGTGGGTGTAGCAATCAACAAGCAAGGTAGTTGCCATCCAAATTGGCTCTGAGAGCACTAAAGTAAGTAAATATTCCCTATTATTGAGAAGCCTGGAAAATACAGCCGCAAAATAATAAAATGCAATTACTGGGAGAACAAGGGAGAAATTGCCTGCCTGCAATCACTTATATTACACTTCAGAAACAGTCTAGTTTTTATTCCATATTTGAATGGCACTTGAAAACATCAGTTATCAGCTCAGACAAAGGCTTCAGCGTGCCCTGGTGGTCCTTGTCCAAGGCTGGCGACCCCAGGGGTGCTGGCTGCACCCTGTTCTTACAAAACACAGAGACAAATGAGCCCAGTGGTGAAAATGAAGGCCAATGACAAACCTGGGGTGGTTCTAAAATTTAGAACTCTGTGAGCTGCCTAAATTGGTCTAGGAACTCTTCCAGTTTTGAATACGACTAGAAATTAGGATATAAAACACACGGGCTGTGTTTTCCAGCATATACCTGCAGGAGGCTGAGCGCAGCATTTGACCCTGGATGTAATATCTGAATGCCCTTTTTCACATTTTCCTGAGTGCCACCAGAGATTTGTGTTCCCTGTCAGTGCCACGCACCTCCTTACAGCACACATTGTTTCTGACAGCTTGGTTCATCATCTGGAATGATTTCATTCCCACTGTGGAAAGCAAGAGAAGGTCTTCTCTGTCTCAGCATGTCCTGTGCACCTCTCTCTCAAATCATGATTAGCTGTTTCAGCTCTTACTGAGACACTTTCTGCCAAATCTGTACTTTGGATAACCTTAGTTCATGCCACAAAATCTCTCCGGCCAAATGAATTTTGTATTTCAGTCTAACACTTAGGGTATATTATGTAGGCTATTAAAAAAAAAAAGAAAAATAGGTCTGTTTTGTGAATGTATGGAGTAGTATTTTTTGTTTTCTTTTAATATCAATGCTAATAATTGTTAAATACAACTTTAATGCAGAGTTTAATTTTAAAGGTATACACTAAATATTAAATTTAAATATTTCAAACTATTATTTTTAACTCATTTAGAATGATGCAAATTACTAGCAGCTTACTGTTACAGAACAAGTAACTACCTGAGTTTGCTGTTTAAATTTAGTCACCAGGATTATAAGTGGCTAGGCTAAGCCCTAGCTACAATTCTCATGTGATCAAGTGAGGCACGCATGTCACTGCAGTTTAGTGAGCTAGCTACACTTAAACCTGATTGAAGCTTAAGTAGATCAGAAAGATGGTCAGCCTATGACATATTCTCAAAGGCCTAATCTCCACAGGAGGAAGAGAATCCCTCAGATTTTAATAATTTTTTTTAATTACTTGATTAGTCAGTCCAAACCAAAGAAAGAATGTGTTCTAATTAAACAATCAAAAATGCTTTCAGATCTATCATCTGGTAAGTTGGATAAAATTACATCTTTATGTTTCTTTAGGATGGTTTAATGGCTTTAATTCTTGATTATGTAACAGTGCTTTAATCTAAGATAAATTGCAAAAGAGCAACAAGGGCCTCAAGAGTTTTGATTTTCAGATTCAGTTTGGCCTAAAGGCACCTTATGCTCTTAGAATACCCCAGCAGAAAGCTTTAGATCCCAGCAGAAGCCAGGGTTGTTTTGGGATTGTTTCCGGTCCAGAAGAGATACTGGGTTTTAACTTTTATGCTCTGCACGGTTATAAAATTTAATCAGTCTTTGGTGTGCATGCATGAGTGCTGTGAGCACCTGAGCACCGTTCAAGGTCTTTTTGTTCATCAGTGTGACCATTTTTAATCCTCTTCTGTGTCTGTGGTATCTGCTGTCTCTTCAGAATAGAGTCCTACTCTATTTATACAGCCAAACAAAGCAGCTTTTGTCAGGCAATTGTTAATTATTCATACTGCAAATACCAAATATCCCAGTTGTAGTTACTCTAATTCCTACAGCTGACATAAAAAATACTTAAAAACCCAAAATCCATATCTCTAGAGAAAGACAGAAAATATAGCTGCAGAATATACTCAGTGCTTCTTTTGAAAAGTTAGTTAGATACGGACAATTGCTGTCATGTTACAGATATAAAGACAATGATACACTTGAGGTATATTTTATTTCCTTAAAAATTTTTATGGTAGAGGGGAGCAATGGCTTATTCAAATACACAAAAATAAAAATATTTGCTAAGGTTAGTGCTCTACTTAGCAGTGAGGTTTAGGCTTGAGAAAATCAAAAGTTTAAAAGCCAAAGAGCACAGGTACCTAGCAGACACCAGAAATGCAAGTCCTAGTTGGGCGTGTCCCAGATTTGATATACTTCCCTCAAACTGGGCCTGAAAGACAACCTCAGAAATAAAGAAAATTACTCCTTGCAATTCAGTTTGCCTCAGCTGAGAGTGCAGAAAAAATGACAAGAAATTGTCACACACAGCAGTGTTTTGTGTCGTTGCTCCTATTCAGAGTAAAATGGGAGCCATCACACCACTGCTCTGTAATGCGACCTCCAATCCATCATTATTATGAGGACAAATGTAAGGCACTATTCACCTGAGCTTAACATAAATCAGAAACCTCACTATAATAAATCCTGGCTAAAATATTAAACTCAATGAAATTGCATTCATTAATTCAAAAAATAAGTTATCCCCTGACATGTGAAAAGCTCTATATTGTTATGTGAGACCAGCTGAAGTCTTTGGGGATGTTTAATGGAGAACAATAGAATTTCTTTGTGGAAAGAAGTGTGGAAAGTCTGCCAAATATTTTAGAGAACATTCTTCTCTTGATACGCTTAAAAAGATGAATAAAAACTTTTATATTCATAATTCACTGAAAAGACTTAAATAAAAATAGATTTTGTGAAGTTCTATCTCCTCATAAAGAGGGGAGAGGCATTTATTGAAAAAGCATGTTGACTCCCAGGGGATATTAATGCTGTTCCCAATAAAGACCACAACCCACTGGGAGCGTATCTTTAGCACGAGTTTTTCTACACAATCTCCTCCCATCTGAGGAGGGGAAAAGAGATTTCCTCCTGCTTCCCTCAACTTTTAGCCTTGCAATCACTCAAGAAATGTCACACTAGATGTAAAACTGGTAAGCAATTACCCTCTCCTTTACTTAATCTCCAGTCCCTCCCTGTAGCCCCAGGATTTGTGTCAGATGGGTGTGCCAGCAGATTATTTCAATAAACTCCTGGAGGCTATGGCCCTGCTTGCAGACAACCACCTGCTTGCCAGCTGCTGAGGTTACACGTGGCAGGGTATCCAGCTTTGATTTCCACCCCTGAGACTCATCTGTGTTTTCCATAAGGAGGCACGGCCTCAGTGATGCACAGATGGGAATCCATGGTTTACTGCTCCTAAGCAAAAGCCACTGGGCTGCTGGGTCAGGTTCAAGCTTACTGTTACACTCTTGAATTCTTCACCAGCCACTGCTGTGCTTGAGATGGAGACAGAGGATGTGTCTTCCACCTGTCTTGCTCTGGCCATTTTCTACAACCTGGAGAAAATAATGGAAAAAACAGGGGTGTGGATTCATTCCAGCCTTAATGCTTAGCGTGTGAGTGTGCCCACATGGCTATCACTTGCCAAAATTCCTTGGACAGGTTTCTCCTACTGACCTGACCCCCTGACCTGATTGCAGAGAGCCAAGAAGAATTGTGGTAAAATATGAGAAATGAGAAGAGCAGCATGACCAGCTGATAAAAGCCAAGGCAGAGGCAATAATGACATTTGTCATTAGTTGCCATTTAGAAGGCTGCTATGAAAAGGGATGCAAGTGCTTTGCTCTCTGTAAGAACAAAAACTTGTCAGAAAGGTAGCAAATTGAATATTAGGAAATAAGTATAATAATACAGGTGTAGAAACACAGACACAGGTTACAAAAATGGCATTTACACTGGGACATGAAGCACAGCACAACTGAGCGCAGAGCAGAAAAAGAGAGCGGCTGTAAAAATCACATGCTACCACACCTTATTTTTTCATAAAACGGTACAGTCAAGCAGCTGAATGTAACATATGTATTAAAAACACTCAAAATTAAGGTCACTGCACCCAATTTGGCAGGTTTTAAGTACTGCAGGCCCAATATTTACTAAAGAGAGTGGAGCCTCTAAACAACATTGTGCTGCCCCCTTAAAGCTCCACCACAAATGTTCTGTTCCCTGTGACCCTGCACATCTCCAGAGCTCAGGAAAGTCTGTCCACCAACTGCTCCCAGGTGTCTCACCACAGCAATCTGTAGTACACATCTCATGGAACAGATGATTTAGCAGAAACCCAGAGCCGTGGGTTTCTGTGGATTTTCATTTCCTAACACTGCTAGTTATCCACACTGGAATGCATGATGAATACATCTATACAAGCCTAGTGGAAAAAACATACTGGGCATTATCCATTTTATATTTTTCAAAGGCTCAGAAAGTTGGCCAAATCAAAACCAATTTCTACTGAAACTCTCCAAAGTCCTTCCCAATGAAAGCTGTTATCCTGGCCAAATGTCAGTTCTCAAATGAGCTATTCAAATATTAATTTTCAAATGTTTTCACAAAGGGAGAATTTCTTTTTTTATTTTTACATTTACAAACAGAACACAGGCATCTCATCAACATTTATTAAACAACGAAAAAGGGCTGCCTTTCTCAAGCAAAATTTTAGCCTCAGAAGAGAAAGATTGTGCCAAATTGAAAAGAGGTAATTTTGATGGCTACCTCCATCAGGCAGGGTCTGTTTTTGCAAGATCACTGCAGTAAGTTCATAATCAATTATATTAATATTGACTCCTTGCCAGAATGAGGACACATTGCCACATTATACCCTGACCAGGGCATCTCCCTGGGTGGGGGAAGCAGCAGCAATGACATCCCACATGCTCTTCCCCCACCTGCCCTCACACCTACTCAGCTCAAAAGGTTTTATCACTTAAAGCAATACAGTGCCAAGTCAGGTAAAAAAAATAGCATTAAATCATTTAGAAAAGTAAACCAGCATGACTCATTCTTATTTACATGTTTGTTTTTGCACACACCCAAAAGCCTACCAATAGTTTGCTGCTTATAGGAGTGTAATAAACTAACCTCAAAAGGTATGCTCACACCAAAGTATAAATAATATTTTTCATTGGTATGCTGACAAAACCTTTATTAAGGCAGCAAAACGAAATTTTCACTTCATCATTTCATTAAAAAAAAATTAAAAGTTTTTGGTATGTTTATGTTGACTTTGTTGCAGTGAGGTACAAGTGTCATGTTATCCATTTTAACTAAGCTCAGGCTTTAGATCAAAAGAGGAAACACAGCTGACTCAATTTTACTTCGTAAAAGTTTATGATTATCTCAGAGTACATTTTCTTTAATATTATGGCTCATCTCTAGCTTTCACCTGTTGTTTGAAGCATCTCATATCATTAGCCTGTGGGAAGAACAAGATTAACATCTGATATTCCGGGGGAGGAAAGGGAAAATTATCATAATTTTGTACCTTCTTTAAAAATGTCCTGTTATTATTTCCTATTTTTACAGGCTTCATTAGAACATGCAATGAGGGAACTTCCAACTCAACTTGTTTTGTGGTTTAGTGCTTTATGCACAAGAGCAAATCCAATAGAGGGAGAGAGACAGGACTCCCAGCAGAGAACTTGGAGTCACCCCTTCCTTGGTGGCAAAGCTCCCAACAGACCTGCTGCATTGCTGGGGGCAACTGAATCTCTGGGATGCTGGTATCTCCAGGAGCCAAAGGCACACCATAAACCTGGCTTGGCCAGCCCTCTTCTCAGACTGGCATACCATGGTCTGGAGGGTGACTCTTCAGCCTCAGATAGCAATCTGGAGAAGATGAAAACACCGTGTAAGCAAGTATAGCTAATTCTATTCTCAACCCCTTCAGCCTTTCGTAATATTTTTGACATTATGCGTAGACAATATAT
Organism: Promerops cafer; assembly: GCA_013398275.1. Taxonomy (NCBI): domain Eukaryota; kingdom Metazoa; phylum Chordata; class Aves; order Passeriformes; family Nectariniidae; genus Promerops; species Promerops cafer. Next base: position 140,996 of record VZSE01006408.1, read on the forward strand.
TAGTGGTCAGACTCCATTATCATCTTGTGAGTTTAAAATGTCCCTGACAAAAGCCCTTATATCTGTATTTTACTTGGTTTCCACCCTCGCATGACATTTCCAAATTTGTCAATCCTAAAAGCCAGGGAAAACTTATGTTCTATCTCAAATACAACTATAGTCAGCAAAGTCCAACACAGCTAGCTATTTAATTATGGGTTCATGGCCAATTCTTAAAATATATTTGTGTAGCTTGGGCTGGAAAGGATTGGAGCTGACATCTGACATAGCTCACAGGAGATGCTCTCCAAACCTGCCACTGTACTGGCTTCTCAGTTGGTCCATGGTCTCTAAAAGAGCTGACAAACTTGCTGGGGATGGAAGCAGCAGCTGCTGAAAGGCACCTTATGGAAGATAGATTTTATTTTTTAATTAATTCACTCCTTGCAACAAAGGAAAGCAAAAGGTAGGGAAGCTAGGAAATTATGTCTGTACCTAACTAAACTTCTACCAGGAGAAAGTGCCCCTTAAAGAAAGCACATCCTCCTCAAACGCCTTAATACCACCCCCTTTCCTCATTCTGCTCAGCAATCTGACACCCTGGATATGGAATCCTTTAAGCTTGGACAGACAATTGTCCTTACCTGAGTCTCCAACACCCTGCAATGCATATTTCCAGCATATTAGAAATACCTCTAGCCTAGGAACTGCTGGACTAACTAGTGCTCAGTGCAGAATTTTAAAGTAGTCTGTACTGATCAACAACAGTTGATCTGCATTGCTCCTCTCCCAAAACCCCAGTAGATCCAGGTGACTATCATCCTGTTTCAAGGTAGTGCTGTCCTCTATCATTTTCACAGCAGACCAAAACCCAAGGGTTCACACTGGTCAGAAAAAGCAGAGCTCTAGGACTGAATTACCATCTCATAATGAAGATTTCTCTTTTGAACAAAAGTCTCTGCTGTTTACTGAGGCATCTGACAAAATTCAGTCCTGCATCAAGATTATTTTTGGCTGCTTCAGAAACCGTCTAAATAAATCCAGAATCAATTTTAATGCAAATTTATTTAAATTAATTGGATAGACATGCATATTAATTTTACTTTCATACTCCTTTCAAATATTTTTGGGGAACAGTTAAAGCGAGAGGGAAAACATCTATTCCAGGTGAATGACATACATAAAAGCCATCAACTATGGCTTATGACACCAAGGGTGGATAAGCCACTAACATTTCTCTACAATCAATGTCTTCAGCAACTCAATAGCCTGAGCCTAAAACTCATAAGAGAGCCTTTGTTTCTGAACAGTTATGCTAATCAGGTTTAAATATACATAATTAGATATGGAAGGTAGACTGAGCTAATAGAAAACCAAATGGATTAAAGATCTGAAATTCTAATATTGTACTTAAAAAAACAAGGGCCAAGTTCAACTTCCAGCTCTGCTGGTGCACTTGTTTCTGTGTCATTACTCCAGGTTTACATAGCAAAGACCTGAACCTCAGTATAGGCTGAGAATTAAACGATATCCCAGCAAAAAATGCATGTTGTATTTGTATCTTACTTTTATGATTGCTACCGGTTTTTTTCCTCACCAGGTCTAGAATTATTACAGTCCTGTCAAAAACTTGATGTAATTTGTAAGATAATTAAATACAGAGTCAATGAACATTTTTCAGAAGCATATATGATAGAAAGCAAAAGGAAGAAAGACAAGTATATTATTTAAAAAGCAGCTACTTTTGAAAACTGTTCTAGTTAGCCAGGATGACAAGATAGTTAAATGACTTATTAAATTAAAAAAGTTTTTTTACCCACATAAAGATTCATTCAACCCACTCGCAAGTGACGTGTTCACCATCATGCTTAAAAAAATAAAGGATGCCCAAGCATCTCTTGCACATGGAAAATCACATGATCCTTTCAAAGGGCTGCTTTACACTTGCAGTGCTTTCCTAGGAGTGAAATCTTGTTAAAAAGAGAGCGTGCACAGTAAACACTTAAAGACTTACCAGCAAGCAAAGCACTTTCTTTGATTTTTTCCATAAAACTGCTTTCTATTCCAGCCTTCACTGTTTCTATTAGGTCAGATCTAAAGGGCCATGATAGATAGAGGAATATATGTGGAGTTAATTACAGGCCCTGGAGAGCAGCCAAGAAGATACATGGCTATGAAACATTTACTCACATTCCATAGGTCATATGAACAATGCTAATGGGATTCCCAGTTTCAACACTGCATGGAAATGAAAGTGGGGAGCCTCCCACAGGAAAAGAAAAAATGTAAGCTGAAAATGGAAATTCAGACAATAGGGAAGGCAGTTTTAGGACTTACTGATACAGGGAACTGTGCCGCGATGAAGTGAACACACAGGTTTTTTAATGATATGAAAAAAACAGATTTTTAAGATCCTGCATGGGAGATTTCAGCATTAAAATATAGGGACTAACATGCTGCCAGCAGGTGAGACTTCCCTCTCCAGCCTCCAGACTTTGAGAGGAACGCTTAAACAGAAAACAGCAAACATCAAGCAGATTTGTTCTGATCTTCCTTTCTGACTCCCTTTGTGCTGATTTGATACTTAACACTGAGCAGCCAAGGCCCTGAAGGTCCTGCTTTGGATTGCCTGGGATGGAATTCTACTTGGAGAAATCCCTCTCTTCTGTACAATCAAGCTGCAGACAGCAGAGGTGCTTGGCCATGCTTCCCAAATCCTCCTGGAGGACAGCCTGACACATGAGCAGGCATGAAGAGGCACAGTTCTCCCAAAAGATGGAGAGTGGATAAACTGTGTGATCTGGAGTGACCCTGTGCTCATTTGAGATGTTTCTGGGATGCAAACCAAAAATGAAGTGAATGGGATCAACCAAGAGATTTTTGTCAGGATTGTGCTCCTTACCCAGAGGGTGCAATTAATTCCTTATGTGTTAAATTCAGCAGGGTGATGCACTCCAGGAGTGCACACATTGTGCTGGTGGGCAGCAAGTCAACAGGAGCAGACTAGAGCTATTCAAAAATAAATTTCTCCTGGGCATTTGCTGCAGGCATCAGACTCCCCAGGACTGTTTTGCTGTACAGATCTCTCTACGCAGAGCATTTTTTGTTAACATCAGCATTAGAGGAATAATTAGCTCATCCAAATCAATCTGAAAAGGAATCAAGTGAGAGGTGAAAAGATGTATTCTCCCTTGTGTTGTTTATTCACAGATATCTTTTCCTTCCCAATTCACCTTCTTTTGACTGTTTTTTCATCTGCAGCATCCCAGCTACAAACATGCCTCTCAAAATAAACCTCCTTTGCAGCTGTCAATATCTGCTGTTGTCACAGCCAGCCCCACGCCTGCTGCCACAAGAGGTGGGTCTGTCAGTCTCTGTAGGTGCACAGACTTCATCTCAGGAAATCCTTTCTAACACAGGTCCTCAAAGTTGCTGTCAAAGGCATGGGTGTGCTGCAGAATTCCCTACCAAGGCTCCTAAGGATGAAATCACCTACCTACAGGTTCACACACCTTCTTATGTTCAATAAATTCTTACCAAAAAGCAATCAGCATATAACCAACAGACAACTCAAAGGCTTTTCAGCAGTCTGAAAACACTCTCAGGTGTGTCGAGACAACACAACTCACATTCCTCACAGCAATTAATAGAGAAATTGTATATCAAAAAAAGAAGTCACATCCACAGCACCAACCAGTGTATGATTCCTTAATTCTTTGTGGAGGTGTTGGAAAAATATTTAAGTGCTACAGAATATTAAATTGCTATTAAAGTTTCCATTTGAAGAGTATGCTTGGATCTACATCACCTAACTCAAGCAGACTCATGTTTTCTCTAATCCTACAGAGAAAAAGGAGGTATCATGAAGTGATGCACTACTTACACACCAGGTAGAACATGCCTTCCTCTGCTCAGCAAAATTCTGAGGCACAGGATCACAGTTTACACATTCCCTTTTCCAGGTGCTTTTGCTTTATTGCAGTTTTCCAGGAAATTGTTGTTTCTACTCAAGGCATAATTGACTCTCTGCTCATTTTGCTCATGCTTTAGCTTCTACACAGTAATTTTTAAAAAATAATTAAAAATAAGGAGATCCTTTATTTTTATCTCTTCTTGAAGTCCTATCAATAGCCTGTGGATATTGGTGTTATCTTAGTTGGTATTTTCCTCAAGCCTCTTTAGGAATCAGCAGCTTTTGGAAAGATGCTTTAATCTCTAGGTTACATTTTTCCTTGTCTTTTAAAGTAAGTTTTGAGTCCGAGTAGCCATTATTGTGCAATCCAAGAGCATAATTTCATTTTGTGAGCCAGAAAAAAAAATTTAAAAAGAAAAAGGCAAAGTATTTAATATGAAAATAAATTCTTCTCACTGTAGTTTAACTGGGGAAGGGAGGCAGGAGAGAAGAGACTAATGTTTAAGCTGTGAAGATTTGTGGCTGACAGCCCTTTCATCCATCCCACATGCCGACACAGCCCCATCACAGTATTTGCAAACATCTGAGGCTTTGTACATGCAAACCACAGAGCTCTTTCTAACTGCAAATGACTCTGAAGGTGACCAGGTATCTTTTCAACAACCCCAAAAACCTGACTGGAGGTGTATGGAGGCCTCCGGCCTTTTCCAACACCACAGACTGCAGAGCAACAATGCATTTGTCATCAGCTGCTACAAGAATTCTGGATAAGATGAATTCTCCTGCGTAAAAACTAACAGCAGCTGCAAGTGCCTCCTTAGGAGGTTCACAGCTCCATGTACCAAATATCAAAGTGACATAAAAGCACGGATGTGCTTTGGTTCAGATAATGAATAATGCACAATCTCTTTACATGCATTAGAGAACAGTAACACCAGTGCCTTCAGCAAAGTTGCTGCTGCTTTCATACATGAAAAATCTGAATCTGGCCTCTGATCTTGAAAGGTCTGCATACTTCTTCTGTCATTCCTCCAGCAGTACTTTAAATATGTCTTGCTGACATCCCCTAGCCACAATGCACATCCACGCCATATCACACTTTCCAATCAGACTTGTGTGTGCGTGGGAGGCAACTACATCCCTAATGCAGGCCTCCAGGAGAAATGCAGACTATTTATTAAAAGCATTCCTTCCAACGTTGAACAGGATTCTGCCAAAATACTTAAATATAGCTGGTCAGCAGCCTGCACAGTGGTTTCTGTGAGGAAGCGAGCCACCGGCTCAAGCTCTGTCTGCACCACGAATGGAACCAAGCTGGGAGCTGGTCAGAGGGACAGCCTGGGCTCATCTCTTGGTACAAGACAAACTCAGCCAGGTTTACTGCCATCGACAGACTGTCCAAACCTCTCGGTGGCTCTAGGAAGGCATTGAGTGGGTGTGCACCATTCAGATTCAGAAATGAAGGAGAAGAAATTGTCTCGGGTTGTTTATGCTCTGATTTACGGCCAAGGTTTCAAAGGTGAAAAAATGAAAGGCTGCCTCCCAGCACGACTTTGCAAACTGAGACAAGATGAATTTTTCTTCAAAGAGTTGGATGGTTTACTTTCCTATCCCTGGTTACTACCCTCTCATTTTCCTCACAATGCTGACGCAAAAATATCACTAAAACAACACAAGGGCCAAACAATAATTAAAATTTTCCATCACATTGCACTGACTTTATCAAGCCGTGGGTGGATTCACTGACACAGTAGTGGAAGTAAGAATTCAGCATTGGTTCCATTCTTTAGAGATGCAGTGCTGCTGGCATCCATACAGAAACGCCTACAAGTCTTGAGAGAATATGATAGTTGACCTAAAATATTTGTATACACTAGGTTATTCAAACAGTTTTCAAAATATTTCTCAGAGTGAGCCTTATTTCAGTTTGATCTCTGGCTCTGTGCTCAAGAAACATCTTGCACTTAATTGAGAATTTGCTGGGAATCTAGATTTTATCCCAGCACTGAATGCTTGGCCAAGGAGATCTAGGGTCTCTGCCAGCAGAAATATACACTGGAAGACAGGCTGCCTAGTGTGTTTTACCAGTGCTCCACCACATGTTGGACTGATTTGAAACACCAACTGCAGTTGTATTCCTCCACAAAAAACAGTTCAGTGGGGCACATTTCATCATGAAGCACCTCAGAGGATTTGAATTTATATGGAAAATTTTGTCATGTAATCTTTACAGGGAGGGAAGCACATGCTCCCAAAAATACTAGAGAAAAACCTACACAAGTGTGTATGGATAGCCATTTGCTCACATTTGGCTTTATCTTTCTTTGCACACGTGCCTCCAGATAGAAACACAGAAATCTTGATCTTTCTTATCCCTTAGAAAAGAAGAGATCTACAAAATATGTCCCTTTTTGCCATTACAACAACCAAAGATGTGCTGTGGAACAAAAAACATAAGTTAATTATTTGCAAACATTTGAAGGGGATCAAATAATAAAGGCATTCCGAACCATCAGAGCTGCCTTACAGGACAAAACAAGGACTGGGCTAAAATTCAGGGGAAAAGAAAACAGTCCAGTAAACTGACTGTTGGAAGAAAACTGCTAAACAGATGATTTGCCCAGATAGCCAAGGAAAACGGCACCAGTCACTTGGGGTGATAAGAACTGGTCTACACAGAGAACAAGAAAAGGTATTTGGGGAGGGAGCCTTTAATGGTAGGGACAGAACCCAAACCACAAAGGTCACAGACTAGCATTAAAAAGCCAGCATTCGCCAGCAAGAAGCACACAGACACACAGAGAGAGGCACACACACTTCATGTGAAACACATCTGATATTTTGACAAAGCCTGGCATTTAGAGGCACCTGAAGCCCACTCCTCCCTCCCAAGAAAATGCCTGAAGCACGGAGCTGGGCCAGGCTCTCTCCCTTTTCACTGGACCTTGCTGCTATCCTGAACTCCTGGAAGCCCTGCAACTCCTCCAGCCAGGTGCTGCAGGTGCCCTGGAGCTCTCTCCTGGCAAACAGCGAATTCCCACACGCACCCCCACATGCCAAGGAACAAAGACAGCCCAGGGTCCCCAAGATCCCAGGTAAAGATGTCTAATACCTAAATTAGTTCAGAAAAACCCCTGCCCTTCTCATTATCCACCAGCCTCATTTTCTAGGACAACAGTGAGTTCAGGTCAGCTTTCCCAGAAAATGCCTTCAGCTGCCTCCCTGCTGGCGTGTCCTCAGTCTCTGACTCCCAAGGGGACAGGTGCCTGCAGCAGCCTCAGACATGCTTTTAAGCTCTGCTGAGCACACAAAATTCCCCCCCTACACCTCAGCTTTACCAACAACTGTCTCTCTTCTCTGGTCAGCAGCAGAGATGCTCAATTCTCATCACGCACCAGCTGCAGAGTCTCAGGTCCCCAGCTCTGCCAGCTCGAGGATGAATGAGGCTGCAGCAGATGAGCCTTTGATGAATCCACCCTTTGCATTCACGGTCACACAGGGAGTCTGGACTGTCACACTTCGATTGCCAGAGCAGCAGTCCTGGGGCTGGGTTTGTGTCCCGAGCCATAGGTCACCCTTCCTCAGAAGCAGCCCAGAAACAGCACTGACATACCAGGGCTGACAGTCATTTTCCAAGTCATAGATTGTTCTTAACAGCATTGACAACCTGAGTTTTTCTAAGACTACCCATTTCTTCTGGATGAGGAAAAATCATCATATAAATATGCATATGTATACAAATTCATCCCATCTACAAATTCAATACTTACACATAAAAATATACATATTCATCCAGTACACAGCTTGGATGAACTGCAGTGCAACTCCAAAGTTTGTGGGTTATTGTATACTGCTAGAAACTGGGTTCCAGCCCTACATCCCTCAGTTCCATTTCCTCCCCTAAGGATTCACTCTGCAAACATACCCACATCATTGCCCAGCTCCAGAACCGTATCCTCCCCTTGGATCAAGAGCTAGTCCTACACCCACTCAGGCAATATTTGACCCAGAAACCACCTGTCTATTAAATCTTCACACACCCCATGAATTCAGTCCATTAAAATAAATTTAAAAACCTTACCAATGCAAACCAATGAAAACTATGTCGAGTGCAGCTTTCCCTCTCCTGGCCTCCATGATGCGAAATGTACCAAGAACAAGTGGGGCAGAACAGCTGTTCTTTTAGGAGGTGTTCCACAATCCCCACTCTATTCTCTACTGAATTATGCACCTCCATACCACTTCCTCAGAGGGCACCATATTATTGACCCCACAAAACTCTATATTGGTTTCTCAATAGCAAGTGCAATGACTGGCACTATTAGAACTAGATGGATTTCATTTCCACCCTGCCCTCTCATCCAGTGGACATTAGAGAGGCTTTACAATGGAGTTAAAATTCCCCTCATTTCACAACATGGATGCCCATCCTGGCAACTTGCTGATGAATTTAATCTCTTTTTGTTGTTGCCGTTCTAAAATGTTTACCGAACTTCAAAACTAAAGCAAACTAATTTAGATTATAGCAGAGTGCCACCTAGTGCTAAGCAGGTTTGATTTCAAAAGGCATGCTCTTATCTATAGGAAAATATTGACCAGAAATTAATTCTTCAGTTGTACTGGCAGGGTAAGACACCCTCTATTGGATTATAATGAATTATAAAAGAGTCTGTACTAATTATGTTCTTTGTAAAGTTGACAAGGCTCTGCCACTAGCCACACTCTGCAGTTTTAGGCAAGTGCATTTTCCCAGTTACATGTGCTCTCGATTGATTTACTTTCTGTACCACCAAGAGAAAATCTCAACACCCTGGCTGAAGTGAGCACATCACACAAGCCAGGAATATTTTCTGTATTACAGATGAAAGGCGTTTACTGACCCCAGCAAACATCAACCAAAATATTTATATGTCCCACAACTCCCTGAAGAGATATGAGGTGAAAATTCTGTTTGTGGGCTCTGAAAATGGTAAAGAGATGAGGGAGACAAAGGTTTTCATTCCTTAAATGCATTTACTGGTGTTCCAAAGGGACATATTAGGGTGGTAGAGTTGTGGGAGCTGGGGGAGAAATTCCCTGATATCTCCAACAGAGATTAAGCATTTCCTACTGTTAAGCTAGAGAAAGCATTTCCCTGGCTAGGATGATGTTCCCATGCTGTAGATTTTCTTCACTGAGACCAACAAAGGAAAAATTACGTGTTTGTTTTTTTTCTAAATTTCCTAAACCTTCAACACACCCAACAACAGGTGTTTTCTGGGAAATCTCATTTTATGAGATTTCCCAGAAAATGATACCCAGAGTACAGAAACTTCAGTCCCTTCTCTGGTGAGTGCTACATGTGGTAATGAACAACTGGCTCAGACAGACTATTGGGGTGGAGCACAGATATTCCCAGGAAGACACAGTCTGAGGTAAAGTCTATTTGCTGCTCAGTCCTGTCTTCTTCCTTGGGTGTGTTTGAGAAAAAGTTGAGATTAACTGACATTTATTACCAAAACCACAACCTATATTTAGGCTAATAGAAATGAGCAGAATGGAGCAAGAAATAATTCAATGAATTATTCTGAATTACTATTCCAGTTCTTGTCTCATCCTGTTCAGTGTTTTCCAGCTCCAGCAGAGTCACAGAACACCACTGTCACTGCTGGCTTTGGAGCCCGTTATAATTTACAAGTATGGACCTCAGCACAAAAGTTATCAAATCCTTCTGTTTTACAAGACAAACAAGACTTCATAGCTGCTTAGTAAATATTTCTAAATATGAAATATACACCCTTGCAGAACACAAGTTGATGAGGGTTTTTTGGGTTTTTGGTTTGTTTGTTGTTTGTTTGGGTTTTTTTGTTAAAAGCAGTTGAGTTTGAGAGGCATGAAACACAACAGCGTAGCAATCAGAGCCCTTTGTCTGCTGTGCAAATACTGTAGGAACAAACTGAACTACTTTCCTTGTGTGGCAACCAGAAGCCATCTGCTCTGACCCAAAAGCCTCAAAAGATGATAGAGGTGCCACTGTGCTGAGACAATGCCCATTTTTAAGCTGTGGAAGAACTCGGTGCAAGCCCAGTAGCACATTAGCAGGGTGTGGGGATGCCTTGAGGCCAGTGGCCTTGGGAAGACTTGCTCATAAGCACACTTTTGAAGCTTGGAGCTGGTCCCACTGCACACTTTCCCACCACACAGAGCTCAGGACAGATGGCTCCAGCCAGCAAAATTGTTGTGCACTTGCACACTCTTTCATACAGTCTGTGTGACAGAGCTGCTACTCCATGGATAAATGGAAGTGCCCTATCTTCTACATCTTAAAAATCAGAAGTCCCCTCACTCAAAACCTAAAACAATAATTAAGACAAAAAATGAACTGTGGGTGATTCTAATTATTTTTATATATATATGAATGTATGTATGTATGTATGTATGTATAAAGGCAAGGATGCACTCCTCCCAGCTTTTCAGGATTATCCCAGCATCCTGTAGAGAGCCTGTATCTGTCACTAACCTCAGCAGGCCATAATCTCCAGCACACTGCAAGAAATGAAGCATCCACAGCTGGTTCAGCTCTCTGGTCCGGCAGACCTTGCTTGAGGCAGAGAGAGGATTAACTCCATCTTCATTAGAGTCATACTCAAAAAGCTCCCTTTCCTCTTACAGGGTGCCCAGACAGAGGCAAAGTTAAGTGCTGCTGTTCCCACATTCCCTGTTTTACTGAGAATGAGCCTACATCAGCCTAAGGGCAACAGGTGCCACGTGCTCTTTCACCGTGTGAGATTCTGTGCCACATGCTGCTGTGCCACGGAGGAACGTGTGCATCTTTGCAAGTGTGCAAAGGTCACCACAAAACCTATTTTTATATGTTTTAAAGCCTATCAGATAACATTTACCTATAAAGAGATATGTCTGGCAAGGCAGCACTCCTGTTTTACAGAAGTGAGATGCCCTCACGCTATGCACAGGGAAACACACATGGGTGAAGCCCTTTGGGGAATCGTCCCCACGGAGGGGAGCCCCCCTTTGGGAGCAGCACTCTGACATCTCCAGCCTCCATCCAAGCTGCCTCCCCTGGGCACTGTGCTCCCACGGGCTCTCCTGAGGTGCCATTTGCACAAGGTCAGCCACCTTGTTGGAGCCGTGACTCCAGTTTAACACAAGCTCAGCTGCCCACCCAGGGCTCTGGTTTGAGAAACCATTCTCCATTAGGAAGCTTCTGTTCTAACCAAGGACCTTTAAAGCCAATCCAGCAAACAACAGAGTCCCGTATTACAAAACTGCACAGACAAAACAAAGGGACTGAGCCCAAATTCCCTGTCTGATACCCACCGATGGAATCCTCCTCCTTGGGATATTACATCTGAACTACTCCGAGCGAAACGCAATGCTCAGCTGTAAAATATTTTCTTTTTGGCAGCTCACAATCTTGTTCCAAAGGCACATGTGAAATACATTCCTGGGTAATCTTGGAGTGAAGTGGGCCAGATGGTAGCAGTCAGATGTGACCCAATTCTTCTTAAGCTCTCATATTTTCATAAATGTGTGCTTAAAACCCTCGTGCTTCTCTTCCACAACATATCTGTATTTCAGACCTTTTACTGAGCAGCTGCAGGCACACACAGAACTGTCACCTTCTGGCAGCCTGTGCCTTGGGGGTGAAGGAGCTGTGCACATCTGTAACGGAACAAACCATCCCATTGCAGTTTTCATCCCACTTCCCATGGATCAAGGGGATATCAGGCAGCCTCCTGGTTTAAGGAGGGTGAGGGAACGGAAATACTTTCTTCAGACTTTACTGAAAGGAAGCAGATAAAAGAGGGATGGGGGTGGAAACTGGTTCCATTTGTTATATCAGCTGGAGGGGCAGGAATGGCTGTCCAAATGGCTGAGGGAATGGCTGTAGAGCATTTTAGCTTAAGGCTTAGGCTTGTTTTTCTCAGAAAGACTTTAAAATGCCTGGTTTTTGTCCAATTAAACGTGCATGCAGGCCCTACCCCCCTTCCAGAGGGTTTCCTTTTGGTTCCTATTATATTTTTGCTTATCTAGCACAGGCATCTGAGTCATATCCCTGGTGTCTAAATGTTTCAACACTGGCTGTAATGTGGCAGAGCTCAAGGTGAGCCCATGTGTCTCTCACTACAATCCATTGTCACAGGGGGATCACCTCCAAGGGCAGGGCAAGGAAAAGCTCCCCCAGCCCAGATGGCAGCTGTCAAACAGGGCTAGGATGGTCCTGGCCCTGCTCTGTGCAGGACTCCTCACTCACCTAACAGCAGTTTTAGGATGGCAGGTCTGATTTCACATGTCCATGCAGACAGACCCCTCCATAAACCTTTTTTCCATAAAATTACAGTTTTTCAGGGCTGTTCTCTCTGACAAGAAGCTTAATAATTACTTAGTCATTATTACCTCACATAATCACAGTCCCTACAGGAATATCAACCAGTTAATTCACTAACAAGTCTGTCTTTCCCAGCTGAGGAGAAGCAGAATGAGAATTGTCTGTTAAAATGGCTTTTCTGCCCATCAGAAGAGCTCAGCAAAGGAATGAATACAAGCCTCTCTCCTTTAGCCTTAGCTAAAAATTATATAGGTGCAGTACATTAAGAAGAAAATAACCTATGTTCAGCAGGTATCTACAGCCTGCCCTGGCAAGCAGGCCTGTGCAAGGTCTGTGTCTGGATTTTGCATTTGATAGGAAATGGGATGTCAGCCAAGAGAGGCCACACACACCCTCTCCTGTGCCCTGCAGCCTCGCAACAGCACAGACCTCTCTCCCAGCAGCACCAGCCTGGTTGGACAGCCACACAAGGACACAAGCACATCTCACTGAATTTAGAAGGTCTAGCCTTCCTCCTTCAGTGGAAAAGCTGAATGGAGGCAACTTGTTCAGTAGAAGCATATTGCACAAAGAAAATTCCAAAGTGACACAAACATTTCGTCCCATATGGTGGAGGATCGGTCTGAGCAGCTGAATTTAACTTCCAAGGCAGAGTTGAGCCTCCCTGGTGGTGGCTGGGAGCAGCTGCTCACTGTGGAAGGGCTCACACTGCACACACACAAGCCAACTTTGGCAGCGAGAAGTACGACCTGAGGATCCCACACCTGCATCTCACCAGTGATGATTGGTTGGCATTGTCTGCAAGGAAGAGGCGACGGGAGTTGTTTAGCCTGGAGGAAAGAAAGCTCACTGAGGACCTTATCCCTCTTATAATCATTCTCTACTGCTCCAAAGGAGGTTGTCGTGGGGTGGGGTTTGGGCTCTTCTCCCAGGCAACCAGTGACAGGACAAGAGGAGAAGGCCTTGTGTTGTGCCAGGGAAGGTTTAGGTTGGATATTAGGAACAAATTCCTTCACTGAAAGAACTGGAGGCACTGGAACAGGCTGCCAGGGAAGTGGTGGAGTCACCTTCCCTAGAGATATTTAAAAGATGCCTAGATGAGGCACTCGGGGACATGTTTAGTGGTGGGCTTGCAGTGCTGGGCTATGGTTGGACTCAACGATCTCAGAGGTCTTCTCCAACCTAAATGATTCCATAGTTCTAGGATTTGATACATTGCTGAAGGTATTTTTTGAAATTTCTCTTGCCCTTTGCAGTTTCTTGGCAAAGCTTGTTGCAATGGAGAGATTGAGCTAGAGAAAAGTGTTTGCTCAGAAGCCAATGTGGCAACAAAACACTGTCAGCACTAGCAGGATACCCATGGCATTCCTTCCCAGAAAATGAGCAGCTTCAACCTGAGAGACCAGCTGCATCAAAATACAACTTGCTAATTTAAAAAAATCCAACAACAAAAACCCAAGCCGCCACCACCACCACAAACAGCATTGCCAAAACACCCCCATCTCTAAATGTTCTTGAGAGGCAAAATCCTATTTCCACACAGTCACTGTTTACTCTGGTGAAAAAGAGAAAGAAACACCTTTTTGGCCACTGCCCAAAGTAGAGATCCTGATAACTGATACCATTCACCACAGGGTCAAAAATTTTGGCAGAGAGATTATATAATCAGTTATTACCTGCAGCAAGTTAAAATAGCAGATGTTCTGCAAGGGAACGAGAAATAAAAACTACAAAAATATACATGCAGAACATGATATCTTTTTGGAAAATATTTCCCAAGTTAAAACATAACTGTGCAGCACTGCTTAGTTTCAGTGTTAGTGCAAGCCTACAGAGCCAACTTAAGTAATCACAGGTGTAACAAAGGCACTGTAAATTAATCCAAGTATTTCACCAAGAATGGGGAAAATCTAATCTAAAAAATTTCTGAAATGTCTTTGTATAAATTTCTGCAAAGCTGTAATTTTCCAAGCTATCCTTTAGCTCCAACGTGAAGAAGAAAATAGCCTTATTGCATATCCTCCTGTCATCAGTGGGTGCAGGTGCTTCCCAGGTCTCCACTGGGAGGTGTGAGCATCTTTCCACCCAGGGAGATTTTCACCTTCTGGTAAGACAGACAGCAACACAGCCAGTCATCAACCCAGCTCCAATTTGTACTGAGCTGGTGGCCAGAGATGAATTAGGGACACTGTAACACAGCTGGAAAACCAGGACTGGCCACTGCTGCTGCACAGGATGTCCAGGATCTCATGGGTGAAGGTAACCTGCATAGCCTGTACCACAGATGGGATGTTCAGGGGAACACTGGATGAACAAGTCCAAAGGCTTGAATATGTTTCCTTTAAGGGCAGTGGGCAAATTAACCACTATTAGTTTCTGTATGTTAAGGAAAGTGCTATTGCAGAGCCACAGAATACCTGAGGGAGGGAAGATATTTGAAACTTGCTTGAATAGAAAAGGAAAATAATGACATCCAAGCCTCCCACAGGGTGCAGGGAAGGGTGAGGGTATAGTTTCTGAGGAAGAGGGCTTGTATCCACAGACTGACCCCACAAGATTTTTTTTTAATAGAATACATTCCTGGATGGATATAAGAAAAATCCTTCAGGAAAGTCTGCCTTCTAACAGGTTTTGACAAAAACATTACCCAGCATTCTTCCTGTTGCCTCTTCTCTACTAGAAAATACCCCTTTGAAAGGTCAGATTCTTGTAGCTTAAAGAATGAAAATCACAAACCCACCATCTAGCCTGCAATGCACTGTACCGGTGAGCACACTCCTTTGCCAAGAGAAGTAGGATGGCCCATCCAGGCAAATCCCTCCCCTTTTACAGCTTTCTCCCTCCTTTCAGTTTTCAAATTACTCAAGAAACATAAATTTATTTCCTAGAACATATTCACTGCTGAACTAACCCAACTCCCTATGCCAGTGTTTGGAAACCACTTGTCTGTTACGATTAAGAAAACCAGTGGTGCATTCCCCTCTTTCTTTGTGTCAGTCCTATTTCCTTCCCGTAACCAACTCTCGGAGTCACCTTTCCACTTCAAACTTAGGTTTGTGCCTGTGACTATTTTTTAATACTAAATTAGAATTTGCCTGGTGTGAAATTTCCATATTCATGATAAGAAGGGGATAAAAAGCTGCAAATTCCCATGCAGCACTACCGGTCATGGGGCAAGAACTGTAATTATATTAATTTATAAATATGTATCTATATACATGGGCAGTGGTTGGTGCATGTGAATGAAAGAGAAACAAGCACCAACATTACTCAGCCAAAGCAAGTACTAAAGGCAAACAAGTCTAATCACCACACCTAAACACCTGCAGCAGAAATGGTGAGCCTGTACTGCGCCGGGCTTTTAGCTGGCACCACTATTTTGATGGGCTTTTTCTCACAACCATATCCAGTAACTGTGGAGCATCACTCCTGCAACTTTTCATCAAACCATCACCTGTAACTGGACTGATTCTGGATCACAGGACAAAACAATGGTGTGTTTTACTGCTGTTTAAATGTGGCTCTGCCCTGAAAATCACTCTGAGCTGAAACTCCTTGAGAGCTACTAGGAACAAACCTCACAAAGGGCCTTTGAAAATGTGAAGGAAGAAGGCAAAACAAAAAATCGGGATAAGGGTGACAAAAGGGTCCCATGCTGGGCTGATCAAAACCTTGCTTATTACTTTGCACACATGATACTCATTCCCTCTGTTCCACGCACATTCCATTCAATTTTACATATTTTACAGCGACGTGGCATATCAGATGTGCAGCAAAACCATGTGCACAGAGCACAGCACCCAGGCCAAGCTCTTTGCACACTCAACTCCATGCAGATGCATCCAGCCTGAAACTCATAAGCCGATTCCCATGATTTCCAGCGAGACAAGTTTTCATTTCAGCAAAAAGCTGGACTGCCAGCTAAGCCATTTATGGCAGCTCTCCCCATCTGCAGCCCTTCCCCCTGTACACAAACCCTCTTTCTGCTCATTGCTGCAGAGTTATCATCAGTTCCCACAGGGTAATTCTGGGGAGACAGTGCTTGCAGCGGGAGATAATATAATTGGCAATAATTCAGGACCCAAAAATGGGACACAGGCCATAGTTCCCCTTGGTCTTTTCTTACAGCACAGCTAAGCCAGAATTTCTATCACGCTATCTGTGACATTAAAATCTCTGATGTTGGTCAGGCTCCAAAGTGATGGGGGGAACTTAAGAATAAACTTTCCAGTCAAACCTGCGTCAGTCTTTGTGTCAATGTGTTCCTTCACTCATTTCCAGTCAAACAGATTTAAATCCATGGAAGAATGAAGGAAAAAAATAAAATCAAAGCAGTAAATGAGAAGGCTGTGTACCAAATTCTCTCCCTTCCCTTTCTGAGAAATTTATGGATTGCAATAGCCTGCAAGCTGCGGCTAAACTGCAAATACTCCAGGAGAAAGCCATCCAAGGAAGTGAAACTGCTGCAGGAACACCACCTGGGTTGGCAATGATGATGTACCATTTGGCAAGGCTCACCAAAACACTGTGACCTTGTCAGCATTCCATGGACTGGTGGGGGGAGGAGTCTGCACAGCCACCTCCTGCCACTCCCGAAGGGATACAGAGGAGACCATGGATACAGCCAGCCCCTGGACACAGCCAGCCCTTGGAGCACCCAAGTGCAGCATCAGCACAGAGAAACATCACCTGGACAGCTGAAGCCTTGGTCAAAAGTTTCCAAAGACACGAGTCCCAGGCAAGCTGAAGTTGTTCCCCTCTTTGCTGTTAGGCAGAACGACTCTGATTTAATTGCTGGAAATAACCTGGAATATTGTCCTATTCTTAAGAGAGAAAAAACATTCTGAAACATTATGTGTAATTGAATGAAAATCTATCAGAGCAAGAGGTCTACTCAGAGAAAGATGTTTCAGAGGTACAACCCTAGGAAGGCCACTGAGAGAGCAATTTAGAAGATAGTTATTTAAGCAGTTTGCGTGTTTTTTGTCTTTTTCCCTAGAGAATTATTGAGTCTAATACAAAATACTCCAACATAAGCAGCACTTCTATGAACACCCCCACAAAATATAATGTAAGCAGATCCATATGGTCCTGGCAAAGGGTGGAATGGACATCTGTCTAAAAAATCCCTCATAGGTATGCTTTTCTTGAAAGTTTAAAATGCTCCACATGTGTTTCCTTCCCAGCTGGCAGAAAACCCATGGAACTGCAGATCTCCTGATTTGTGAATCAATCTAAAAATGCATTACAACGTTTGACATAAGAAACCCAGCTTTACACGCTCAATTGACATTTCATTTTCCCTTTGCCAAACTTGGGGCAAATGGGATCCTTTCAGAAGCCCTGTCTATACAACAGCCATTTCACATTAGACATGAAAATCTCTGTTTAGCATTAGCAATGGAGGATGCCTGTGTGTCAGCAAGATGTTGACTCTCCCTCTGCTCTCAATTCTGTGTTGTCTGGTTCTCCAAGTAAAAATCTCAATCAACACAATGCTGAAAACAAAGTTTTCCACAGAAATTCTGCCCAGGGTAGAGTCTGTAGTAGCAGAGAAAAGAGAGTGCCCACCCACAGAGGGGTGCTGCTCGTACCCACCTCTGGACCAGAGGAAATGTAGCAAGAGCAGCTTTGGCATACAGTGGGCTGCTCTGTGCACACACTTCATAGCTCTGTTTGCTCACTTTGCTTTTGCTGTCAGATAGAAAACTTTTTGCCCGCTCTGCTAAAGTCAAAACTTTGCTTATAATTTTGTTTGTTTCTGGGGCTTTTTTGGCTTGTTTTCCTGAGCTATGAAGTGAGCCCCCAGGCCTCCCTGATGTAGCAATAACATCAGGTTTGTTCCAAGTTCCTTTTACTTAGGAAATACGTAGTTTTCTAAGTTCCCAGTTCCATTGTCAGTGTCCCCCCAGCATCAGAGACACTCATTGTCAGAGTACAAAATTCCAGGGATTTTTATACTTACATCCTAGATAACGTTTGAAGCTGTATCTGTTGTCTGATGCACACAGCTTATGACTTTCCTCTTCTGTGATTTTCCTGTATAAAGCTATAGGTGAATAGCAGGGTCACCTGGCAACACAAGCAATGCAGAACAGAAACATGGCACTGCTGGAACATCCATAGAGGGGAACAGAGCAGACCAAGAGCTCTCTGGAGCACTTGGCTCACCAGACAAAAGCATGTTCTAGGAATAGTAACCTAAAGGCACTTATCAAAAATTAAAGCTGGGACAAGGTAACTGGCGATGATTCAGACAGCCTCCAAGAACTTAGAGAAAATTGGGGTTTTTACAAGGAACCAACAAGTGTGGTGGTTACCTGACAGCAAAAATAATGTGACCCACACAGAGCTACACAGTAGAGGCTGCTGACAAAGCACAACTCTGCTGGAGATTACTTGGTTGGTGAGAGCTGGGAAATGTCCAGAGGTCCCCTTCTGAAAAGGATACTGGGCTGTAAAAATAACGAGGACATACATAGCCCTCAAAGATGTAGGCTGTTTGTAGATTTTGGTTCCTTAGAAGAACTTTTTGGAAGAAAGCTGTTTTCTAGAATCATTTGTTAAAAGTAAAACCCAGCCAAAATGTCCATAAACTTCCTTTCTCAGATCTACCTTTTAATCAGCCAGTACATCCAACAGCAGTGAAAGTTTTTATAGACTTTAGCACACAGACAAAAACTAGAAGAGGGATATTTGGGGTGTGTGGTGGGGAACCAGCACAGGAAACAGCTCTGGTAAAACCAGTTCCACCACTGCCCCTCCTCTCCCAATCCTCTTGCCTTACCATTCTGTTGGGAAGGCTTTTTATTCCATGCTCCTAAACCTTCTTGATTAACTGTGAAGTCATGCACATCTCTCTTTCAAACCACAAACAAGAAAAAAAAAGGCCTAGAGCAGCCATATCCATTTGATGCCCGCATACGTGTATGTGCACACAGCTGCCCCATGCATGTTAAATACATTAAAATGTGTACACTGGCTGGGGTTCTAAAGGGTATAATCCTACTGTAAGCAGCTTTTCATTCTCACTTGATTAAAGTATTAGTACATAAAACATCTGTCAGAAATAAAGATTAGGCAATGGGCTTGGACTTGTTCAGGAGGAAAGCAAACATGCAGCACAAATATCACTCAAGTAAAATCCACCTCATGTAATAGTAACCCTTCCACTGCCAGGAGCCCACATTTTGTTAGTATGAGGCTGTGGAAATAAGAATTTGTTGGTTGGTTGGTTTGGCCGAGCCTAAATTTCACAAGGACATTCTACTTTCTTCATCCTGATTGAACTGAAATACTGCACTGAACTGAAGGAAACATAAGGGGGTGTGACACATCTTATGCACAAAGCATAGATACATAAGCACAAAGTAGTGCTTTTCAGTGCAGACTAATCAATATATCAAAATATAATTTTTGCTCATTTTCATAGACGAAATCAAAATCATTGCTTTCTAGGGATGATTAAAAAAAGTAAGAAGCTAGACCTTGACATGCATCATATGCAAAAACTAGTACTTGTTATTTATATAACAAATTATATATATATATATATATGTATATATATATATGAGAATTCCAGCAAGATAAAACCAAAGAAACTCATCATTCATCCACATCTCCAGCCTGTTCCTCACCTATCCTGAAACTTCCATGGGGAAAAAATACCCGTATGGATATGTGGTCATAGTCACAAAACCCGGTATCACTTTATTTGATTCACCCATATGGATGCAGACTGCAAGAATTCATAATCATGGCACTCCATAACTTTTCAGTGTTTTACTACAAAACTATACAAACATTTTAATACGGACTTTAAGTTTTCCATCACATAAAAGGGGATGTAGTTACAGTTCAGTGGTGTTTCCACGCTGAACTTCATCTCCACAGAACAAATACCCCACTGCAGCTTCCGGAACTGCCAGTGGCTGCTCTTGTCCCAGGTGATGAGAGTGGGCACTTGGAAGCCCTGTCCCACCTGCATTACTAACGAGGACTGAAGACCAGCTTACCTACTCTTCAGGAAGGCTCCTGCCTTAGAGAGAATCCCAGGAGAAGAGGTAGCAAAAGCCTCGAGCTGGAGAGAAAGGGAGCAGAGTGTAGAAAAGCACAGCACTGCACAGCTGTAGGTGTGCTGGGAACAGCACAGCATGACCTTGGGACATCTGCTTGTTGCTCACGGTAGAACATTCTCCTGACAACTTGGTGGAAAAGAAGAGTTGAGGTTTCCAGTCCAACTCAGGGTGGCAATGATGGTCTTTGTTTGCTTTTCCTTTAAGTGAGGATAAAATGAGGTATTTGTCTGTCTTGCAGGTTTCTTCCTTCTGTACCTCACCCTCCCCTTTTGTGAAGGGCAGAAACCAGATGCAAGAAATGCGAATGATTCAAAGCCTTTGAAAAGATGGAATCTCTCACAAGGAATATATTCAGCATATTGTGACCTTCTGCACCTACAGCTGGACAGAGACAATGAGGAATGGGGAAACATTGTGGTATTTAATACATTATAGCCAAAATAAGCTTGTACTCTCAAGACTTCCAGAAGAAAGCTTCTGGGCTGAACCCTGGAAGGCAGACTGCACTTCGCAGCAGGACAAAAACCTGTTTGTAACACTCTGCCATTCATCAAGCAGCTACAGAAGGAAAATGCCAGCTGTTCATGAAAAATGGAAAAGGGAAATGTCATAGAACTTTTGAGACATAAACTAGAGCAATATTTAGATCTGACAATAGCATACATAATGCTGAGTTAACTTATTTTTAGACAGCCAGGAGGTTGTCAAAAAAACACATGTTGAGAAAGTTCTTTCAAAATCACAGACCCAGACGTTGCAACTGTCATGACAGCATCCACCTTATGTACAGAAGGAAGCAGAACAGATATGAAGAAAGACACTGCAATATTTTATTTTGATTATTTTATTTTTTTTAATCTTCAAAGTTTTCTGCCTCAAGACAGGAATGCATGATAGATAGAAATGGCTCAAACATCTTCACATGAAACACTCTTAATCAAAATTCATTCACAATTATTTTTCTAAAACATCTACAGTTACACAATCCCATTTCCATCCATTATCACAGATTTAATTATTTGTTAAACAGTAGTTGCCAGCAATTGAAAGCTGTAAGGCTTTTTGCATATTAGTAGAGTCTTCTGAACTACACAAGAATATCACAACTCTAACTCTCACTTACATGGCAACCCCAGGTGACAGATGTTCCAAAGAGAAATGTGTTGCTTATGTGGAGTCCATAAAAATGACAGAGAGCTCTCTGTGCCTCGTTAGCTCTACCATCTTTTCTCCTTTACTAAGATTATTTTCTAAACCTACAGCATATTCCTCATTTGTAACCAAGAACTTTGATGAGCTGATGAACTTTATCTTCCACGGCTGCTATTTGGCAAATTTGCAAGTCAGGCATACTAGAGCTCTCCAGTAAAACTCTATGTACAGAGCACAGTTTAAACAGATGGGTTGCTTGGAATCCATATCTCCCTCCATCTGAAGGGAACTACTTTGAGGTTCTCTGGAACTGTTGTAAACAAGAAGATATTTTTTTTCTATATATATATATGTGTGTATATATATATTTATATATTTTATATATAAATGTTCTAAATGTCCTTTGGGAGTCCATTTGTTTTTATCTTTCCAAATGATGACTATATACCTGATCTGTAGCATTTCTCCTGAGAAGATACTAGTAAGGGAATGACAGTTTTGATGCACTTTGGAATGGCACAATCACGTAAACGTTTGCACAATTAAGACTTATGAACTCATCCAAAGTTTCTAAACATGATATTCTAACTAAGAACTAAAATACCAGCACAATGCAGCAAGTTAAAAAAGAAAATTCTATGTAATCAAAATATAAACAAGTACATAGGAAATGGATATCTGCCAGTAAATCTATATCTTTTTTAAAGTAGGAAATGTATGCACTTAAGAAAAAAATGTAGCTATCTGACAAACTTCGTAAAAAAAGTACTTTCCAAATGCATAACAAATGCCAAGATATCCCGTAACTGGCCAGGTATAGCCGCATGACAGCTGCATGGCTTAGAGCAACCCAGGGAGGGGTGGGGTGGAAATAAAATCACAAAAACAATCGATCAGCAAGTCTAGGGAAAACAAAAAAAAAATCACATCATCATCATCATCATCTAAAGTTCTGTATGCTTATATCACAACTGCTAAAGGAGCCAAGGGAAAAAACAAAGTAGAGATTGCAGTTTAATGATTTTTAAGAATTACCTCTAAAAATTCAGAAGAAAAAAATTATCAACTTACTAATTCTAAGCACCAATTTAATAATTTAAGTTAACTGTATTTCTATTTTTCATACTAGGGATGGAGCAAGTTCTGCTTGAAAGCTTAAAGTTTAACTCTGGAGCCCATCTGACTTCTGTGTTCTTGTCATGCTTGCTTTGCTGTTCACATCAAAGTCACTGTAAAAGATTCTCTCAAAGTTTCCAACTCTCTAGGCAAGCAATTCTTTGAAGAGACAATTATGTTCTATAGTTTAAGTCAACTTTCAGGTCATGAAAAGTGAAACATGCCAGTATTTGGTTAGTCTGCTAGTTAAGATTCTGTGAAAATGGAACAGCCGACACCATTCCTCGACAGGATTTGCCTTAGAACTAGCAGCACCCAGGGCAGACCAACTTTGAACACATCCAGACTCCATGAGGAATTAGTAGTGTTAGAAAATTGCATATGTGTTAGATAAAGAAGGCATTGCCATACATGTGGCATTGTTACATTATTTTTCCTCTATTTTTCTCAAGGAAAAACAAAGGAAAACAGCCCTACAAAGAGCGTTTTGGTTGGTTTTTTCATTCTGTTTGTCTTTGCACCTGGAAAAAGCAGCACAGTGCTTCCCAGCTGGAACAGCTCAGCGCTTTCCATCAGCTCAGTTCTTCTAGAAAGCACTTTCAGATAGTTAAGGTGGTCTACTTCAGCTAATTCTCAGAGCTAACCTTTTTTCCAGTATGTATTTCATGCCACTTCCTGACAGCAATTTCAGAACCGAAATGGATCTATAGTAATGTCCACTACTAACTGCGACCAGATCTTGCTGCAGACCATCAAGCCAGGCCCTTGGGATGGTTCCACACATTGAACTGAAGCTCAGACTAAAAATCTCACTGAAACTCAAAATCTGGAGTGGTCATGAATCTCAGCTACTCGTCCCTATTTGAACCCTCACCCTTGTAATGAAAGCACACACACCACGGGATAATAACAACCACCTGAGCTGGGAGCATTAAGACACCGGTGAGTTATCCTGCTGCTCCTCCGTGACCGTGGACTCGCTGTGCTCCTCGCTCAGCTCGTTGGAGGGCTCCTCGTAGCTCGGCTCGGCGGGATCCAGGCTGCTTCCCTCGCTTTGCTCCTCGCTGTGCTCCTCGCTGGCCTCCGCAGACTGCTCCAAGTTGCTCTCCAAGGAAGCCGGAGAGCTGCCAGTTACGCTTTCATTTTGGTTCATTTCGTTAAAAGGCTGCGGGACATGTGCAGGAGACTGCACAGCGTTTTCACTGGCAGGGATGGGCACTTTGGTGGCACCGATATCCAGGACAATGTCATTTGGTGGCAGAGTTACCTTCTCCACAAGTTTCCACTGAATAATACTCATGTCCTTCCCTCCAGTTGAAATCAAGTGACCGTCGCTGTGAGTGAAGCTGACATTTGTCACATGACTGCTGTGCGCACTGTATTTGTGACTTGGGGCCTATTGAAAACAAGCAGAAAGATCACATCACATGTTGAATAGAAGAGCACATGACATAGGAATTTAAAACTACTAATATTTTTGCTTAGCCCTTCAAGAGAGATCTCAGTTCACAGAAGAGTAAAGGATGATATTTACATTAGATTTCCCACCACAATACTTCCTCTCTTATTTGCAACCTGGAACAGATTTAGATCTTTATAGAAAAAGTAACAGACCTAACACTAAGGCCAGAAAACACAAAGCAATCAAGCCCCATCTCCAGAATTTAAAGATAACTATAAACACTTCCCTTTTAGGTATATTGTTTTATATTTATATTGTTTTACACTTTATATTTTATATGTAAAATTAATGGGGGTTCTTGGATATAAGAGAAGTATTTGCCTGCCAGGCTCCAAAACAACCATGCTGGAAGCAAAGAAAGCTTCAGGCAATGTAAGCAAGCACATGGACTAGACTGGTCTAGACTTACCTTTGGCTTGGAACAGGGATACTGAAAGAGATGGACCTTACAAAAATCATCAGCCACTGCTATCACTTTTCGGTTATGGGATCTGACAAGGGCATTTATGTCTGTCCCATCTGATCCTTCGGGCCAAACTCCTAGGAAAGAGTGCAGGAAACATTCAGCAATGGGGGTTTTGGAAACAAATCAACAGACAATTCATGAACAAAAATACAATCTATAAAGCTATGGGAAAAGGCAAGATGAACAAAAGGTAAGACAGAAATCTAGCTGGAAAGTGGAATGTGCATTGCATTAAATGTCATTAATATTCTGCTAGGCTAATGCTTCTCCCCCCACTCTGTTCTCCCAAATCCTCAGTTTCAGTCAGGATAGCATCTTGGGCTTAACATTCCTTTCCTGTTCAAAACCTCAGTCTTGTTTAAACCTTATCTTCAGATTAAGTTTGCTGCTAAAACTGGTAACTCTTAATACTGTCATTCACACACAGACATTTTAAAAGCAATAGTGATGCTGAAGCACACGGCAAACCCAGGTACTGTACATTGTGGTCCAACTAGTTTCTCCTCTGGTTTAATTTGTTTGACTTCTTGTATTTTAAATCTTAGTGTAACTCAAAGAAGACAACTGATTGATGATACTCTGCACAGAAACCCAGCCTGTGCAAGTTTCATAGATGTAAGTGCTGTCAAGTGCTTAAGTACAATTCAATATGGTTTTAAGTCAAAAGAATGACACAGATACATCTAGACAAAAGAATAACAACATTTCCTAGATGAAAAACACTGATCAAATTTGGCATGGGGGAGACTCTAAACAAAATTATTTTAACAAAACATAAAGACATTAGAGATTCCCATAATAAAACAGACAATTCACATCTGCATGGAAAGCTGAACAAAAGGTAAGCAAAGGATTATAAGATACTAATATATGACAAAGGTACCATGTTTTTAAGATTAGACTTGGGTTTCTGATTAGGTCTAGGAGTTAGGTGAAATTTTCCCCCCTCAAATTTAACCCCCACCCCGAAAAACTTAGTGTCCAATTAACCAAGAGGGCTGTTGATTATCAGATATGAAAGTATCTTCTTCGTCCCTTACAGTTGCTGACTTCAATAAAATAAAAACCATGTGCTGTCTACTGTTTTATACAGCACAAAAAGCCAACTCAGAATTGCCTTATCTTCTTGTTTTTAAGCAAAAAAAAGTGGCAAAAAATGGCAAAGAGTGTTTAACTTTAAAGCTGTTTTTTTCCAAGTCTTCAGTGGGTAGATCAAGAACTTTATTTTCTCTGAAGAATAACAAAGGCAGCTTGTTAAACTTATTACAATGCCATTAAGCTACATTGTAGGTAATTTACTAAATAAAGACATGAAGTGCTAAGGAAAGTATCTAGAAACATTTTAGTGTTCTCACATCAATGAAATCAAAGTGAAAAATATCTACTATTTAAGAATTTTCAAGTAGTTCAACATGAATGAATTTTACCTTTCCTCATTCATTCTATATATCAAATACTGTCATCATGTCAGAGTAATAAATGCCTTAAGTTTCAGCTATCACCTTAGGCAGGCTTTGACAAAGAAATATGCAATTTCCTCTTCATTTTAATTTCCTCTTATTTTTAATTCAAGATTAAAAGGACTAATATTCAAGATTGAAGCTTTTATTAAACATCTATGTTCGCAAAGTCCTTTAGCAGCTTCAAAGGTAAGGCAACCTTTGTCATAAGACAGCAGGCTTTGCTTTCAATGCATCAGGCAAACATGAAAAAAATCCAAGACATTAATATGACAGTCTTGAATTCTTAAGATAACTGCAAAAATTCTTAATAACTGTAAAAATAACAAAGCCCCCAAAATAATAGGACTTTATTATAAGGCACGACAGCAGCACTTCAATTTTAACAAATTCTGCTAGACAGCAGTAAGCCTCTCAAAAGAATCTGTTCAGACAAAACTGTGGGAAATGTGCAGCAAACCCGAGAGTGACTTCCAGTGTCCAGGGTGCAGAGTGATGACACTGCTGAGCCAATGGTAATAGCCACTGCCAAAAGGAGCAATGCTATTCTCATCCAAACCATGCATTCCCATCCTTTTCCTTCTGCTGACAACAGTGCCATGCCTGATCCCATGGCATACTACCCACAGAGCTGAATTTTAAAACACATACCCCCAAAAGCCCAAATCCCACAAACTTAACCCTCTCTCCTGAACATCAGTGAGCAGCCCCCAGCTTGCTTGGATCCCTGAGCCAGCTCACCCTTGGGTCAAAGCCAGATTAGCAAATATCTGATAGGTTGGCTTAGCTGCACTGTCTGATTTAATGGGAAAATACTTGCCTTTGCTTGAGGTCAAACCATA
The DNA here is from genome assembly GCA_013398275.1 of Promerops cafer. Lineage (NCBI taxonomy): Eukaryota > Metazoa > Chordata > Aves > Passeriformes > Nectariniidae > Promerops > Promerops cafer. Next base: position 167,793 of record VZSE01006408.1, read on the forward strand.
ATTTTAAGATTCTGCAAAGGGTGTCAGACTAGCAGACAATATAAAATTAGGGCGTGATGAATCTTGGCTACGAAGTTGAAATATATTCTGTTCTGCCCTGGAATACCATCACATTATCTGCTTTATCTATTTTGTTCTCAGGTCCTCTGACACACTGAAGATTTTGAGAGCAGTTGAAACGAATTAAATTTCATTCAGAGTGTTGAAGTTTGTATTAATCCTAAAGAAAATGCAGACAGGATCAGGAAACTTACCCACTTTTAAGAGCAATAAGAAAAATGGTTTCTCAAAACAGTGGTTATGGGAGCTGCTCATGTCCAGCCTGGCCCTAGTCACTAATAACAGCTTCTATCTAACAGCTGTTAAAATGACAAAGCCAGTGGTCTAGATGTGAAACCAAACTCTTTCTGCACTTCCACATCTCACTTCTTAGGTCAGGAGTAAAGGACACTTCTGGGAAAGCCCTGGGATTCAAAGAGCTGCTGCCCTTATCCTGTCTGATCTACTACCAAATGTAGCGGTAAAAGTTCAGTCGTAACATAGTCTGCTACCTCCACGCTTCTGGTAGATTTAATACTCTGCAAAAAAAATGTTAAATGTTTCAGCTCCAAGCCTATTCCATACAGAAAATGCAGTCCCTACGAAGTGTATCCCTTGTTCCTGGTGAAAGACATCATATTAGCATCAGAGTTTTGCTTTTCACTTTCTGTGGCCTCTCCTCAATCTTCTGATACTCCGTTTTAAAAGAGGCTTTTGTGCTGCACTATTATTGTAGTCACAGCAGCAAAGGGAGTGAGGAAATGACTGCTGTGGTCCAATTCCTTGTTAGCCTAGGCTTACATGACCAGAGCATCAGGAGATGCTTCTATTTTGCCCAGACAGACTGAATAAAAACACCTGCAAATACACAGTCTGGTTCACAGTTCTCAGGCTAATGGAAGCCAATATTTTCATCAAACTAGCTGTAAGCAACAATATTTAGCTCCAGAAAGAGCATGCTCCTTTTTATTTCTGCTACACATCAAGCTCCAAAGAACTCAGAGATATTTATGCAGTCTAAAGTCAGCTTCCTTCTCTGATCCCTTTATTTTTCCTATTCTGTCTCAGATCTTTGGTATCAAAAAAGGAAATAATGCCTGGTTATTAAGCACCAAACACCCTCCACCCAACCAATATGCCACACAGTGTTTCAGTGTTAGCCCTCACACCAACCTCAATCCTTTGAGGCTACTTGCTTGTTAAGCACGACAGCCCTTAAATACACATGAGAGGCATCAGAAGCTACAGAAAGGACTCAAACTTCACTGATTTTCTTGTGTCCTGCATGTACACTGGTATTCAAGGTTGACCTCCTAGTAGCTGTGAAGATTTGTAGATCTAATCCTCACCTCTAAAGAATTTGCTGATTTATTTGCTTTTGGTATTTCAACCAGAACAGAGGCAGGTGCCCTATCTCAAGTGGTGGAGGAGATATGTTCAGCACCCTGCTCACACAACTTCACTGGGAGGCTGAACCTTACTTTTATACCCTACGCAGAGGGGCTCCTCATTTATGGCCAACAGAGCTGCCTACAACAAAAGCAATTTGAACTGTTTTGCCACAGTCTAAAATGGAACTTTAAAAGCAGATCTGTCAGCTTCCTAGAATTGTTTTTGTTTATTTTAAAAATAAACTACTAGGTATAAATCTGTTTATGCTTTAAAGCATTTTTGTTCTTTACAAACAGCGTATATTACTCACCTTTGACTACAGGTATCAAAGTGCTGTCATAATTTTAATTTATGAACTATAATCTACATTTGTAACACTCTTGTTCCTGTCCCAAAACAAGGTAAACAAAGGAGAATGCACATGTACTATATGAGCACCTTAAAATATAAGCCTGTTGCTTCAGTGCCTCCACAATTGGTAGCCTAAAATGACAGTGGGAAAGTCAACTCCCTAACTTCAAGAACTAAATAGAAATAAATTGTACATTGTCTACAGAACACTTGGTGCACTTTAACACAGACAAATATTGTGGTCAGTCACTTTGGTCTGTTATCTCAGCACCATCCCTTAATAATCATTAACACTGTACTTTTAATGACAAACTGAAGCAAACAAAACACAAAAGCACAGTGTTAGCAGCTTAAAAGCAAGTTAAACAGTGCTTACCAAACACCTGGAAGCCTAGCACACAAGTGTACGTTGTCCAATCTATATCCTTACAGTCAGAACGATTCCTGATTAGCTTACAGCCACTTGTAATGTCCCCTGTAAAAAAAGTGAATGATGAGTTATGCAATGCAAAATTGTATTTACATAGGTGCTCTCTGAAGAGATGCTAATGCAGTAAATAAATGCATCTTAAATCCAATCTGGAATTAAATTGTAGAGGCAAAGACAGACCAGGACCTTTATCAAATTCCAAATACTTGAAGCTTTATTTGGTTTTTATGAGTCATATTTACTTCTCATTTCCCTCTTCTGATAGCATAACCACAAAAACATTTCCCTGCAACTTGAGGACTTAACTCAACAAAATTCTTCAATGGAGCGTGTAATATAATAATTTCTTCTTCCTACCAGCTCCACTGATGTGCTAAAATTCAATAAATCATTCAGGAAACTGTGCTTTTAAAACAGTGAGCAACTACTGTTGGCACCAGAGAAGCCTCAGTCTGCGTTATAACTTTTAACTAGAAAAGGAAAGATTGTCTTGCAATACACCAAGCCAGTAATGATGGGTCACAGTTCTTTTCTTCCCTATACATGAAATTGTAAGCACCAGCCCTTCCTTTTGATAGACTGCACTATCTAGATTTGAAACCTAAGTTGTGACAGGCAGAAAAAGACTTGTTAAGGTGAAAGGCATTTAAACTGTTGGCTATTCTTGCCTGTAAATGGAAAAAACTACAATCCTCTTGGATCCAGTTAAAGGCATAGGAAGACACAAATAAAAAAACAATTTTAAAACAGACTGATACACACTACTGATGTTGAACTTCTGGCATAACCACTATGTGTTATAATCATGTTTTCATATATTAAAAGAAGACAAACACAAAAACATCACTACCACTAACTCACACACTTAAAGTAGCATTACTGCTTTTCTTAGTTTTCACCAGCACCAGCCAAGATAATGTTTCAAACAAGAAACCCCAGGAGAGAACTGTGGCCCAGGCCCACTGATTTTATTCCCGCAAAATAACGGTATTGTTGACACTAATTAGACAACTGTATATATTATTTTCAATCTACAAAACTTTTGGCCAACATCAAGTCATACAGCCACTTGTTCTGTAAATTCTACACTGCTAAACTGACTTATGACCTTGTAAAGAAGTAAGCTATATTTGGCATTGCCATTAGGTAACACACAGCTCTGAATAACATCACGATATCAGGTTACACAAGTTCAAATCAGTCCCTTTGTCACTAAGCATTTTGTACAGTCCTGATCAAATACACTTTTCTAAATACTCTAACAGCTAATACATATTTCTGTTTCCAGTGTATTTAATTTCATACTTACAGTATAGTATTTCATAGTCTCCTGAGTTTGACATTATATTCTTGTTGTCCGGGGACCAGTCAAGGTGTGTAATATAGCTGGAATGTCCCTGAAGAAGAATGCAGTAACACCAGTGTGAAACATTTGATTTTAATTAAAAGTGAAGCAGAAGTTGCAACCACAAATGGAAGAGCTAACAGAAAAAAAAAAAAAAATCACCTTCCCACCTGCCCCACTCTGCAATTTACTTGTGCATCTTTAAAGGCTCCTTAGTCCCACTGCCACGCTCGCTAACAACTAAACAAACGCAGGCTGGGCATTGTGCCTCTCCCACTCTCCCTTGTAAAGCCTGGCCTTCTTGGACTCCAGAATTATTTACTCCTACAAGGCATAAGGCTAAAATATGGATGAACCCAAATTTATACTGGGATTAGGAACATACACATTGCTACTAATTGAAAAAAGCAAGTAACTTGCACAGGATCAGTTTTAGAGCCTAACAAAAAAGTGACGGATAGGAACCTTTTATTTCTCTATCCATTTAAAATAACATCCATTGAATGCACACCCATGCAAATAACCCTTGCTCATCTTAAAAACTTAGGATACCTTGGTTGACAACCACCATGCAGAAGTACAAGATCATGGACTGGTGTTACAAGAATACGCTTCTAAGCTTGTTGAAAGTCTCTGCCGTGCTTTTTGCACTGCACCATGTTAGCACCAGCTTTGAAAGGTGTCTGCCCTACAGGCACTGGCTCATCTTTATTAAGAATCAAACCCCTTTGGTCTAGTTGTTTAGTTAACGCCATCAAGAGCACTCTGAGGGTTAAACACCTGGCTTTGGTTTTGAGGAAGAAGACAAATGCAGCTGGACAGAGTATTTTTTCTGTGCACAAACTTCTTTTGAGGGAAGTAAGAGCAATAACAACAGTACTAATACAGCTATGAATGGCTCCAGAGAAACCATAAATTTATATAAGGTAGGAATTATGGGTGGCAAATTAATAGAAGTGACATCCACGTCACTCTTCCTCTTCCACCCTTCCATTTCTTCTTACTGTTCCTTTTCCCCTTGTTAGACCATCTATTTTCTCCCTTTCATAGTCATTCTGCCTGGCAACAAACTTGACTGACAGATGTTAATCCATCTACCTCCCTCACTGGGCATTATGAACAAGGTGTCCCTAAGCCCCCCACAGGGTCTCTTGGCACAGCCTGCAGCAGCCACGCCAGGGCCATGCAGAAGCTCTGCACTGGCTGCTATAGCACCCACCATGCCAGCTTCTTCCACAGAGAACTCTAAGAGATCCTGATAGCTTCCAGAATTACACGTAGAAATACACCCATGTCCCAGCTCCCTGTTCCCAGGTCCTCTGTGAGAGACTGCAAAAACATTTAGGAGAAAAGCTGGCCTTTATGATTTGCTTACTTATGCAGTAGTCTCTGCCTCAAGCAGAGGAACTGTGTATTGACATAACTGCTTTGCAGTCATGGGTGAGACATATGATACTGACATGCAAACCTGGTATTAACAAAAAAAGTGCACAATTGGCTAGGATTTTTTTCTCCCCCCCTTATTTTCCAAGTCTTCCAATTTGCAATCGAACTCCAACATGGAAAAGAATTGGTCAGCCATTTACTACATCCTGACAGACATTTGGCAGCTGTTAAAATTCCTGGGGGCGGTGGAGGGAGGGAACAAAGCAATTGGCCAGGGGGCTCCAGGCTGCAAAATCCCTTCGGCAAGTGATCACCAAATGATGAACTGGAACACAACATTGTTATCCAAGTTGCAATAGGAGGATCCCGCTTTCTATTAAAATCTTTCTTTGGTTGCTGGCCACCAATAAGGCAACATTTTACCCTCTCCTTTTCTGTACCTTTATATACAATGAGCAATTCATATTATCACCAGCTAAGAAAACTATCTGACTAAATGGAAACTCCTTCCCCCATTGGCAGTGTTTATCTGTTTCAGAGTTCAGTGGTGCAAGGTTCAAAATGACCACAGCCTCTAGGACAGGCACACTAATCACTTCAGGTTAAGCCCAGTGCACCAAATGCTTCAGAGTGGCTGCCTGTGTGGCTTTCAACCCCCAGCCCTACGAGTAAATGCCCAGCACTTACTCCTCTTTTGCTAAGGTCTCTGATGTAAGACAAACAGAGACAGCAGCAGCTACCCGGGAACTGCTGACACGCTGGAAGTTCAGCCCCAGCCCACACCTTCACACTGCTGACTGCATAGCTGGAGCCCTCAGAAAAGAGCTGCACTAGTCAAAATGGTTGTTTTGGCTCATCTGAAGTTCTGATCACAGCCAACACTATCCCTTGCTGTGGACACAGGCCCACAGGTCACAGACTTGCCTCTCTAGCAGCAGCAGAATGCCTGGCTGTGACTGAGAGGGGATTTAAACCTAACAGCAGGCATACAGCCCTTATGCACCAGCTAATGCTGGTTCAGTAGATAAAATCCTTCTGAAAGAATTCAAATAATGTATTCAAGCTGGAAGAAACAACCAGAAGTTGACTACCAGGAGGACTGAGTCATACTATTTGGAGGTCACCCGTGAGGCTACTGAATGACAGAATGCCAGAAGGATGCAGTGCCAGGAGAGTGCTCTGGGTCCCGAGCATGCCTGGGTGTCTCCCTGCTTAGCATCAAGCTGGTATGGACCTGCCAGGGTGCTGGCAGGGAGCACAGGGGAGGTGCAGGGCAAGTGAAATTGGATCTGCAGCCTCGCCGTGAGCTCCGGGCAGCTCCACATCGCTGCCTTCTGCGCCAGCTGGGAGGGTCAGGGAGCTCAGCCCCAACACAAACCGTGCTGCTGATTCTGTATTCTACACACAGTCACTCACACTGAAAGGAAAAGGATAACAGAAATCTGCTTTGAAGCCTTGACACTTCTGCCTGGGTATGACAATGCTCAATTCTCCCACATCCATTTTTACAAACCTCTTTCCTGCCAAGGCAGCAGGATAGAGAGACATCTAGATGTTGGTTTAAATTGCAATACGCTCTCTCCACATACATAATACATAGAAATAAATGATCTTAAATAACTTCAAAGAGCTCACAGAGACCTTGAAATACATAGCAAACTAAATATTATGCATGTTAGAATTAGCCATCTCTGAGTGATTTAATATTCTATGGCTAAAAAGTAAGTGTTGAGATGAGATGCTGTACTAAGGTGCAGACATCGAGTGCCATCCCCACCAGCTCCACCGGGGCCCTGGTCTGAGCTCCCTGGGGGCTCTGCAGGGATGGGGCAAACCCAGTGCTGCTGCCTGCCCTGGCAGTCCTGTGCCCCCACAACAGCTGCACACAGGCTGCTCTGACCCCAATGTTCTAGTATGTGTCACATTTCAAAGGTGAACCTGTTCTTATCACATCAAGTTTCATTTGTTCTTAATGGAAATATTTTCACTAACCTTAAAAGATAGCTGAACTTAAGGCCAGAATGCTAGATAACTAAACACTTAGGGAAAAATAGTCTGTCTTTTTAGCACTGGGACAACCTCATCCAATGTAACAATAATAACAAACTCCACTACCCATGCTACCTTTAGATCTATTTACCCTGGGCCACATCCCTCAAGTTCAAATTTTGTAGTAACAATTACAACTGAAAACAATGTACATTTGCAGCCTCCAAGACTACACCTTCTAATGGAGTTACACCACCCTAATATTATGTTGGTTCAAGAAGTACTTTACCAGTAGGAGGAAAATATCTCCAAACAAATGCAATATTTTCCTTGAATAAGTTTCACCATATAGATACGATCTACATATAGATTTCTCCATCTTACTGCTAATTTCCCATTTCAGAGAAAGAAGGCAATAGGCTGATAAATTAGTCATATCTGATGCAAGAGTGATCACTGCACACTAAGAGATACAGCAGCCTTCAGAGACTGAAGTTTAAAATCAATCAAATGCTGAAAAAACCCTATAAAACATATAACCAAAAGAGAAAAACATCAATCCGGAGAGAGTTTCACTGCTTAACATCTACATGCATGTATAACATCAAAACGTTATACATGCATGCTCAAAATGTAATAATCATGTAAATTATTATACATGCTCCAAAACTTACAGTGCATTTTCCATATCTGCTATACTTTCTTCCATTTTCTGTTACTACGTAGAGGTAAATAAAGTTGTCATGGGATCCAACTGCAAGTAAGGTGCCATCTACAACACAAAATATTTGATATCGTTAAACAGAATGTTTGTTTTGTGAATTTTAATTATTTCAGGTTTATTGCTAAGACAATAGTCTCACTTAAACTACTCCTTATGAATTGTAATGAAGGATTCATAACAGTTTACATTATGTTGCTTTTCAGCCATATCTGTTTACTTTGTGGATATGTTTTATGGACAAGTTCTTTCAATTCTGCTTTTTTTTAGAGTAAGTGTTCAATCGACAGGATATAAACCCTCAGACTGCACCAGATTTCTGAAAGCTGTTGACAGCAGGCAGACTTGAGTTTTACACACCATAAAAATGCAGAAGTCATTTAGTCTATGGATAGATTAACTTTGGAGGTGTGGACTGCAAATAAATCAACACTAAACATAAAAAGATGTGGAATTTTCAAACATTATAAGCATTTTTCTATTCTACCTTGTCTCCTTTTAAAAAATGTATGTGGACAAGACCTGCCACAAAACACAATCAAGTGCTTCTAAGTGTCAAAGAACATCAGTGATTTAATATAAATTGCTGTGCTTGGCACATGTAGCAGCAGCAGAGGAACATTTTGCTCGCTGACATGGCATGTGAGCCAAAAGCAAATGAAAAAAGATTTACAAGCGTGTTCTTCCATCCTGTTTTAACAGAGGGGAGTCAGCCTATGACTATTTGTCATGTTGTGTCTGAAGAGGAGACTCAACACTGGTTTGGACTCCATGTAATCCCAGAGCAAACACTTGACAAACAGCTCTGACTTCCAGACAGACATGAGCTTAGTTTTATGGGTTTGCATTAATGAACTTGAAAACTAAGAAGGATATTAAACTATCACTGAAATATTAAGCTTTTTACAGACTTTTCTGTTAACCTGTCAACTATTTGAGAACCCAAAGCTAGCATTTATTACAACAGCAGAGTTCAACATGAAGAAAAGGCTAAGAAAGGTGATGGTGATGTTTGCAGTTTCAAAATTCCAGGATTTAGTACACACAAACAAATCCGTAAGCAAATCCTCACTTACACATTAAGAATTTGAAACAATTTTTTCAAAGCTGTGCCTTTTCAAATGCCTGGGGTCTAGTTTAGCACCATTCAACAGAACATCCATGTGTTTTATCAGAATTATTCTGACTGTACAAGTCTGCCTACCTACTGAGTAGCGCATCACTGAAAGCTGTTCGTTGCCATCAGTGTGTATTGAAACCAGATCCCTCGTTTCTGCGTCCAAAACAAACCACCTAGAGAGAGGAGAATTCCAGTAAGTATCACTTCCACTAAACAAAAAAAAAACAAGTTAAAGAGCCATAACCACTGCCTGCCTTCATCATCTTATGCTAGGCCCTCAAGGGCAGCACAGAGAACATCTGGTTTTAATGGAACACTTTTCTGGTTCACAAAGCAATACAAGTTTCAGTGAACAATATATGAAAGATTCTAAATACTATTCAATGTTTTCCCCCTTCCCTGAACACTCTAATAATCAGCAAAACATCTACTGGACAATAAACATGCCACCAAACAGATAATATGACTGCACCTTATCATCATTAAGCCTTAAGCTGAATTTCATTCTACTTCCCTTTTTGTAGATAAGCTTTGATATAAAAACTGACCTTTCAATTTTTATAAAGCAAAGTTAAAAAAAAATAGAAGTAGTAGATGTAAGTGGAAAACATATCCGTACTCATTGTAAACACAAATTCTATTCTAGTTTTGTATTTTTCTCAATTCTTTTCATTTCTATGAATAATTTTATTAAAGTAAGAAGGAAAAACCAACCATTCACTAGAATTTGATGGTTCATAAACTAGCATTTTATTTTATATTTCTTGCTTAGATGATCTATAGCTAAGGCAATTAATTGCATTTTTTATTCTTTAACAATAACTTTTGACCTGCAGTTTATTATTCATGAGATGCTTACAAAAACTCACTGGCACATAGACCAAAATGGCCACTGACAGCAAGGTGTGCAAGATCAGCAGAACCTGAGCATTTTGCAATGGGTCTGATGCCCACCCAACTCCTAAATACACTGAACATTAGCATCACAGAGACAATGAAAATTTAATAAAAGTACGTATTCATACCCACAGATCATGAAAACAGAAAGTGTCAATATGGCTGAATACACTGGAGCTGCACTCAGAATTTAATTTCTTTGCTCCAAACTTCTGCTCTCACAGCCACGTACATATGCCACAGGCAGGTTTCTATCCCTAATGGCAAAACACTGTGGAAATGAGCAAGGGAATTCCACCCTCTGTCTTTCAGTCAACCCAATGGAACATTGCTAAACCTGGGACCATTTATTCCATAGCAAAGCTGTAAAATGAACTCCAGGAACAACATCACACATTGCTTTCTGTGTGTGGGGATGAGATTCCAGCTCGTGCTCATCCAGTGTCCAGCCAGGCATCTGGAAAGCAGCCTGGTCACAATGGCTTAAACCAGCTTGTGGTTAGAGAACCACATGAAAGAAATTAAACAAAATACACATAGAAAACCCCCAACCACACATGGCATGGATTGCTGAATAACCTGTGTGCAAGACAGAACCAGTGGAAAATAGGTAATGTGTAGCTCTATTGCCTGATTTATTTCCTTGTGGCTCTGCCTTACACTAACTTTGCCCTTCAGCCTTCAGTTTTCTTACCAATATTAGCACTTTTGTTAGAATCTTGTTAGTCTTTTTTCCACAGTGCCTTTGAATACTCATATGCTTAGTACTGAAGATATTCTACACCATTAGTCACAGAAGGATCTAATTCTCTGGAAATAGTACCACTGGAAGCATGGCAAAAGGATCTGAAAAGTGCCTTGAAAAAACCTCTTTTAGTTTTCCAGCTGTGCCTTTTCAGCAAGCAGCAGGATCCACAAAAAATTAGTACTGCCAAACAACTGATGATCAGGTCCACAGCAGGTATTTAAGGAAGTGGTAACAAAAGCTGCAGTAGACCCTTTGCAGACAGCCCAAAAGGGAAAATGATACTGAAATATTTATCATGGGAAGTGATACGTGAAAGACGCACCAAAAGCATGATGCTTGGCCTGATAAAAGACACACCACTGTAAAACAACAGATAAGAATGGGGAAAAAGGGAGAAAAGTCAGCTTTCTTTTAATGTCACAACTTTAACCACTAAACCCAACTTTCTTAGTGCTCCATTCCTTGCTCCTGTCTTACTCACCTCTGTGCTGAAAGCTGAGCAGCACTAAAAAGGTTTGGGTTTACTGAGTTCTAAACAGATTAGGCTCGTTTAATATTTTCTTTAATATTTTTAGGCTATGAATCAAATTATTAAGAGATTTGTTACGGGTTTGAGATGATTTTTTCCTACGTTAATCAAGATCTATCATGCAGCCGTCATTCCTTGGGAAATAACTCCCTTGGACCAGATTTTCTGGCACAGAAAGCACTGCATGATGCTGCTGCATAGGCAGTAATTTTAAAACTCTTTTGTTTATCTTGACTCAACTCCATTTACTTCTCATCCACTTATACACTTACCAGGTCTCATTTCAACTCAGTTTCATTTGTATATCTCAAACCCATCATTGAACCATACAATTTCAGAACACATTAAAATATAATGGTGAAAATATAACTGCTTAAAAACTCTTTTTACTGAGGGTAAAAAAAAAACCAAAAAACTCCAAGGCCATCACCATAAACTTCTTGAATGCAGTATAAACTTGTTGCTTCAAGTAAATTAAAAATAAGAATTTAAACTGGATGTGCCAAACTTAAAACATAACACTAAATGCTCCAGGAGAAGGAAAAAAAAAGTCAACCAAAAGCAAGCAACAGACTGAACGCTTTGGCCATGCAATGTGCCTTGATTGTGCTTTAATATAAGTTCAAAAACATCTAAAAACTCTGAAGAAATATAGCCTGACCTTCTTTCCCTTTTGCCTGTTTCAAGTACTCTTAGGCCTGTATATTCTGCTGTTTAATGAGGATAGGAACATTTGTTCAATTTAATGTTTATAATATTAAGATGGAAAGGTTCAATGTGATAGTCAAATATACAAGAGCTCAGCAAAGTTTTTACTAGAAGGTAAACTTGGTTTTGTAGCCTGATATTATACCTAGTGAATTTAGTGCAGACTGCATCTTCATCTTGGAGAAAAATCCCTAAAAATATTTAGCATTTCATTTTTCCAGGAAATTTTAAGGGTGTTGCACATGCTCAGCAGTTTCTAAAAACCAAACTTCAAATGGTTTTTCAGCATGAAGTTAGGTAAAAGAAAATTTCTCGCTGGCAAATTAAACACACAGAAGAAATTCCCAATTTTCTTGCATGCAACAGTCACTATTTTATCAAGTTATCAACCATGAGGTATAACTGAAAAACAAAACAAAAATGCTAGTAGACTTAATGTGTGCTCCTCTCACTTTTCTAATGCTATGAACATCCTATTTTTTCTTTTAATTGGTACATTGGTACTCCCCTCCTGGGAGATGATACCAAGCCAGAGTTTGACAATGAAATAAAGTAACTTTTTTCCCCACACTGTAGGAAGCCCAAGTTAAAAGGATTCAGTTTGTGCTTTGACAGCTTGCAAAGTCACAATGACTTCAGGAAGAATAGGAACAGTTCTTCAGTGCAGCAATGTGCCATGCTGAACTCTGTCTTACACAAAAATTAATATACCAGTCTGTTCACTTGCCTCTCCACCTCAGTTTAAATGGTTGCAAGTATGTTTGATTTGGGAAAGACAAAGATCTGTACTGTACCTGTCTTAAAAAGAAATGTAATGTGCACATAACATTGAAATATATGATACTTGGAACAGACAAAAAGGAGTGCTCATGAAAATCCCTGCAAAAAAATTAATTAAAAAAAAATAAATCAAGATCTGGGCTTTCATTTAACATTTCATGTTAAAAAAACCAAACCAGCCTAACAACAAGCAAACAATTCTTCTGTCTTTGTCTAACACATATAAGATGCTCTGCTCCCTTCTGCCATGCTTTTTAGCCTCCATAACCTCAAACAAAAAGAACAAAAAGCAAATGAACTCCAGGTATAAGGTGCACTGTATTAGTGTGTCTCCTTCACAGTTTCTGTCATCACAGCTCAGCTGGAAGGCGTTTACCTGCCCGAGTGGGTTCCTATGGCGACCACTGCTCCGCTGGGATGGAAATCCGCACAGTGCCCGGGTTCCTGCACGGAGAGGCACAGACACGTCACCGCCCATCCGCATCCTGCGGGACCAACACCTCTCCTTACACCAAAGCTATCCTGAAAGGCTGAGCTGAGCTGACACAGGAAAAACCAATCACTTAGCAGCATGCTAATCCTCAGGCAGCTCTTCTCTTAGTGTTATCAGTGACATGCACTGCAAGAACACCTTGAGAGTAAAGGGCCTACAGTTGTGTGTAAAAAATAATTTTGCTTGGATATTAGCAGAGAACTAGCCAAACTATGAAATGAATGACAGAAAGGAAAGGAGATCTAAAGCCAAACCTTCACAGCTGTATGATACCCTCTTCAGGTTGTTCGAATAACAGGGAAAAAAATAAACTGTAACAAGAATAAGGGACTAGGATTTATTCAAGTGGGCTTGTCAAAATGACATCAAGCAATGGTAAACAGATTACAACTTACACAATGTCTGATGAACCTTGCTAAGTTTATCAAAGCTTCCAGATAGCTGTTTTTAAAAGCTTAACTGTAGGATTTTTGCTAGCAATCAGGTGGGACAAGAGTGTTACAGAAATTGAATGCTTTTTCCTATTTTCTAGCTTTATATTTAAATTAAAGGGTTGACATACATCTAGCAGCCTGGTCCATTCCAGTGTGTGGTCCACAGAGTTCCACATACAAACTTGCCTATCTTGGGCACATGTTAAAAATAAGTCTTTGAAAGGATGAGATGCCAGTCCCCAGAGTTCATCTGTATGTCCCTAGAAAGAAACCACATGTGATTTAACAATTAATAAAATGAAGATTCTTAAAATAACACATAAAGAGAAAATCTTTAAATTTTTGGGTTATACTTCAAAAAACCAAATCATGCTTACCTGTACTTCTACTACAAAACCATCGTTAAATGTTCCCCTCAAAACAAAGTTTCGCGAAGTACCCACTAAAAATTGATCAGCTTTTCCTTCTGCTACTGCTCTGATTGTTCCATACTGGTCAGGAACCTGGGAAAAGAAACATCTGTCAAATCACATCAGGCATCTTGATAGATGCCTCATCTTGGAGGCCACAAATAGAGCACAGTGACAGTATCAGAACTGGAGTTCTCCCAGTAAAAAGGAACAATCCAATTATTATAAGCTCTCGATACGGCTTGACCTGAAACCTCCTTCATGTATTTGTTCAGTACAGGCCATACAAAATCTTATTCCAAGACAATCACAGTTATATCATTTTAACAACTTTTAATAACTAAATAGAAAAAAATTACTCATTAAATTACATAGCTTTTAAGTGTCAAATTCACTAAACAAATGCACTCCACAGCCTTACAACTCATAAGGAAAGGAATAATACACAGTTACTATTTACTTTCCAAAACACATTTTGAAAATTAAGAAAAATCTTGTGGCACACAGTAAATGCTTCCTGATTTTCTTAGTTTTTCCTGATTAGCCTAAAGTAAATGCCTTATGTTAGCAATGATTCTGAATTTTATTAACTTTGTTTATTGCAGGCTTGAATTCTAATACACTGCTTTATTTTACAGTGTGCAACTGTTTGTTTTCTAAATTATTTTATTTGAGAAAATACACTAATATTAAGTGATAACATAAGACAGAAAAATCAGTCTGTCAGGATTCTGGTAACGTAAAAATTAGCTTTAACATTACATTATTAACAAAAGGAAAACAGAGACACTGATATGAATAGAGTGTGTTACTGAAGCCTAAGAACTTTATATGATTGGTGGTTACCTTCTTTGTCATGTTTTCTAAATGTCAGTATTAGATTTAAGGCAGCAACAAATTCTAGATTGAACTTACGTAAGTGTTAAGAAAAAAATGCTGCTATAAATGGACAATAAGTAAGTGGAGTAAACCAATGTTTAAAGAACCGTTTAAGGAGAACACATTATTTCAAGATAAGGGAAAACCCAAGCTTTTAAAATCCAAAATACATGGCCTTTTCCAGTTCATCTCCACTGAGCTAGCACTGCCATATTGCCAAATCAAAAAGAACAGACATATTCACTGAACACCTGGTTTAGGATAAATTTAAAAGAAGGTCCTCATCATAACTTATTTATCATTAATTATTACAGAATTCCAATATGTATTCTACCACTTGTTTACCTTATGTCAAACATTCTACTAAAACCCTCAAATGCTGGTGACATTGTCTTTCTCTGGAGAGGCAAACTTATAAAAACACAGGCACTGCTAAAGAATATCCTCAAACATCCTCTCAAACAAGATGAATTAAAAAAAAAACCCAAACAACTAAGGAAAGGTTTTGAAGAAAGAAAACACTTAAAATTTCTGTTCAATTTAAACACAGGAGAACTGAAGCCTAATACAGGCTCATTTGTAGGCTAAAATTTAAATCCTTTTATAATAAAACATTGTAATCCACTTAAACAGCAGCCAGAAGGTATTCTTTCATCCTAACTTCCCCTACTAAGGATGGGGAAGGCTCTGTCTTGCTAGTCAGCACCTTGTTCAAGGCAATTTCTTTGTCACTCTTGCTTACCTCAATTTCCCTTTCAGGATTCAAATCATGATCCCACAGGATGATCTTTCGGTCCTTCCCACCTCCAGTTAGCAGCATTCCATTCCTCATTTGACAGAGTGTGAACACACTGCCATCATGAGCTTTGATTTGTCTGCTTATCTGATATACTCCTGTATGCACAAAAAAGAAAATGAGAAAGAACACCACTCATTTTTTCACCTAGGGTTTAGGAGAAGATTTGCCTTTAGGCAGAAGAATAAAGGAAGTGTTTAATAATAATTACATTTGGACTGTCAGGCTCTTAGTATTGCAAACACAAGGTGGTAGTGTTTTCTTACAGGATAAAAAAATAAAACAAAGGGCCTGCCTTTCTGAAGAAAAACTTTTTTAGATTGATTGTCCTACAAAATGCGAAGGCAAAACCAAAACCAACAATTGCTAGAATGCTTTCATTTCCCTGCTTTCCAAAGGAACACAGTTTTTCCAGATGCAAGAGAAACTGTCTTTTAGAGTCAAAAAATATCTAGCAAGTCATTATTAGAAAAGAAGTAAAGCTACTTTATTAAAAGAAACTATTATTAGAAGACTTGTTGTCTATAGTCTTTTGGGAATAAAAGGCCAATTATTTATAGCAAAGTTTCCAGGATGCATGAACCTAATATCTAATGCTGGATGCTGCCACACATAAAAATAGTACAACCAGCATTTGGCATCTATCAAGACAGCAGTCTACCCAAAGGAAAATACTTGGAAGAATGAAGGAGATGAGAAAATTAAACAACAAGGGCAGCAAAAGAAGCCTTTTGCAGCTTCACCAGGTCTTCACATCAAAAGAACTGCTGTTGGAAAGTAATTAAAAAAACCCAAACAAGATTCTGGTGCTGCATATTTTCAAATAGAAATCACAGAAAAAGTGAAACACCACCCAACTATGAGCTTAACTTTGCTGACTCTGCCTATGGCTCAAGTCAGTTCAAATCAGTGTGCTCTCTGAAAGAGCATATGAGATCAAGTCCTGTGACCAATCTAATGTGATAAGCCAACGAAAAACCCCACCTTTAGTTAAGCCAACATAAATAAATATTCTATTTGATAATGCTTAGGGTTATACTGAAAAAATGTTATTTTTGCACAAGAAATTAAAAATTAAACATCAGATATGTTGAATTACTTTTCCATTACAGTTAGCTTGAAAGATGAGAAAAAGATTTACCTACAAAATCAGACTTGCTGTTAAAAATGTACTTTTTATATGAATGTTTTCCTGGCATACCAATTTAAACCAGAGTGTTTGAAATAGCTGCCAAGTAAAATGAATTATCATTGAATTTATGAGGGCTCAGCTGTGCCAGGTCTGCATATGTTGGGTAACAAATCATTTTCCTTTCTTTTTTACAAAAGCTTTGCTATAAAGGGTTAGTTCAATTTCAAATTTCAAATTTATTTTTATAAGGTATTTCAAGACTTGAGGATCTGCTAAACTAGAAACTGTTATTCATGTAACTGCTACAACTAAGCATTGTAATTGCACTTCACATACAAGTCCTATTAACGTCAGCTCCACCACTTAACGGTACTCCTCTAACACTAAACATGGTGCAACATAAGCCTGAAGAGGCAAAGGCAGCCTGCAGAATCCCCAAACAGATCCTACAGCCTTTTTCAAATCACCAGATCAAAGGAAAGCTGATTAACCACATTTTGTAAAAACGCAAAACATTTATATAAAGTAGTTTTCATTCATTTCATGCTCAGTCTCGTTAATTATAAAGAAATCCCAGACTGCTCTAAAGTCAGCAAATTCATAGGACTTGCAGGACTTTAGTACCACCTGTTACTGATAGGAAGTGTATGCTCTGAGTCAGGCCTGTTTCTCTATTCCTTCCCTAATGCCATCCTTTACGTTTGTCTTCTACAGACTATGTAAAATTTGTGATTAACTCCGAACGTATCCTACCTTTAGCTCCTTTTCCTGGAGTAGCTTCTACAGTAGTTTTGCCCCATATAAGTATTATCCCACCTGAGTCTCCAGTGAGCACATCACCATTTCCCAAGAAAGCCAAACACTGAACAAATTTGGGTTTCTCATATTTCTGAAACAAAATAAGCAAGAGAAAGGGATAATTGTTTGTACTTGTTACGTAATTAGAATAATGCATCCACACTCTTACACCCTGCATATACATAAGCAGAATTTAACCTTTTTTTGTATGTTTACCTCTCTGATCAGACAGTACATGGTAACAACGAAGCAAAAGTACAGAAAACATGATTTCCATTGATTTAAAACTGTCCTGGTATCAAAATATTATTACCCCAAATATCCCTTGCTTCCTTGATAATGAATTGCCGCTCCAGGTCCAGAAAAATATATGAGATTTGCCACATGTTATTATGGTATTTGCATCAGTGGGATGGAATTCTACAGCAAGAACAACTTCATTTGTAGTCTGAAATAATAACAGAAACAATATTTATTCAGATAGGACATTAACTACTAGAAACACATGTAAACCTCCAAGTCTTAGAACAGAGATACGTAAAACTAGATAGCTTATCATATGCTTGAAAGTATTTCTAAGTGTTCTGTGCTAAGTCAGCTGTCTGAATGACTGCACATATAATTTTATATATATTGATTTTTCCCATGCGTAAGAGATCTTTATTAAACTTCAGTACACAAGTTAGGGTTTTATGTTCCCTTTTAAAACACAAAAGCTTCTGCTCTCTCGAACAGCTAAGACTTCTGCCAAGGAAAAATGAATAAAAGATATATAAAAATATAAAAGACACTTTTTTGGATTGAAAACCCTGATCAGTTTTTAGACAGACTGGTTTGCTATTCTGGGTAACAAAGCTGTGACAGAGGCAAGTAAGACAATGATAATATTGTAGGATTATATCCATCATTCTCTTTCTGAAATTCTGTAAAAATTCTTTTGGGTTCTTTGTTTTCCTTTCCTCCTCACGAAGAAGAAAGAGAGAAGCCTGCATAACTCAAACCTTTGAAACATAGGGTCCCACCTTTGTATTTTTACTGGGTGCATGTACTTTCACTGAATTACCAACATCTTAAAGTATCTCATCCTTTACCAATAGACTTTATAAACATAACAAACTGACTGGTCATTTACTTAACTCCTAACGTACATTCAACCAAACTGTCTTTGAAGACAAATCTCCTGCAGGCAGTGACTACAAAACAAGAAAGTAAATGCATTTATTTCTACAGGATTTCAAAACAGGCTGCCCAGAGAGGTTGTGAAGTCTCCTTCTCTGGAGATACTGAAAATCCGCCTGGGCATGATCCTGCGCAATCTGTTCTAGGTGAACCAGCTTTGGCCTGGGGGTTGGACAAATGACCTCCACAGGTGCCTTCCAACCCCAGCTGTTCTGTGATCTATACATAAGAGGGCTGTTAAATCACATCTTTGAGAGCTACTTTTCCTACTTCACCACTTTTGGCTTACTTTGAAAAAAAATCTTAAGTTTTCTTTTTTTTTTTTTTTTTTTCATGGCCATATTTATTGAATTATGTTTCTCACACAGTCTTCACATGAGCAAATCTGCTATGGCAAAAAAAATCATTTGGAATCTAAGGAATGAAAACCTTAATGGAGTTCAGCTAAGAAACAGCTTTTGTTTTGCATCCCAGCTCAAGGAATGCAACTCTGCTCACACCATCTTCTGTGGAAGGTGCTTAAGATACTGTAAGACCAAGTCCTAAATGTGAATAAGTTCTGAAGGGCAAGCTGTCCCTGCCAAATAATTTTTAGCCAATTCTGAAACACCAAGGAACTCCCCTGAGTGCAAAAACAGTCAAAACATAATGTCAGTGAACGGGAAATACAAGGCATATGCCAAATAGTTTCACATAAAACATCAAAATAAAAATGAAAATGCTGTCATAGAATTAAATTACAACTTGTAGAATACAGTTAGTATTGGTCAACATAATCTAGAGAAAACAGGTCAAACCAACATGATTTTGTTACCTGAAATGGCAAGTTTGTAATGATATAGACATATATGCTTGTGGAGCATGATTTATAAAAATAGACAAATACTCAGCTCCACATGCATGAAATATTTGCTTGCTTGATACTGGATAACATGAAGGATTGGGTGTTCCCAGTGAAATCAGCTTTACATGAGCACTGAGTGCAACACCTCTGAACACATCTCATTGGTCTGAAATTTGGAAAGGTTCAAAAAGAAACAAACACAGACAAGACTGCAATCCACGAAAGAACTTAGGAATTCAAATGAGAAGAGACACATACTGAGAATCAATAACCAGAATTTAATTCAGACAAAATTGAAATAAGGTATGTCTAAAAGTATTATATTTTTTTAAACAACTACAGACTGAATCATCAGTTTAGTTTCTTAAAGTTCCCAGGATTTATTTTTTTTTAAAATTAAGAAACCATTAGAAAATTGCTTTATTTGCATTGGCTTTTCAGGATGAGTAAAATGTAATTACAAACCCTTCAATATTCAAACCTCTTCCAGTAAACAAGTTAAGAATACATTTCTGTGGAACCCTTAAACAAGCCAGCAGTATTACACAGTTGCAGTTTCCAAGTAAGATCAAAAGCATGTCTCACAAACTTGTATTTATGGGAATAAAACCACTTGCATTTCAGAATATTCATGTGCAAACATTACCTTTATCTCTGCTATTTTTGATTTTCTCTGCCAATCCCACACAGTAAGCATATGCTCGTTAGAGTCATCAATTACACACAAATGAGTACCAGAATCCTAAAGGAAAAGAAAAAAAAGAAGTACTGACAAAGTACCATCATATCCAGTTTACAAACAGGGCAGGGCAAAGGTATTTTAAAAAATCCACAAAGGTACAAATATAAATTAACCAAGTCCTTTTAAAGTAATTATAACCTCAATATATATTTATGGAATTTTCCTTTTTTTTTTTCCTTAAAGACAAACATAGATTTCTGTCTAATCTCATAAAAAATGATCATGCTTCAAATAACATTCTAGGAAAGCTTTAAAAGTATCTTACCAAGTCTTTACTCTGGTTTTGTTTGTTGGTTTTTATTGCTGTTTTTCTTTGTTTTGTTTTTGGTTCTTTTTTCTTTGTTGTTTGCAATTTCATGCTAGCAGCAAAATGATTTAGTTTTCTATTCTATAAATATTTTGTTTTTCTTTAGGTCTCAGAGGACAGACACACAGCTCCACTTGTGTTTTTTTCCTAAATGCCACCATCACATACACACAACTACATTATTAGATTCTGTAAGCCTGTCTCCTTTTTTCCTTATAAAGTACCAGAAGTTTCATCATGTAGTTGGTAAAATGGCACCAAAGGTAACACTTTCGGAAAAAAAAAATTGCTTACAGAGGAGGTAGAGCAGCACCTACACTATTAAATAACTGAAACCACTTATTTTGAACAACTTTACAACAAAATGGTAAATATATGGCTACATGTAATTAAAGGAACAGAGAAAAATCTTAAAACAACACCATACTTATTCCCAGCAATGCATACTTGCACAAACCAGCTGTTTCAATGACATTTGTAGAAAGATTTGGAGGAGAGTTTAATTATCTTAAAGTTGATTCTTGCACTTCATTCTCTAACAAATTATGAAAATAGAGATGGCTAAAGTTATTATTCCCAAGCACTATTCTGAGCAGTAATATGCAAATAAATGTGTGAATTATTAGATGGGAAGAAACCCTGAAGACAGCATTGGTGACGTACGCAGCTCTTGTGGGGGTTAATACATTTTATGGTAAAAACACAGTTCTAGATATTGCACACAAACTATTTCAGTCTAATGAGCAATCATGTGAGACTAATAAGGAATCAAATTCAGTTTCAGCTGCAAAACAGAACCAATAAAAACTAAAATCCAGTCCTCAAAAATTCCCTCGGTTTTTTGTTTTTAAAATAATGGAGTGCATTCTTATCCACATTGAAAAAGATCTCTATCCAAGTATGTAAGTTTCATTGGTTTGTTGGAGTGACAGGAATGCCAGCACTCCTTTCACATTATTTACTGAAACACAAAACGTACTATATCTAACAGAGCGACATTTCAATGCTATGAAATTCCTTTCAATTGCTTTCTTTCTTTCAATTGCTAAGTGAAACTGCAGCAAGAGAGTGCAAGAATTTCTTTTCAACAGGTCACCCAGAGACACTGTTGAATTTCCATTCTTGGAGATTCCCAGAAGCCAGCTGGACCACAGCCTGAGCAGCCTGCTCTGACAGAACCTGCTGTGAGCAGGACAGTGGATGAGGTGATCTCCAGACATTCCTTCCCAGGACACCTCAGCTGTCCTGTAACTCTCTTCCTTTATTAGTAAAATATTGCAGACATTGTTTTTCTGCATTTTCTGTTTTTTACCTATATTAATTCTTCTTGATGGAATGCAAGAATCCAGCCTGGGTTTTCAGGAGGTCTGATATGTCTCAGTCTTTTGGCAAAAATGCAGTGGCAGCTTAAAGATTAAGATATGCTCATATTTTACAAAAAGAAGCCCCAACTCATTTCCAAATTTTAAATGAGAACTTTCTGAATGCCAAGTAGTGCATCTGCATGTGCTACCAATTTTTCTGATAAATTCTATAGGCCCAGTAACAAAGCCCTCTATTTTTTTCCTATATAAAAGAAGAGGCAAAAAAGTGAACAAGCAATTCCTTGGGAAAAAAATAGCACAAGATAATGTGAGGGTTGTTTTTTTTTTTTAAATTTCCTGTTGGTGGACAAAAACTACTACTCCAGCTGTGAAAGCAAAGAAAAGTTAACCCTCCTATCAGAACTCACTAAATTTTGTCTTCACAAACCTCACTAACAAATTTGTTTTTGACACCAAAATAAAAAGAACCAAGCTCCTCACAAACAAAACCAAGCCACCAAACCCAGTGTGGACTTCGATGTCTTGTTAAAGTTTTTTTTGCCTGCTATTTATTTACCGTGTTGGTTTGTTACCGCAATTTTACATGTGCCATTTCCTGTTTTTCCAGCTAGTTTGCTGTCAGCTGCTTTTATAAAGTATACAGAAACTTTAGTGACACACTTTTAATACCGAAAGAGATCAGATAGACAACCACATGCAAAATCTCCAGAGATGTCCTTCCCGTTCCCATAGGACTGGCCACGTCCTACGAACATCCCGAGGAACCGCGCCCATCTTACCGCTTTGGAAAAATCCAAGCAGCCCACTCCGCGCTCAAAGGTGCCGAGGCCGATGACCTGCAGCGTCGCCAGGCTCACCGAGTCCCACACTCTAACATGGGGCTGCAGGGGCTGCGTGGAAAAGCAACGGGACAAACAGGTCACAAGCAGGGAAAGCACCGGGGCCGGGGCCGCGCTCCCTGAAGCAGCTGCTGCCTGAATTACAAACTGCAGAGCAAAATGCAGGATGACCTGTGCTGGTGATGCTGCTGGGTACTATTCTCAAAGTCAAAAGGGGGAAGTCAAGGCAATGTGGTTTCTTATGTCTGGGCTACCAATGTAGCAGCAGGGCCATTGAGGCAGGAAAGTGGCATTTGGTAGTTGTGAAAATACTTTAACCAATTCAAGTGAATGAATAATGGAAGATTCATCTTGCATTTCAGACCCCAGACTAGCAATATTATGCAACAACTGAAAATAATAATCAAATCTGGGCCTATATATATAAATTAGGAAAAAAAGAAAAGAAACAAACCCTGCTGCACTGAGCCTCTTAACCATCACCAACCACTCAATGAAAATGTCCATGGTTACATTTCATACAACTACTATCCCACACTAGCTCAGAAACAATCACAAATTAATGGGGCTTAAGGACACCATTCACCACTGAAAGTGACAAATCTTTGTACTGATGGAACAACAAACCAACCAGCTCTAAAAAGAGTCAGAAAATGCTTGGTGGAAATCATGTATACAAAAATTAAATTTCTTACAAAATATTAAAAATTAAGTTGAACATCTGAAAAGAGAGTTATATTTAACATGCTTCTACACTTTATAGCATCTGTCTTTTTTTTTCCCCCTCTGTTTATAACTTCATGAAAATAATCCAATTATTCAAATTCTGACAGAATTATGCCAAGAGGTGGAGAGCAACATTTAAATATACTGGCTCTCAAATGAGCAAGTTTATAGGAAAGCTTGGCATACCATCCATGAATTCTCACAGATGGTTTCCTCTTCCATGAAGCCTTAAGACTATACTGACTCACAGAACTTGATATTTGCTCTCCCTTGGGAGAAGACATATTCAAAGTAATATGACAGAAATGATGTGGCCTTATAAATCAATTACAAGCTTCATGTTTGCTTGCAGATAAAGGACTTTATGAGCTTCTACCCTTTTTAATGTATGGTGGAGTGTTTCATTGTTACTGTCTTTTGCTAGAGATACTGGCTGTTACCTGAGAAACTCAAAATATCTCAGTAAATGCAGTACATAATATAAACTGCAGACAGAAGGTGATGATTAAAAAACCCCAAACCAGTTTTTCCTGATTTTCAAAACAAGATACTACTGCTCAACAGCTCTATTACTTACCCTTCCATCTTTATCCACTCCAGCTAACTGTCCTGTTGCAATTCTAATTTTGTCTGGATGAACTGCAAGACTAAGACAGACAGAAATATGACTTGCTTTTGCTGTCATAGGTCTTCAAAACTGAGAGGTGTTTTGTAAATTTTTTTATTTGTTTCTTAACAAAAGCCCATGAAGACACTTATGATCCTAAATCCCACTTCTAAGGAGACAACTTGAATGTTTCTCATTAGATATTTCATTCCACGCTGTATTGATGGTTTGCTGGCACACAACCAGGAGTGCCAGAAAAGCCCTCTCCACATGTGCTCTGACACATCTCAGGTTTGCACTACACTGGGAGTCTACTGTAACAAAATCTACATTGTCTCGTAATGAACCTCCTACACACAGTTATCTGCCGTATTTATACACACTACAGTGTATTTTATGCCTAAACCCAGAGATGTTATGAACCCAGGGAAAAAAAGGCAGAAAAGTTGGCTGAGGGCTTGCCTGCGCACCCAGGAGTCAGGGATTACCACCACTTGAAATGAGTTACTGATGTAATTGTACTAATGATGTGTGGTGCACTACTAGCGGAAGTAAAATTCTGCCCTCACTTATCACATTTTGCTTTGAAGCTGATGTGGAAAAACAGATTTTAGATAATACATCCTTTCAGTCCTTTTTTATCTATATTCTTAATTGCTTTCTCTGTAAAACTGCAATGGTGAAGAAAGCCATTGAAAGAATAAAGGGGGCCAGGGCAAACCTGAAGAGGTCATAATGACAAAAAAAAATTACAATTCAGTTCAATTTTCTGAACGAAAGTGAAGAACACCAACTGGCAGCATTCCTCCCACAGGAAGCAATTACACAGACAAGACAAAAGAGCTTTAGATGTCAAATTTTGTTCGGTCAGGTACTGTACAGTAGAGAGTTTATGTTCACTGTTCCATTTTGTGCACTACTCTTCAGACTAACACAGCAAATTCTGTAACTGCCTTTGCACCCACAATGACATTGGCTTCAATTTTCCTTCTCTAGCTTTTTTTTTTGCAAACATCTTTCCCTTCTCTAGCTTTTTTTTTTTGCAAACATCTTTCTGATTTTCCTGATTATCTTTATACTTGGATGGGGCATTTTTTACAAAATATGATTGCTCAGTTTTCGACATGGTTTTCTAGTTCTCGTTTAAGATTACACTTTTGTCATACTGCCTGTAAACAACTGATTTAGAGTCAGGCTAACAACAATTTTTAATTTCTGGGACAACTATTTGGAATAATTTATGCAAAGATCCTTTCTTCAGCCTGGCACTCTTAGATTGTATACATATCCCCTTGTTTTACATTTAAACCAGACATCCTAAGCTAGCATGGACTGCTCTAACACCATTTGTTTGTGCTGTTTTTACTACAGTGAAATCTACTGGGACTGATTAAACAGGAAATAACTACAACTACAATGACATTAATTAGTTTGTACATATAGCAGGAGAGGAAAAGAACTATTTCTGCATTATTACCCACACACTCACATGCAAACGTTGTATACTAACCATTTAACGCAGTCTGTGTGACCCAAGTAGTGCCGCTGGGTTCTCTCCTCATAGTTAAATAGTACCACCACTGAGGCTATGAAATACACAATTTCTCCGGTAGGAAGGAGGTAAACATTGGCTCGACAGTCTCTTCCACGATACCCATATCTATATTTTATTTTTAGTCAAGGATTTCATAATCACTGAATACCAGAAAAAACCCAACCAGCTGGTTTTTTTTACCCTTAAAGGATTCCTGGGGAGCTCTCACATCAGCAAATGCTCTTTAAGTTTTTCCCTCTGGAACTACAGCACTATTTCACTAATACAGTTTAAAAAGAAAACAAAAAAAAAACCCATACAACTGGACTTCAGGAACCCAAATCCCTCACAAGAAATGATGATCACTGATGTAAAAATAAGATATGGTAGAAGTAAAGCAAACACAGTATTGCAGTTTTGTAAAAACTTTCATGTGAAATTTCATTAGGTAACAGCAGAACTCAGTATTCTAATTTAACACTTTTTACAGCAGCAGAGCTCTGTATCAGCAGGCTGGGCAGCAGAGCGTTGCTTTCATTTGGCCTTTTAAAACAATTCCTAATGCCCTACAGAAAAAAGGCAAGCTTCTGTACAGCAGCTGCCAAGTTCAGGAAAGATTTCTTTAGACCACTTTAAGAGTATTTTTTAAACAAACCAAACTTAAAAGGAATTTACACAGTGAAAAATATTATATCCAAATCAACCCAAAACATATAAAAGGCATGTTTTCTGTAGGAATATGCACAGCTCCTAATGACATTCAGAAGTTTTACACACTGTGAACGAGCCTTGGTTGGCACTGATCAAACGTTATTACAACTCGTTATTTCTTTGGAACAGGTGCAGTTTTCTTCCTCTAGACTATTAATGTGGCTGCCTGCCTATATTTCAGTTCCCTGGGTCACCAGGAACAATTAACATCATAACTCAGACTTTAACATCTAACTATGCAGCCCCAAAAATATTATTTTCCTGTTATGTCGTGCACTTTAGAGAGCCTTCCACTTCATTGCCAACTAATACACCTGCAACAGCAAGAAAAAGATGGGAAACACATTAAGCAACTTTAGCTAAAGGATTCTAGCTTCAGGTCCTGGTTAGTAAGATAAATAAAAGGAAGTGAAAGGCCCATGTGGAGAAAGCTGGATGGATGAAGATGGCCCTTTCTCATAAATGAAGGCAGGTGCAGTAGTTCAGGTTTGGGAGTACCTAAACTGGTATCCCCTAATCTGATAGCCTGACCTCTGTTCTCCATGAAAAAGAGAGGTTTCCTTTCTATCACAAATAGCAAAATGGGGCAAAATGGGGCAAAAATGCCCCACTGCACTACCCCACTACCCTTCCTCTTCTGCAGTGTCACCAGACCAGAGGAACACTTACAAAATTAAACACATGCTGTAACTAAACAATAGTTCAAAGAGGGACACTGCATTTAGCTGTCAATTAAACCCCTTTGGAGGGTGGAAAACAAAACAGATTTATATCTTGCTGTCTTCCATTTAGTAGGGAAGAACACAATGGCTCCTCTGAAGCAGAGATTATTCACTGGCTTGCTAAGCAAACGATATTGAGACAAGTGCTGATACAACACAATGCTGAGGGCAGAAAAAAAGGATGCCTCTGCTTCTCCTCCATTACTATTTACTTCTGCACTCGATTTTCCTCTTTCTTCTTTTAAACACTGATGAAACTAAAATAAACCCCAGAATGGCCCTTTATAAAAAATAACAAACCAAACAACTGAACTTTCAAAAGCAATGGGCTAAAAACCAATGAAAATATTTTTTCTATCCTGAAGCATTAACAGCGCTATGTTAAATACGTTCTCAGAGGAGAGAGGGAGAATTTGCTCATCTGCTGTACCCAACAGGGAATGTATTGATAAGGATTTAGTAAGATTGACACCTTTGAACATTCATCCTAGAAAAGTATTAATGATTTACATAAACATGTCTTTCCACAGCCAAGCTAGAGCTAAATACTTTGGCACCCACAACTGAGTTCCAACATTCACGAAGCCGAGAGAAAAAAAAATTACATTTTCTTTTACCTTCCTTTCTTTTACCCCTCCTACAAAATAAAATACCAAAGAGTGGCTGCATTTTCTAGAAGCACATTTTTTTACAAACACGCAAAGGAACCACCTCTTTTGTGGGACGATATTTTTTGCTTTCTTCATTCTCCATCCCAGACTATCTTGAGTGAAAAAAAGAGGGGTTGTTGCTCCACAGCATTTCTTTCCTGCTCCACACATGCAGAACTAAGCAGCATATACAGTGCAACACAATTAATACAATAAAATTAATGCAATCATTGACTATGTCTCTTCAGAAAAAGGGGTGACACATCTTTGATGCCTGATTTCCACTGAATTTCAGTGTTAATCTTCCAGTGAAACTGATGATTAAATCAGGGAAATTGAGAGATAGTTGCCTTGATATTGTGATTATTTCTCACCAATTACAAATACTGTTTTGCCACAACATTCAATATGTTTAAAAACTTTAAGTTTTGGGGGTTGTTTGTTTGTTTTAACTGGCTAAAAATAGCTACCGCCCTCATGAAAAGTGATCTACCGTACACCAGAATTCAGCAGTATATTTACCACTGTCTTCAATTATTCTTAGACAGAAGAGCACTACTGCTAAAAATAATCTCATAAAACGGAGTCTGAAATATCCTCCTGAAATTGAGCTCCTATACACTGGGAGAAAGAATCTACGAAGTCACTGTCAAAAGCTGCACTGTGACCTCTGAAGCTACTAAATAAGCCAATTTTACTATGACTAGGAATGTCAGATATGCTTTAACCAGTTTTGAAGTGCAGTAGCAAAGACTGTACTACAAAACAGGGATACTCAAACTCAATTATTCAACTTAAATGACATCACTCAGGAACCAGACACAGTCAAAAGCTCAGACTCCCCCATGAGCTGCTTTATCTTGTCAAGCAGCTTAGGCATTTCTTCAAATGACAATAATCTGCAAGGCAGACAAAAGCTAAGTTTCCCTAGTTGAATTTACAGTACAGAGTACTAGGAGTTGAATAAACCTAAAGGAAACAGCTAAAAAGGAAACCCCCCCATCTCCCAAACCAACCAATAAACAACAAAAAAACACCCCAATAATCTGCCTGTTGTTTACTTGCAGTTGGTCATAGTTGACCACTATTTTCCAAAAGAGTAACAGCAAAGGAAAACCCAATTATAAAATCATCCAGAAGACAGGAGAATTAAAAGACTTCAAAACAAAACCTATGAATGCAACTATTCAACACTCAGTTGAGCTTTCAGGTGCGAATCACTGACATCAGTAAAATACTCAGTAAATCACTGTCCTCATGCCTTTTTAATAAGGTGTACAGGGTTCAGTTTGCCATCATATTTGCAAGACACAGCCACCTTGCAGATCTGTTCCCCTGGCTAAACCTAAGCATAAAGCAGAAGGTCTGCTGCTGCTGCATTTTCCAAACTGAAGAGCAATTTTGTTCAAATTCATAGAGACCAATATTTAGTCTTCATAAATTTTACTGCCTTTTCCTCATTTTCTTCACCTTTCCATCCAAAAGATACCCTGCACTCATAAATATATGGTCTGATTTGGGATGACATTTCCTTAAACAGATTCAAAAACATATGGACAGTCTCTTTCAACTAGATTTATTTCACTTTAATTAGACCTCAGCAGCCAACTGGTTTAACCTGAACTTAAGGTTCTTGGACATTAAATGTGTCCACACTGGGATTTGCACCTACTTAACTGAGGGTGTGATTTCATGATCAGTTTTCATCAGTCCAAACTGCTCACTGATGCTGGAAATTCAAGCTGATGTTCCTCCAGTATGCCAGTTCCAGTACCTGCATGTTGGTGAGGCAAATCAAACTAATGTATTGGTCCTGCTTGAAAATTAACTCCACAAAAAGAGATTACATTTCAGCCACATCACTGACTGACCCAATTCACTCCACAGTCATGAGTGCCAGCATCAGCAACCAAGAGCTGTGATGGCTGGAAAATTGGGTACCACAGTTTTACAAAGCATGAATAAAAGCTCTGTTTTCCTTCCAGTCAGGCTTTAATCCAAAACTTTCTTTCTGACATATGACAGTGCATCATCAACATTCCTAAAAAATCTTCCTCTTTTCAGCAACATCGGAGCATCAAACTTCAGATTATTACAACAACTCAAGTGCTGCCTAGACATGTTGTTTTACTGAAGTACTAGGAAACTTACTTACACAATCACAGCTTACTGGAAAAATCTGCAGAGGTGGAGGAGTGACAGGAAGACCCAAGCATGAGCAAAAGCATATCTCTTAAAATGAACTCAATAGCTGATCTAGTAAACTTGGAGAATTGTCATCAGCCACACACCTACTCAGTTCTTCAAATGATAAATTTAGTGCATTTAATACAAACTAGGTTTCAAGAAATTAACTGCTTCGCTTTGGAACTGAAATACAGAAGCAGTGCAAAGGATGGCTGCTTCTCCAATCCCCACTCCATAGGAAAGGACACAAACTCAACATCTTCTACAGTTGAAAACTAACTGTTCCTGAAGCAAAGCCTACATTCGTACAGTGGGAGGCAGAGGGGGACATTTTTCAAACTCTGTAACTTTCCAAAGATGCTCTTTTGCACTAAATATAAATCAGTTAATAAATTAGAATTAGTGTCAACAGTAAAACAAAGAAAAAGTCCAGTATTTCTGTACCTATGTAGTCTGCCATTTAAAGTTGTACTATAGAGGAGTTACAAACTATTTCCATTATTATATTAATTTGAATGTTTTCCCTCACCTTTTAGTTTTTACCTACCTACCTTTTACAGAGAAGAGACAAGACTGGATTCTAAAGGGGAAAAATGCAAGACAAGACAAAAAGTGAACAGTGAGTAGTTATTGGTATTAAGGATACACCCACTCCAGTTTTAACTTTTCAGGAGGCAGCTCTGTCCTAATATCATCATAGTTTTCTACATCAGAAGGAATGAACATTGTGATTGGTCGGCCTCGCATGAACATCTTGATATATTCTCCCTCTGTTGAAACAAAAAAGCACATTAATCATGTGGCAAGTTTACACAAAAGAAACCAGTAATAAGCACAGAGATGCAAATCACACTGGTTATATAACAATTATTTTTGAAACGTGAGCTTGGTAAAGGCCCAGATTTTATTTTTTTTAAATGGAACATTAAACACACACAGAACAAGCGTTAGTTGAATTTGTGATAGAACAGACTGAGCATGTAACATTTTAGACATGCAAGTTAAGTTATAAAGGCAAAATTCAAATTCAAATCTGAAACTGAATAAATAATTAGTCACAGAATTACAGGATGAGGTACTTCAAGTTGAAAAGGACCCAAGAAGGTGTCTAAGTCTAACCTCTGCCTGGCCATGAGGCCAGACTAGGCTCCTCAGGCTTTTGCCTAATCCAGATTTGAAAAACTCCTAGGATGGAGATGGCACAGCCTCTCCTGGCACCCGACAGCACCTCAGGGGCCTTTCCCATAGAGCTTGCTTCCTGCAGCCCCTCTGTCCCCAGACTGTGTTCCTGCCAGAGACCCTTCTTTCCCAGAGGTGCAGGACTTGGTATTTGTCTCTGCTTAATTAATGCGGTTCCTGCAAGCCCAGCTCTCCAGCACAGCCACTGGGCCCCCGGTCTGCTGTCACTGCAAACCTCAGAGTGCACTCCTGAGTGTCCCCTACCTCAGGCCATTGCTAGAGATGATGAGCAGGTCAGGGTCAGACCAGGATCCTGCAGACTCCATGTGTCACCTACTGGCCACCAGGTACAGCGTGACCCATTAACCACAGCCCTCTGAGGCCAACCATCCAACCAGTTCTTGCCCCCACCCAGGTGCGCATCTTTCCACATCCTAGTGGCCGAGCTAAGACGTGAGGACACCGCAGGAAAAAGCATCAAGAGCTTTGCTGATGACTATAATTCAAGAATTATATATCATCACAAACTAATACAGCAACCTGAGTTATTAAGCATTGCATCCTGAAGAATGGAAAAAAGCAACAGCTCAGAATGACTCCAGCTAATACCACCTACAGCTGTGACAAAACACGCGTGTATCATCTCTGTGGCAATCTGAGCACTTCACAAGCCTTTAGGAGTTCCTTTTCAAGGAAAGTGAGCTTGCCTACCACCAGGGAAAATTACAGTTCCACTTCAAAAAGCACTGATGACAAAGAGCCAAATATTCCACTAACTTTGCATCAATGAAGTAGTAAGTTTTTATTGCTCCTCAACTTCATTAGTAATTAATATCCATTTCTAGTATAAATATTAACCAAAGTAATATAATATTCTGCTGTGAATTTGGAACACTGACACTTTTTTATGAGTGGGGATTTGAAAATCATAGCAGACACAGGGAACTCAGAGTTCAAACCAAAATTTAAATAGTTGAGTAGAAGTGGAGTAGAAGAATAGCTATAAATTAGCAATACAGTGTTAAGAAATCTCTACTCGTATCTGATGCAACCAACACTAAGCTCTAAAATTAAGATTTTTAAACAATTACTTTAGTACTTCTTTAAGAAACAAACATGAAACAGACTTCCCTACAATCCTCAAGGAATGTTTGGAAATATTTCCCCAATTAAGCATAAGATTAATACTCAGACTGCATGATTGTGCAATCTATGTTTGGCCTTCCCTAAAACATCTGAAATTGAAATTATGAGAAACTCAGACTTATTTCCACAGAATCATAGCTTAACAGCTCAAGTCAAACTTGAAGATCTAAAAAGGCAAAAGAAACCAGGTCAAAAGTCGTAATAATTGAACAATTTAAAACTAAAATATATAAAGGATTTTCTTATTTAGCGTATTAATACAAGGAAAGTTGCACCATAGAAGTCCAATATGAAAGGAACAAATATTAAAAAGATGAAAAACAGTTGTCTCGCTTCTTTCCAAGAACAAACATGGGTGCTTTCAACAAGAATAAGTCTCCCCACTGAGAACAGTAGAAAACCTGTCTCAGATAAAATAAAAAAGAACAAAGAAAATCACTCCCTGGTAGCTAAATTAGACATTTATTTTACCATTAGACAGTTATTTTACCGCATGTGCATTGCTTAATTTCATTGC
The DNA here is from genome assembly GCA_013398275.1 of Promerops cafer. Lineage (NCBI taxonomy): Eukaryota > Metazoa > Chordata > Aves > Passeriformes > Nectariniidae > Promerops > Promerops cafer. Next base: position 200,385 of record VZSE01006408.1, read on the forward strand.
TAAGAAAAGCTAAAGGTTGGAGCTGTCACTAGTTTGACATAAATGTTTAGCTAATTACTCCAAACTAGTAACATGTCTCATTTATCCACCAATGTATTTTTTATAGTATGTATATTCAGAGATAAACTAACACTGGCCAAACCCAAGAGTAATGTATTAACAATGACCTTTCTGTTAAAATCTGGCACCCACAGTCTTATAAATTAAAGCCTGAGGGTATTTACAAAAGACCGCTCATTGTTAAACCATAAATTCTTGATTTAACACTGAACTTGACACTTCTGGTTCCACAGGATCAGTGCAAAATGACACCACAAATTTAGGATCAAATTTCTCATTGTTCCTTAGAACAGTGGAGACAACCTGCAACTGAAATTCTTATGGACGGAGGCAGTTGCACCTGTTGGACTCTGCACATGATAGGCATGAAGAGTCCAAGAGGAATTCAGTCAAGCCTCTGGCAGAAGAGGCTCTCCTGGAGCTCAGGGAAAAGAATATCTAGAGGACATTCAGATACTAATTAGCTCTCTGAAGTCTCCCATTAAAGAAAAAACATTTTTTTACGTTTATTAACTAGCTGTATTTACTCAAGATTACCTTTGAAGATACATATTTAAAACACATGTTAGAAAGACACAGGCTAGGTAAAACTTGATTAAGCCTCTCCCTAAAGAAGAAGGATTAGGAAAAGAGACAATCCACTGAAAGATTTTTTTTTTTTTGTCTAAGACTGTAAATTTCCTTTTGTTAGAATAACCTGCAGGGCAGATATAATATCAATGTAAAAATCTTTTGAAATACTAGAAAGGATGACAGTATACCAACACCATTCTCAAACACCAACTAATTGCCTGAGGCCAAAATCTTGTACTTGCAACTTAAGAAAATCAGCGATTTAACTCTTTCATACTATACTTGCTCAACTGAATGATAAAGAGCATTAGACTTCTTTCCTGCAACCTTACTATTTTATAATACAAAGTGGCATGTCTAGACTTACATTTCCTTCTTTTGGGAAAAAAGAGCCTTGGTCATATTATGACAGCTATATATGTAAGGGATGACAGGGAGAAAAAGTCAAAACTTCTAAAGAAGTGGGTAAAAAATTCACCAAACCCCAACCAACAAAAAATCCTTGACAAGTCTGGTATCTACCAGCCTGAAAATACTAGGTATAAAAGTAAAAAGTATTTTTTTCCATACAAGGAGATGTTCAGATCCCACCATCCACTGAGCAGAAGCATCTGGGAAAGGTGGGGCTGGGGGATGTGTGTGGAAAGGGTCAGGAGGGCATACCATGAAGAACCCTTGGCACTTGCTAAGTTAATTAATCTGCAACTGCAGACATTCTATAAATCCTTTCAAATATGGATCAAACCAACTGAAAAGTACAGGTGAAGCTCTGCAGATAGCACACCCAGGTGCCATGGATTATCCACAGCACACAAAAAGTAACAGCTCAGGCCCAGAGTTGCTACAAAAGGTAGCACAAAGCGGCTGCAGCACCCTGGCTCCAGGGGCCAGCTCTTCACCGGGAACAGCTGTAGCTGCTTTTTGTGCAGCTTTGAGCTCAAATTCACAGCCCCTGCCAAACTCTGCTTGGCTCACCTCTGGAGCCTCAACAATCTCTTTACACAAGTGCCAGGGAACACAGCATCAGCACTCCCAATTTATGCTCCCAGGACTGGCTCGGGCTTATTAGCCTCACACAGCAGCCCCTCTGGGTGTGCTGGACCTAAGCAGACTCCACGCAGGTATTGGCTCTCTGTGGGTTACCCAGAGGTTTGGGGAAAATTATTAACTCAGCCCCAAAGATGCAGAAACACTTAAAATGTGGCCCCAGTCAGCTGAAGTGACACAAAACACTGCTCAGAAGGAGAGACACAAAGAGAGAAGCCAGGACATGGTGAATGCGCATGTAAAGGTAGTCTTGAACACTGTTCAGGCACGTGGCTCTGAAAATTAATGAAATGAGCTGAAGGAACATCATGGCTTGGCTCAGCTCAGGCTAGTACAGCCTGACAGATACCCAACATACCCCCCCCAGTGCCTTTTCTCTGCTTGTGTTAATGTTTTTTACTCTGCAGAGTACCGCAGCACCTGCTTTGGAGAGCAGAGCCTTGGCTGTGACTGAGAGAGACACAAACACACTGCTGATTTCAGAATACCATTCAAAAACCTCCTCCTACTACTAGTTGGGAACCACTTGACTTCCAGGTGACAATAACACAAGGCCAGGTTGTTTTCTTTCTGTGTGTGATAGCATGGCTGCTCACTTCAGCACAGGTCTGCCCATCTGCTGTCAGAAAGTGAACTGGGTGAGCATGAAAACAGCAATCCTCCCAGCCTTCATATTCTGAAAAAATAAAAACATCCAGCTATTTAACTCCCTTTTTGTATAATAAAATGTTTAGTCTGTCTCTACAGCACAAAAAAATTTACCCTTTAAGGTTATGGGCTCATGCAGTATTACAGAGGAGAATCGATCAGGATTTCGATGCATGAACACTTTCCACAAGGCCTCTATGTCCATTAAAATTACTTCTGATACATTCTGGGATTGCATTTATGTTATCAAAATAAGTGAGTGGTTCAATCTTCGTACAATTAAGTGGCACGTTATAGTCCTTTCCCCTGCCATTTAATTCTGGAAAGCACCTGTTTATAGCTAGAACATTGCTAGCAACTCCGGCATGAATAATTTAATTTTTTTATACTACTCCAGCCTCAGGAACATCTAGGTCTTATTGTATTAAAATCTCAGCTTCCAACTCCATCAGTTTGGCCTCCCAGCTTTGTGTCATCAGTGAAGTTTCAGTGCTTCTGCGTTCCTGTGTTAAGTTCATTAGTGTAAACACTAAGCCAAATAAATCCCAGCATGCTGGAGGCAGATGTTAGCAACCGAAGTATCTACAGCATGTTCTCTGGAAGTTTACAGCCTGACAGAGAAGAAAGGAATAAATATGTTGGTGAAACAAGGTGCTGCTAGTGACAGGGAGCTCCAGAAGCCTGGCTGACCTGCAAGGAAATGAGTGCATCTTCTCTGACAATCACTGTAAGCCAGAGCAGTTACCTTGCATGCAAGGAACCTGTTGATAAGGCATGGCAAACCAGGACTGACTAAAACTAGGGGCAAATAAAATTTGTAGACAAATAGTGGACTGACGGAAAGTTTTCTGCAAAGCCTCCCTGTACCAAGAGCAGATTCCTGTCAGTATGAATAAGCTTTTAATCAGGCCTTATTAAAAAAAAAGTTGAAGAAATAAGAAAAAGCAGCTCAGTAACATTAAAATTCAACTCCCAGCAATTTCTATTAATTCACCTTTGGAAGAAAGTTTAAAACCCAGCAAATCAAGGAAAGCAAGCTGGAAGGTCAGGCCAATGAAAAACCCTGCAAGTGATAACAGAGTGCAAAGATATTGCAATACAAGCCATCTGAAAGGCTGAAATTAGTGCTTCCATGAAGCCAGCACAGAAAGACTCATGCAATGGCACGTAGGCAATTTATTACTTTCCCTGAATCATATTCTTAGGGGAATATGAAAGGCTTGCAGAGGAAAAGAATAAAAATAATAGGAAAGGAGGAGAAAAAAAGATCAAAGAAGTCTTTGTAGATTAACTCAGAAGTATCTAGAGTGAAAAGCAATTCAGAAGACATGAAAGCTACTATTCAGATACTTCAGAAATCTGAAGACAGCGACACTAAAAAATCCTCACGTTTTCCAAAAAACATGCCACACAAAGAAATCATCAAGTAGTTTTGTAGAAGCATGTGAGAAACCTTCACCCTCAGTTAATGATTTCCTCAACAAGACTGGACATAATATTAGAAGAATGTATTTTATATTACACTTTCCTCTAGACAAGACACTGAGGTAGCCCCGCAAGTCTGTGCAGTAATTAACTGCTCTTCAGCTAGCAAGTGTGTACATAATGAGATGTCTGATGAGCATACAGTAGATCATATATATACACACACACACAAGTTTAGTTCTAAAGGAATTATTACAGTAATTTTACAAATTATTACAGACTATTTTTCAGTAGGTCCCACCCCATCTAGTTTGAAAGTTCAACATGGGCTGGTGCATTAAAACTCCAGCTCAGTTCTATTTATGTGTAGCAGCACCCTAAAGTGATTTACAAGCACATGAAAAACCCCCAAAGACTCCAACTAGCTTGGCCACGCAGAACACTCTAATAATATACAATAAACTACCACATCCATGGTACATTTATTAATCTGTCTTCACCTTCTAGTTGCTTGACCAGTGGAGTTATGCTTTTTAAACTACAAATAGCTTCTTTCCCACAAGCCTTCTGCTTTCAGGCCTGTGTCCAAGAACTCTGCAGGACCACTAACCTGAGGGACAAGAGCTTAGAAGCCTGTTTCTAATTTAAACCAGTGCTAACAGCACAGAGATGAATAACTAAATTCAGCCACCAAGCCCAGACTGTTACATTCACCCTTATAGTGGAATTAACACGTGCCTGCAGGTCTGCCATCTCTCACCCCAAGCTATGATGTGCCAGTGCCTGCTGAACCTGACAGACAGGCATGCACTGTTGTTACTGAGCCCTGGTGCAATGCCAGCCAAACAGTCAAATACAATAGATGAGATGAGAGACTTGCCCTGATTTGTAATGATTTTAGAGCTTTGCCTTGAAATTTCTTAACAGATCTTTGGTTAATAATTTTACATAATCTGGTAAGTAAACTTTGCTTTTTCATTTATTGGGTGACATTATGAATCTAGGTATTAACAACAGTTACCATTAGCACTGAAATAATTGAAGTTTAATATTAAACTCTAGCTTTTTATTAAAAAAAAAAAGACAAACAAAGACTGAAAAAGGAATACTGGACACAAACAAGTGCAATAAGACTCTAAATGCTTCCTGCTTAAACAATAAAATCCTGACTTCACCAAGAATCAATGACAAAAATTCCCAAGCACACAATTTGGTTTTGTGACAGTATTGATAGTCTTTAATAATATGCACTGTGCTTGAACAAGAGCAAGAAGCCCAGTAATGACAGACGGGGTCTCCATTTGCTCTTAGATACAGGAGCACCTTCAACAACCATCTGATACAAAATCTGATGAAAAAGCAGTCTGAGGTAGCCACTGAATTTTGCACTCTCCACGGACAGCACACATGATCAGCAGGGTACATTTTTCCATTGTGTGCTCCACGATTGCTCTGTCTGTGAAGCTAAAACTGTAGCACAGTTAAACTAACAGAAGAAAAAGTACTGGAAATTAAAAAAGCACAACAGAAAAAACAAAACCCAAAAAACTTAGGAACGCAGTGCATGTTTTTCATTAATTCTTTCACATATGGTTTTTATTGCCATTCAAAAAGTTTAGGTGTCTCTTATTACTTTATAATAAGTGAATGAGTGATTCATATGTGGAGCTGCTATCACTGCAAACCAAACTCAAACACAATCTCAGTGAAATAAATTACCTTTTATCTTAAAATAAACCAGGTCTTTAACTTTGGGGTATAAAAATATGAATGCCTTATGATTAATACTTTAAAAACGTTTCTGGTGAAGCAAGAAGCAAGAGGGCTTTTAAAAACAATTATAAACACCTGCTGGCAAAGAATTTAAAGGAATTACTTTAGTTAGGGTCTTTTAAAGGCTGTAGTAAGCACCTGTTCATTTCACCCACAGCTTTACTGGATTTTCACAGAATTTTAGTACTGGATTTTACTGTAAAAAGGCTGGTGGTTTACAAGGACAAACAAACAAACTGACCCTATGACCTCTGCTGCAGCACATACCCAGAAGCATAAAGCTCAGGACTAACCTTAGGTAAAGTATATGCAATTCAACCTGAGTGGGAGAGATAAAGGCACCAAGGGAACAAAACTGGGTACTGAGAAGGTACGAGATGACACTGCAACACTCGTGGCTTAGGCATGGAGATACACAGAAGAAATCAAGTGGCTGCCCACAAGGCAGCTGCAGGCTGTGACTCCCCATGCTGCTGCTGCTCGTGGCAGGAGAAGAGAATTGCCTAGGTCTTGCTGACATGTACATGCAACACTCTCTGGGGCACTCCACACCAAACCAAAGCCAATTCCAACACTACAGCTAATGCCTTTCACTGCTGAAGCTCATCTTCGACTCTCACTTGCTCCCCAAGTCTTTCACTTTAATAGCTAATACCAACACCAACAGAAACCACAATGAATCTACACAGAGTATCAGAAGACACATAATTGCACTATCTTCTGCTGCTGGAAAAATTACATTCCAAGGACCAAGCATGCAAAAATGCATTCATCTGTATTTTGTGGCACTATACTATACCGACATTTTCAAAGCTGTTTTTTTATTAGCTGAATCAAAAAAGGAAAAAAAGTGATTCCAGGATGTTCAAAGCAACACAAAATTGTCATCTTCCATCCCATTATCCTATGCAAACACCTTCTGCTATGAAAATCTGCAATTTCACAGTGACTCCAAACTTATTTTACGTGTGTATGAAGACACTGATGTATTTTTACTGTAGATTTGCTTTGAAGCTTGACAGTTTGCATACCAGCAGTCTTCCCAAGAGCCTCCTTCGCAGAATTTCTAGGTCTAGGAAGCACATGGATGCAATCCTTATGGGAGGTGAGTGCTGGGAGCATACACAGTGTTTTACACACAGCTCAGTGAAATGAGCAGCTCAGGGGAGCTGCTGTAACTTAATTAACACCATGCTAGAGACTGCTCCCCCCTACAGGCAAAGGCTGGCAAGCCACAAGGGAGCGTTAAAGCAGCTGTAACTTTTTGTGCCCTTGCATTCCAGAACAGGAAGGTTCTGTACGAACACCATGAGCAAGGGCAACTCTTCATCCCACCCCATCCAAGGCAACACTGCCCAAGTCCACAGGGTTTACCTCAGAAACATTATACTAACTGTCTGTGCAACTCTTCTGCTTCCTGACCAGCTGGGTCAAGGTGCCAACTGGAAACGGGTTTACTTATGTGGCAACTGTCAAGTACAAACAGGCTAAAGTCACCTGCCCTGACAGAGAAGTGACCAAGTATTGCTAAGCTTATACTGGAAGGGATGGGTAAACCTGCTGCAGCAACAGCAATCTACACAGGCTTTTCTCTGTGGCAGCAAACACAATATAAAAGCTAACAGTCTCACATACACAGACACACTCTAAACCCTGTCAAAAATACATTCAGTGGTCCATATTTAAAAAAAAGAAAAACAAACACAAAACCCAAAACTTTGAATCCTCTAATTGCATCTGCATCCATGTTAGAGACAGAATTACATTTTGCCACTCCATGTGTTCAAAATGGAGCAAATGCATTTTCTATAACAAGACTTTCCCTCCACCTCCCATATATGTGGGGCTCTGCATCATGTTTCTCTTTGATTCCAGTTAGGCTCAGGACAGACTATGGCATGACACACTTGGAAGGTGCCCATGCATCACATCCTCTGCACAGTAACACAGAAGATAGCAGGGAACACATCAAGGCCACTGAAGTTACACCTACCAGAATGAGAGAACTTCAGGCCGGTCAATTTTGGGCAGAACAAGCAGAGTTGTAGAAGCACGTTGTAAGGAAATAATTAGTACTGAAGGTATTTTAGCTATACACAACTTGGTTTTGTGAAAAGCTGTTTTTACTGGGAAAGGTATTTTTAATATAACAGTTTTATTCAAAAACTTGCAAAGCTAAATTGCAGCTAGTCTGGTTAGCTGATCACTACTGATTAGCCTTCCTTTTACAGTAGCCAGTGCTGCACATATGTACTGTTCCACAGCTGGTGTTAAGCACTGTGGCATAATGAAACATTTCTTCTTTGTTCTTGATACTTATTCATTCTCTTTCACACGTCTTGTCTCTGAAGATGCTTTTGGTAAGCATCAATTCAGAGTATTTTTATACCTGTAATTTCTCTGTGAACTAGAAAAAGATAAAGCAATTGGATCCAAGTTGATTTTTGCTTTCATTCCAACAATTCGTATATTAACTTTCAAAAAATCAGAGGGTTTTTTTTTTCTATGAATAATGTAAACCTGCTGACAGCACAGAATCTGAAGACTACAGATTTGTTAATTAGCAGCAAAAAAGCACAAGACAAAACCCCTGTACATAGATCTGTTGTGTACAGCATGCACTTGGGTTACATGCTTTAGTTTTGAAACTGCATGCTTCAGTACAGTTTGCAGGACATCAAAGCAGAGTAGTTTTGCAACACCAGAAGCAGACTTCTTTTGCTGTCACATCCCACCATGTTCAGGTAGATGGGTCCTTTTCCTGACTGAACAAGCCAGCAGCAGCAGGTAGCCACAGAATGCAAGATTCATTGGTGCAAAGACATACACTTCAGAAAAGACTCATTTTTTATTTTAGGAGACTACTAAAACCTTCAGTCTCTGTTCTTGTCTAATCAGCATTTGTATGTTGTAATATTGGCAAGACAGAAAGCTGAGATAAAACAAATCTTTTAGTTGGCAGTTCTTAATACTCTGATATCTTAGGCAACAATGCAAGACTTCTATTTGAACACATATTGCTCTCCGATGAAATGATGTGGGCCGTAATTTATTTTAACTATTCCCAAATAGTCCCCATACAGATTGCAATGTGCATATGCATATAATTTCCATAAGAAGAGAGCTGAAGTATTACAAGAATATGCACTGATGCTCTTTGATGGTGAAAAGCCAAATAAAAGATTTGTGAGAGTGCTAAATTAGAAGAAAGCGACGAAAGGGCATAGCTTAATTCTTACCTTGGCTGTTTTTTTCACGAGTTGACATTTTTGCTAGTTATGGGACAGAAATAAAATATCTTAAAACTATTTCTAAAGTGTCACTCACACCTGCTTGGATGAAGACTGGCACATACGTCAAAACTTTAGATTTTTGTTTTCATAAGCTCTCTCTATGCACATATATATAGAGAAAATAATTTTTAAAAAGGGGCTTGTTTCACAAAGGTAAATCAAATCCTCCCACCAAAAACTTCTGTACTTACTAAAGATCCAATCTGATGAGGTACTTCTCCATGATTTCAAAGATTCATATACATGTCTGGAGTAACTTTTTGCCAAATGAATTTTTGCAGTTGATTAATGCCATTTTACCTCTAAACCCATTTCGCAAGCATATGTACCAATGTATTCATTTACAGGAAATACTATTCAGTCAAAAGCAAATATTTTCAACTTCATCCAGTATTTAAAAATAAATGTTTTTATTTACCTTGGCTGACAATGACATCTTTGTGCCTGCGGAAAAATTGAAAATATTATCATTAATAATATGCAAAATGGTTATCAAGGCAATACCATCAATTTTTACCCATTACTGCATTTGGCAATCTCATAAGATTCTGTGAACAGTGTAACTGTAGTATATGATGCTCAACAGCTAATCTTGACCATTGTAGTGCATTTTTATGCATATATTATTCTATGCAGTTCACTGTACTTTTCAAGTAACTCAGTCTTTGGCCCTATGGTAAGGGCTTCTAAGAATTACTCTGATAATTACAAAATACAAAAAGCTTTTAAAAATAACTTATAGAGGGCATGCTCCTTGTGCACCAAAAATTCCATTTTGAGAGTGAGAACTTGTAACAACCAAATGTTTTAAGCTGCTATACATCCTGAGGCCTGCATGCAAAGCATTTAACACCTGTCAAAATAAGCTGTCAGCACGCAAAAGCACAATTTTTTTCTAGGAATTAACTCTATTGGACACATGGATAAAATGTAAGCAAGTTTCAGTTTCATTTCAACCAGATCCCTGCAGCATTACTGGATGTGCAACACAAAGTCTTCAACGGAGTGTAGTTGAGACATCTTTCCTTACCAGAGCAAGAAATGAGTTACTCATAAAAACCTCAGTAAATTTTTTTTTTTTTAGGAAGAGGGAAGAAATACTAATTTCCAGCATCAGACCTACTTCTCAATAGAATAACACTCCTTGATAAGAGAATGCGTTGCATAAAACACCCTCTTGAATTAATTTGAAATTCAGCAGAAAGGTATGAGTGGCATCCAGTATTTTTAGCTGGATGGAGGTCAAATTTTTGTAACAGTGAAAAAGGGTCAAGCACATGCATGAGGAAAGTAATGTCTGGCTGTTGGTGGAATCACCCTTTACCACACTGCCAAATGAAAAATTAGAATTTGATTCTCAGTCTTGCCTGAAAACCACTGAATGATGGGCTACTGTGGGAACCCTCTTACTTCTTACGGCTTTATCAGACTGATTTACAGCCCAGTGCTGACTTAAAGACTGAGCTGCGTAAACAAAGTTCATATCCTGGGCTGATAGTGGAAAGCACATGTAAAACATTTCTGTCCTGGGGCCCACATTAGGGGCTGAATTCTATTCCCTTGCACAAGACTCCTGTAGCTTCAAGCAGATGAGGCCAACATTTCTAATTGGGAACAATAAATTAAATTTAAAAATACGTCTTTGCACAATATCAACCAATTCTTATGGAAATGTGGCACTCAGAATGTGAGTAAGAAATGATTATTAATGTGTGTCCTTGTATGCAAATAGTGCCTCTGTTACAAATCTGAGCAAAAGAACAAGGGACACAACAATGTAACACCCACTCTTCAAGCAGGTGATGACCTACAATTCATATTTGAGGCTTTGTTTTTTGCCAAATATAGTTAAGATACAACAGTTTCAAGTTATGAGCAGACAACTTTCTCTAACAATAATTAAAACTAATTCTTTTCTCATCGATGCTTTTGTTAGATACCTTTTTTTCTACATTAGAGACTGTAGAAGGGCAACATTTGAGGTCTCAGAAATAAGCAGAATCACAGAAAAATGAAATAAAATACCTCTATTTTGACCATGTCTGAACCAATATACAAAGTGTCAATAAAAGTAAAATTTATTTTTTACTTTTAGCAAATATGAAATATGTATTACACTGTGAAAGATATTTTAGCAGCATAGCAAAAACCCCAGCAAAAAAATCAAGGCAGAGGCTTTTGTCATTCCAAAATATTATCCGGCAGTGCCATGCTATAATCTAAATTGCCAAAGGGCTTTTAAATTCCAACAGTGAAAACCAATTATAAAAGGAAAGGAAATACTTGCAAAATATGTAACGCATAATCCCCTCACACATAGCACTCCAGTGCTCTGCAGAACTCTTCAGGCTAAGCATAAAGCTTTTAGCAAATGTGCCGATATCCACACCCAAGATTAGTTTGTTTTTGTTCTTCTCATTCCCAGGGAAGAAGGAATGCACTTGCACCACTCTTGACTATGTATTTGGCAGTCTTAAATGCAAGCTAAGGAGAGCACTACAGACACAATCACAAAAACCTGACAATTACTCTGAAAGGTCTGAAGTGCTTTATTTCAGAATGGGATGGGATTTCAGGTAGTTCTACTTTGGACCAGTTAAGGGCTATTTGAATGAAGTTAATGAAGAGATCTAGGAATCTGCAGAGAACACCAAGCTGGAAGAAGCTGACAGCACACTGGGAGGATGTTGGCAAACAGGAGAAGGGTCAGTCAAAAAATCAACACGATTTCAGCAAAATTTCAACAAAGTCAAAAAGAAATTAAGTGTGTGAATACAAAGTGGGAAACCCAACTGGCAGAGTACTGAGGACAAGAGTGGGTCATAATAGGGGTCAACAATGTGGGGTTACAGCAAAAAGCAAACTGTGCTGACAGGAGCAGGAGTAACTACTCTGTGCTATTCACCCCCAGAGGCCTTGACTGGAGACCACAAATCCAGAAAACCTGCTGCTGAGGAAGGGTGTGAGAGGAATGGTTGGCTACAGCACATCACCTGCTGAAGGTGATGCTGAAAAGAAGACCCCTGCCTGTCATCTAGAACGTGCAACCAGAACCTGCTAAACAGTTAAACTGAGAGACCTATCTGAAATCATTAAAGTATGTTCCTACTATTACAGTCTACTTTGGAAACATATCCTATGTGAAATACAGAAACTGACTCCAAGGAAATACACTTGCATTTTCAAATCAGCTTTAATTAGGGGAAAAGAAAAAAACAGCTGGAAGTTTCCCATCACTGGCATTATGCCATAAAATGTCATAATTCTGCTAATCCAAACAGGCAATATTAAAACATATTTACATAAGAATTACTTTATAATAATCTTAAAATTCCATGGGCACCTGGAGCACCAAACTAGTAGGTTATGTAAGTACTCACAGTAAAAACAAAGATGCAAAAGGTCCTAGCATATACACCAGTAAGTTCACTACAATTGTGTGACTTCATAATATTTTGACTCTCAAGTTCTCTTGCTTTATGTACCAAACCAATACATACTTGTCTGCATTCTTTGCCACTTTTGATATTAATTTAGATGTTGATGCTACTCTCATCAGCTTGTTACGACTGTCATCTGAACTCTCCCAAGCACTGTGAGCTTTTTCAACAGTCAAGGATTTCTTTATGCTAGAAGAAACAAAAAAAAATATTTTTCAATTACAAGATAATAATGTAACAATAACTGGAACTCGTATGCAAACGGACAGATCAAGTAGCAGGAGACAAAAGCAGAGCTAGATCTTCCTTCAAGCTGCAGCATGAAACAGGGAAAAAAGATTAGTCAAAAAGTTCTAACTGGATGAATGGAAACAATTGAGCAAGACAATTGTCACATGTTTTATCTATTCTATTCCATTTTCAAATGCTCTTGCATAAAGACTTGAACAAAATAACTCTATACTTCATTAGTACATCACTAACAAATTACAATAGTGGAAAAAATGAGGCTAAGTATATAAGCCCTAAAGAATAAACTATATTTTAAAAAATCAATTTAGATAACAATGTAATTTTTTTTCCTGATTAACTGTTCACCAGCTTTAGCACATTGATTTCTGAGGCAGAACAGTTCCATCAGATTAGAGTTTCATATAGAAGCTTTCCAGTTAGCACATACTAAATCACATGAATGGCTTTAATCTTTTTGAAACAAATGTCTGCAAACCTCTTGCGTGAGTAAGACAAGCTAGGTTTGGCCTGATACTACAGACAATTAAATCCATGAATTCTGATGTAATTTTTCAGCAATCTTATTGCAGCCAATTTACACTAATGGGAACTTGCAAATTTTGCAGTCACTAGTTCAATAATTTCACATACGCCTTAATCACGGAATACATGTTCCAAAAGTTACCTAGCCCAAGTTATCCTTTAACCAGCTGATTTAGAGTTTGCATGTCCTGCTAATGGTATCACACTTCATCCCGTCAGAAATGCTTTTTGCAGGAGCTAAGTCCTGAAATGCAACCTTAGAAATGCCAAGCTCCTTCTACAGCACCTCAAGAGGCTCAAAGGTCCTGTGACAAACAAGTTAATCAAATCAAGTTAAACCCTTAGCAGATTAAAAAAGGCATTTATTTTTTCCCCACACTGCAAAAGATTAGTAAGCAAGACTTCAGACATCTTTACAGGGAGATACCAGGCAAGAGAACAACAGGCCGCAAGTTCAGCTTCAGACAACTTACAGGTTTGTGCAAGACATGGAGACAGAGCCTTTATGGAGTGTTATAACATGCACCAGTCATGTGGAAGTTTAAATATTTATAAGAGCTGTGAATTCAAGCAATGCAAGACAACAATCTTGTGAACCATGGTAAATTTCAGAGTAATAAATTTAATTTTCATTTTGTTTTAGTCTCTAAGTGCCAGAGTAAAAAAAAAAAAAATTTACACCTTCCGAAACAGTAAGGTGACAATGAATAAAAAAAAAGAAACCATGCCAAGTGATCTGCATAGTTTTGAAACTCAGAAGCTACTGTCCAAATCTTAAAATCCATTTTATTGACTTCAAAAAGCAATCTAGTATCGCTAAAAGGTACCTTTTTTTTCCCCTATGCCTAATTCCCACAAAAATGAGCGGGAACTTAAGAGGCAATCCTAAATAAATTTCTGCATTTATTCAAGTCAAGTAATTCTGTGATCTGGGTATAAAACCAGAACTTCACTCATGAAAAAAATCAAAGTATGCCATCTTGCAACCTAGAAGGAATTTAGAAGGGAAATTTCATTTTTTTATGAAATAAAAAATACCAACAAAAACAAAACTGCAGTCACTTTACAGAATAATTTGAGCGTAAAAATTTTTGAATCAAGGGTTGCAATGATATTTAAAAAATACTGTTAGGAGACATAATAAATGGCCATGTGGAAAATACACTCCATAATTCAGCTATGTCAGACAAAATCTATGAAGTGTATTTGAGAAGAATCAAGTCAGAGTGATCATTAAATATTTTACAATCATGGCTGATTAGAGGTAATCTACTTTATTAGGATTTTAATCTGAGAACAAAAAAACTCTGTAATCTTAAAAATGTATTCAAAGAAAAACATGCATTTTTATGTATTTATTCTTCTGCAATGCATATTGAATGCATCTTCTCTAGCAGAAAAAGCATCAAACCTTAGCTTGATCATGAGATTAGAACTATTTCACATGACTTGTTGTCAAATATGAACTCAGTATCATTACAGTCATTTCTAGTTCTGTACTGTGGTACTGTGAAAACCTTTTAGCTGGAGCAGAACTCTTGCTTTCTGGAGTTTGCCTGTGTGTTTGGAGAGTCTGTGAGGAAGGCTGGGGAGAAGGTGATGCTTGAGTTTGTGCATTTTGATCATTAGAATGAGAATCCTCTTTTTTTTCTTTTTGTCCTGGAGGTTTTTCCTTCTTTTTTTCTGTACCGCTGTAAAATAAAGTGTAACATAGGGAGGGAAAAAAGAGAACAAGCAAATAAATTAGCAAGGTGGGAAAAAATGCCCTCTGTGAAAAGATGGGACAGGCATTTAACAACTTACTGTAAACAACCACTAAACAACCACTTTGATTATTTACTCAATCTTTTCATGTTAGCATTTTGCTGAAATAAGGTTTATCCACTAACTCCAACAATAAAAAACAGTCAGGGAGACATGGAAGATTATTTACATATTTCAGTTGTACTACGTTAACTATGATTTTAAAATTAACACAACTTTGATTTGAGTGTGTCCTTCATTTGCGGGTTCTCCTACACCTTTCAAAGCTGACACAAATTGATGCTCCGCAAGTCTGCTGTCCCTCAGGAAGAAAACATCCTCTGGTTCAAAGCTCACTGAGCACCTTGTCATGCTGCCAGACAAAGTTCAGTGCAAGTCAAGGCAGGACTGTGACTTGTGCTGTCTCCCATTAGTGTAAGCCCACCATGAAACTGTATTTGTGGACATACATGCTACTATCTTTGAGCTGCTACCAAAGCCCTGGAATGCTGGTGCTGGTCCCTAGGCTCTCCTTGGCTGTTCCAGAGTTCAAAGGAAATCATCCCTGAAAACTCATGGCTGTTTTCATCTGTAGTTGACTTATATCAGATTGTCTTACCACTTCTTTGATGCCTTCAGCCATCACAACTAAGAACACATCTTGATTTTCATAGTGCTGTATTTATTAGTTTAATATTTGAAAAAGATTTAAATACATGTCATTATCAACCTTAAATCTATTAAGAACCAAACCAAAGGTTTCCTAAGTAAACAGAGAGATTAATTAAAAGGCTCTTCTATGAAGTTACATACTTTGCAATATACTGAATCACACAAACAATACCGAGACCTGAAAGAGAAGAGTACTATCGAGTATATGGCCTATTTTGGTTTTAAGGTAAAAAAATGAAATCTTTCAAGATAGATAAATAGAGAAATCTATCTCTACGAAGAAATAAAGCAAGAAACAAACATCAGCTAAAAATGTAATAGAAAGATTTTTCTCTTAGGGTCCAAGTAACCTGCAAAGTTAAAGAGTATCTTTCTGAACATGAGAATTCATGAACATGAGAATCCATTTCCCTCACATCAATTTCCCCCACCTTGAATTCTTCCATTACCATAATTACTTGTATTTCCATTTCCCTTTTCCCAAAGCATGAAGAAAACAGTAAAGCAACATTCAAAATAAATTAATAAAAAATCGGCACCCAATTTTATTCAATAAATCATTCTTAATATCAAATTATCCAATATCATTCTTAAGAACCTCTTTTTGCTTCTTTTGTTATTTCAGTTAAAGTGTATCATCTATCACTGAGACAAAGTTCCCAAGACTTACAAGAGTTCAAGTTTTCCAACTGCCTTCAGAGAAGAGAAACATTGAAAAGCAGGTCAAAACATGAATATGAAACCCAGACACATCTGTAAGGATCACTCAGAATTTCTACTGTAAAACATACTAACTAGTTTAAAATGTCAATATAATCCATCAGAGTGACATTTTCTTTTCAAAAAAAACCAGATGAAAACAAAACAAACAGCTTTCACATTTCTTGAGGGCATATATGTGATCATAAAGAACAAAGCTTGGAGAACTGTGGTGTTTTGATTAATAATTTATAGCCAAAAGTCGTTAATTAACTGGCAACATAGAAATTTATTATTATTTTTTAATCAGAAGACCTAGCTTGCGTTGCTGGATGCAAAGCACACGACACTCTTTTTGCAGTCTGTTGCAAGAAATGCAGTAAAGTGAAATAAATTCCTGGAATCTCTTTTCACTGAAGAAAATAGAAGTCCTCTTTATTCCTACTATGACAGGTACACTCACTACTTTTTGTAATGTCCTATTTAACAATGACATATCAGCAATTCTGCAATTCACCTCTGCACTCCCCCAGCAGGCTCAGGTGAATGCCACCTGCTGAGAGCAGCATATCACCTAATTTATCAGTTCAGTCTCATATTTTCTGTGTTCCTACCCAAACTCATCTTATCTGATCTGTCTCCTAGAAACCACAGGTTCAGCAAGGGAATCTCTTCACTGAGCTTGTCACTGTGGATTATCCATTTCACTTCTTTGCCATGAGGTTCACGTCTTAACTTTTTTGTTGGGCCATGAGAATCACTGGACCGCTCTGGTTTCACTCTGGCTTGCAGCACAAGGTACACTTGAACTCCAACAAAGTGCTTTTATCTACCACCAGGTTGCAAGTAGGCTTCTTTTTTGACTGCCACTTTAATTTGGAAGGAATTCATGTAGATATATGGCAGTCTGAGTACTGAATATCTTTGTTCTGAATTTATTTGGTTTGCTAACTTCTGCTAAAATCTTCAGCTTAATTGTATTATGACTGGCTGGTAAAGAGTGACTCTCCCACTAATACCTCTTCTAGTAGGTCTTGTGTAACTGCTGAAACCAAATCAAAATCAGTCTTTTCCTGTGGGTTTCTAAAGACTAGTTTTTCTGGGAAGCAGTCATTTAATGCATCCAAAAATTCTTTCCAAAACCCAAATTAATGAGGCATTTCTTCAGTCTGCAAGTGAGTAGCTGAGAGCTATTATCTGTCCTAATTTTGCAGCTTCTCTAATTTCACTTAGTACAATGTTTCAACCTTTGGACCACAACACACTGGCATCTACTGTGGATGGTGGTCACTCTGAAACATCAAGGCTATCGTTACCACATGCCATTTTCAGAAGCATGTTTAGTCTTTAGGAAAATGACCAAACAGGTCTCTGACAGTCATTGGTTGGTTGGTTTTTCTTTGTACAAAGTATAAACCTGTTTCCACTCCAAACTACAGGGTTGAAATTTTCTTAACACATCCATGACTTCATCTCTGTTAACGGGACATCATCTACCTGCTGTTCAGGGAACATTCCTGGGCTCTGGTTTTAGTGATTGCTCGTATTTTAGCATGCCGTTGTTGAAATGAGACATCCTGCTGCTGTGGAGCTACTGAGGCAGCCAATTATATCCATGTTCTCAATGTTCAGGTTCATAGGACAAGATTAAACAGTCCAGGAAATGAAACTGCTCATTCATAGAAGAAATTCACACACTAAACTTCAACAGCAGTAACAGTTTGGACACAAGTATGCCTTCTGTTATTTTGTCTAGACATATGGCTACATACACTTAGAGCATGAAAAGCCCTAGGCAGGCTATGGGGTCTGTTTAGAACCTACATGCTAATTCTCTATCAACAGATGACCTTGTCCACCTGCTGAATCAGTGGCTCCAGCCTGAAGAGAGGCCTGGATAAGCTGGGGTGAAATATTCCAGTCTCCTTTGGCCTCCCTCCTTTCCACCACAACAAGTGTTAGAAATAAACATGGTCACTCTACCTTTGTAAGGAAATGGGACTACTACTGACATTTACTGTCCTTTCCCCTTTCTTGAGCTGGTAATTTTACAAAAGGGCAAATTTGTTTGTTTCAAACACCAAACAAATTTAAGTAATAAAGACATGACAGTGAAAGGAACTCCTGGAAGCAGAACCTTCCTAGGCCTTTCTAAAACGTGTCTTGACGAAGGGAGTCACGCGTCTTCAGCTGCACTGGAACCGCCAATACCTCCCCTGGACAGTTATTCAGGGGCCCAGGGGGAGCTGCCCTCTGCATATGAAGGTTTTCTCTTCTGGCCTATCCAGGTCTCCTTTTAAAGACCTTAACTCAGATGAAAGGGATGCCGGCCACTCCACTCTGCTCTTCTTATGTAGTCAAGTGTTGAGCAGCCAATGAATCAAGCAGGTGATTCAGCACAAATGCAAGCTGAACACCATGGGAACCGGACTGGCTCTCATCAAAGTGCCAAGAGCCACAGGGGTAAGATTAATGAAAAAGTGCTAACTAAGAAATACCTTTCTGCAGGAATGTCTTTTGTCCCTGTGCCTGTCGCACCAGCAGATAGAGACATACCCTGATCACTGTCTGATTTATTGTTGAAACATAAATGTAAGAATTCAATAAAAAGAAAGATACGCAATGCTACACAGTGGAGAAGAGCGAAGAGTGGGGCACTACCCTCACTTTCCAAATTCCAAAGGGCACTAAAGCTTCTTCTGGTTTGTTCTCATACAGTTTACATTTGCTTCCAGCATTTTTATTCCCTGAAGTATATAATTTCCCTGTCTTGCTGTACAGCACAGTATTTACATCCACTCTAGAAGATAAACCAGCTACTAGAGCTACCAGAGTACTCTACAGAGGCCAAGAATTTGTTCACATAACTTACCACAGTTACACATTAGAGTATTCTCTGCCCCGTGGCTATATCTGGCAGCTTGTTCTTCACAACAAACAAGAATAAGTATAAAAACTACTGCTGAAGAAGCCATGTAATCATTGTCTAACAGACCCACAGAAAAAAGCAGTTAAGCAAACACTTTGTCTACTGTATGAAGCTGAAAGAATTACATGGACGAAATGGTTCTGTTTGGTTCCTAGTTCATCTAACTTCCAAATTACTCAAGCAATGTTATTTCTCCACATTTGAGATCTGATACAGATATTTTTCATAAGGACTAAGTAGAAATATTTTGGGTTAGATTTTCTACTGAAAAATGTAAACCTTTATCTTACACAATTTACTATTGTCTCATGGTTATTTTGCTATTGGCTACTACTTACACTCCAGACAATGAAGTCAGTTTTGCCCTTTAACTTCCTTGAGGGAAGGAAGGAGGGGGGACAAAAAAAAAAACACAAACAAAAAAAAGCATATGAATAGCAGAAGGAAAAATTTTCCATTTGTACTGGAAATACATTTTCCTATTCCCTTAGTGAGAATTCATTTTGGACACTACACACCACAGAAATACTCCAATTTTTGAATTTTTTTTAGAACTCTTCTGTACACAGCCCAACAACATGGTAAATCTTCAAAGTTTATTTGTGCCTTACTGGACTTCACGCAGCTCTGCTGAGTGTTGTGTAGAGACAAAAATCAAACTCTTGCTCTGTTTGGTTTTGGGGTTTTTTAATATATAAAAATTTGAATTTTAATAACAATTTGGATACCTTTTTGCAGCAGATGAAAGTGTTTCTTTTCTGGCAACAGAAACAGATGAACTGTGGCTTGTTTTCCTGCTTCCTGTACTCCCGTTAGTTATACATGACATCGAGATAGCTTCTCGGAGGCTTGGCTGACCTGGAAAAAAGCCATATTGAAGAACATAAGGTTTTTATACCTATATCCAAAGGTCCACATGAACAACAAAAAGCTCTCAGTTGTGGTCCTGGTATCACACAGCAGCAGCCTAGGCATTCAGGACAAACATCCAGTGACATATATTTATAAACCTTAACCTAAGCAGCTGGACCCAGGAAACCTGGGACACTAAGGCAGGCAAGAATATGCTGTGACAGAGGTCAGTTTCTCTACTGTGATGATGTCATGAAAGAATTAAGTCATTTAAGAGCTGTGATTCTAAGGATTAAAAAAAAAAAAAATCAAGATTTTTAGTTTCGTTTCAGCTTCCATCTTATAATACCTTCCAGTAAATGCCCTATGGTATAGCTATTAAGTTTCTGATACTGCTCACTCTGCAGAACATCTGCCACATCCAGTGAACATTACAGACTCTCGCCAGGGATGAATCAAGAGCATAGATGTGAAGAAGGCTGTTGTCTGTCAGATGCCCACTTCACTCATTGCAAAAGTTTAAAACTATGCCGTGAATGTGGGAGGGGATTGCAAGGAAGACAAGGGGGAGCAAAGGCTCTTCTATTTTCAGAGCTGAACACTGGCCTGGCAATTAGCTCCCAGACCTGCCCCTTCCACAGAATGCCAGTGAAATACAAGGCATTTTACGCGAACCTGACATTTCATCCTTTCCCACTAACTGTGTCTCTCTTTTTCTGTGCCTGTTTCATTTCCAAGGTCTGACTCAGAGGAGAATTTTGCCCCTTCCTCCTTTAAAGTGCTAGACTTGTACTTTTCCCTTCTGAAGTATAACATGCCTTGAGAAAGATCCCCAGGCTAATCTCACTTTAAGCATCCAAAAATCAGTGGTCACTTTTGAGCCCCTCTGTGTCACATGCCCATTTCACAGACAGCAAATTTCTATTGCATCTCACAGGGTTGTGATGGCCGGTCACTGACTTCAGCAACAAACACGGAGGACACAAATGACAGAAAAATAACAGGTCTGTGTTCCTGGCAGGCTTTGAATAGTGTGAGATAAGGCATGAGGCTGCACATTGAAGATAAAAGTGAGGAGTAAAACAGCTCGGAAGAATCAACACTTGGGGAGAATCGACAGTTCTGTACACAGAGGACAAACACACACAGATGCCTCATTTGAACACTACCAGCCATGTGTCACAGCACAGCTCTTTCAAGCAGGCTGAGAGGCAAATTGATTCTTATTTTAAACTACCATATTATATACAAGAGATACCCATCAGGGAAATATTAGATGTCAGAACTATTTGGATGAATGCAGAAATGGGCTGGCCTACACAAACCAAACACTGCCTCAAATGCACCAAGCAGCATGTGATCACATCTCAAATTCAGATCAGGAAAGCCAAAAAGAGCATGTGGAATATCCCAGGCAGAAATGAGAATAAAGGAAGTCTGAAGAAAGCAAAGACACACTTAAAATCCAAAACCACTTCAAAGATCATTGCTCTTCCTAAATTCTGTATAAATCAATTCGGTATTTTTCCTTCCAACTGGTACTTTTTAGAGACTGTTTTATTTGCAACATAAACATTTGGAATACAGAATTTGTTTTAGAATCTGTTTTAATATGCTGCACAAAACCTCTGAAGCTCAAGAGATGTTTTCACCCCATGTAACTCACATGCAAGAACAAAAGCACATGAGCTTAGAAACCACATCTACTATAGAAGCCTATAAATTAGCTTCTTTTATTTTCAGTGACAAAGTAAGTCATCTTCTTTGTGGAGATGCATAATATCAAGGCCTATGATTCACTCTTGAACTGTATATGACCCTAACATCTCTGTCTGCTCATTGTAGTAGATTAATGTCTCTCCAACCAGCTCTAGCATGGCTTTCCAGAAACACGAATCAGGAGACATAACAGCAGGAATTCCCAGCATGGTGGGTAAGGCATTCACTGGGATGTGTAAAGGACAACAGTGCTACAGACAGGGTGCAGGAACTTATTAAGATGGGGAACACACTGTCAGTGTGCAAGAAGCACACTGCTATTTTTTTTACTGACTACATCTAGAATAATTCACCCTACTAGGTATGGAAAGTGTTAGTTCTTGCTTATGTCCAGGGACAAAACTGATTACAAATAAAACTCTACCTCAGGGTATACTCATGACAGGAATATGCACTGCTCCATGCAATGATGAATACAATAACAATAAAAAAAAAAGGGATCCAGGCAGCAGCTTTGGGATTGTTTTCAAGTAAGGTGGGTATTGATGGTAGATCAGCAAAGTACTTCCTAATGTCAACAAGTGACATGCAAAATCATATTTGAGATTAAGATTTTTGAATTGAAGTAAAAACTATTTTTGTGAAAGGACTAACAATTAAACATAACCCAGATTAAAAACTGCACTGACATTTTTTATCAAGTGTTAAAAATATATCAGGCTCTCTTTACACTCCAGAACAAAATCTTGGTTAGTGTACAACACTCCATGTGCAATAAAATGTAAAAAAGAAAAAAAAGCAGCAAAAAAACCCCCAACAAACAAAAATCCCCAAACCCCACACTCAACACCCCTAAGAAAAAAGACCCCTTCCAAATTTGCTGTATACTACTCGTTAATTCGATAGTCAAAAGTGCCTTTAGAATGCCTACTTTAAAAGGGAAGAAAAATATTCAATTAATCATCTGCAATTATAAGAAAAGAAAATGCATTTATATTTTAAATCATGAAAAGGAAAGGTGAGTTTAAGTCCTGTGCACATCCCAGGTAGTGAAACCTGGCTACTGACACAGACCCACAAGGGGGATCTTCCCAGCTGGGTCAGAAGTCCAAGGAAGCTGACCCACCAGTCCAAACCACATATCTCTTTTAATGACTTTTAACCAGGGCATCTCTGCAGTCAAAAGATGTCAAAAATTAACAACACTATAACCTTCTTCAATGCAGAGATAATCCTTCATAGTAGTCAAGTGCTTTCGCTTCAGAGACCTGGAAATAATGAAGCGGCGCAGGAGAACACAAATTCCAGATCAATACCCTGAAACAATTGAG
Source organism: Promerops cafer (assembly GCA_013398275.1). Classification (NCBI taxonomy): domain Eukaryota; kingdom Metazoa; phylum Chordata; class Aves; order Passeriformes; family Nectariniidae; genus Promerops; species Promerops cafer. Next base: position 223,363 of record VZSE01006408.1, read on the forward strand.
TTCTCCCAGCACTGGGCTGCACATCTCTGCCAATGTCATGTCATACCCCACCTGCTAGCATAAACAGTCTGAAATTTTTCAGACTGAACTGCACTTAGCTTTACCTGCTAGTTTGGAACAAAAGCCAGACATAAACTGAACATAGAATGAAAGGCACTGTATGGTGACCAGGATTAAAGCCAAACTGTCAGAGATCAAAGTGGTAAAAATGTCTTTTATGGAACGGATTCATCTCCGTTCTGATAATTTTCATAGAATAGTATCTGTAGAGTTCAAAAGAAACATTTTATCAACCTCTGTCAAGTATACAAATGTGTGAATGAAAGATAAGTAGGATTAGAAAAAATAGACCACAATAAACCAAAAATCTATTTCCAATTCTTTATCAGCCTTGATTAGCTATCTGGGGAAAAAATGAAGCCAAGCTGATAGAGAGAGTGGTAAGTTTGAAAATGTGTGTCCTGTGATAACATGATAGCTTTTGCCTCCAAACATACTTACAAGGTGCTACAGCTGAGAATCAATTAGTAATTCACTTTTCTTCCCAAATCCAAAACTTAGAATATTTTACATTAAAATGTAGTTTATTCTGTTATCAAATATATTTACTGAAACTGTTTCTTCAATATCTTTGTATTTGCCAATATTCTCACAAGTGAAAGCCAAACGCTTGTTTCTCTTCTTCAGGTAATTTCAATTTAAAATAAGTAGCTGCAGCTACATTAAAGATACTTCTCTGGGCACTTAATTCAAGTGGTTTTAAAAGAAAAAGCTCAAGAAATGACACCTTACAAAAATAAAAAAGTTGATTTTTTAAAGATAGATTTTTCTTTCTTTTTCCCATTAAGGCATACAATATCCAAATCCTTCAAAAACCTTAAACTAATTGACTTTCGGCAAAACATGACAAAGACTTCTAGATTATAAATATATTACATGCCACGGGGTTTTCTGCCTGGAAGGACAGAAAACCAATTTAGTACTCTTACTAAGCAAGTGTACAGTGTGTGTAAATCTCCAGAGAAGCCCCAGAGTGAGCTGTGGAAAAACAGACAGAAATAGTTATAAATAGAGCAGAATATAATATTTTATCTGCACTTCCTTCCTAATGGAACAACATCAAAATCAATAGAAATTATGACAAATCTTAGACTTCGTTCAAGGTGTTACAATGAATTGTATAAAAGCAGCTAACTCTAGTCTAGCTCTGCTTCCAGACTTTCAAAAGATGTCAAGTCCCTCAGCCCACAGAAAATGCTGGCAAAGAAACAGCCTGGGAGCACCAAAACTCTTTTCAAAGAGAGTACTGTATTCTGACGGGTAGGGAAAGAATTTCTTCAGCATTCTGTTTTATTCAACTACTTCACTTACATACTAAGAGTCAAATTTTGATTAAAACTTCTTAGGTTGAAAAAGTGTCTTCTATCACACAAAGACAGGTAAGGGTGAGACACTAGGTCTCAAATAATGAACAAAACAAATCAGTATAAACAGTTCAGTTCACTACCTACGGGTTATGCTGCTTCTAGGTTAATGATCAAATTTTAAGACAACGAGGTTTCAAGAAACTTTATTATAGTAATTACAACTAGCTGAAAAAATAAACATTTTTTTATATTTTTTAATGGAAGCCAAATTTCACAGATTTCAACAGACAGCTATTAAACATATATTATTTGTCATTTCCTATTAAAAGGAAAAGAACTATCCAAATAGAAGCATGTTAATGAGAGTGTATAGCTAATGCATAAACAACTTGAGCTGCAAGGGCATCTTTCCTGGTAGGCAGATAAACTAACTTAGATGTTAAGAGTAATTAAATATTTATTTTTAGATTTCCTACAAGATTTTTATAAATAGTGACTTAACCTGTATATTTCTAACTTTAAATGATCCTCATAGGGATATAAAGCTAATTTTTCAGGTGTTAGAGGAGCCATGTCTCTGTTCTTTGGGCAGGCATTTTAAAACATGCTACAGGAAATGGAAGACTTGTTTGGCCAATTGCTTATTCAAATCACACAGCCCTTTTCATTCTCCCTTCTATCTTACTTTGCTATACTTTCCCAGAGGCACCATCTACATGCTCAACCAATTGCCAAATGGGCTAATTTTAAGCAGAGGAAATAAAATTTTAACTATGGTAATTTGAAACAATTTTATATACTCTGGCAAACAAGTGATGAAAAAGCTACTCAAGTGTTATAAGTAAGGAGTTTTCATTTGAAAAAGTTAGTGACAACACTGAACTCTTCTAACATTAGAATTCTTAGTTTGAGAAGCATCATGGAGAATAGCAGAGTACCACTCAAGAAAATTTGCTCACATTGTTCTAAAAGAAGTACCCAGATGCACAAAACATACTGAAAACTGTAAGAAGCATATGGAAAAAGAATAAGGATACTTATCACCACAACTGAAAATATTCCTCTACAATGAACAAGATTATTAGGTTACAGAACTTTAAAAAAAACCTCTGAACTTTTTTTTCACTTCTTCTTCCTAAACTTGGTTTAGCTAGCTAGTGACCCCTTAGTTCATTAATGCCCTCTACATCCAAATTCTTTAAATAAAAGAAAATATATGAAGAACATCAAGAACAGTAAGTGTAACCGAAGAAAATAAAATATTCAGTAAGAGCAGAAGATAGGAAAAAATTGTAAGAAATGCAGAAAGAACAGATGGCACTAAAACTAATACCTGGGAAATGCATTAAGACCTCAAGAGTATCATTATTTGTTATGTGAGCATGCAGCCTGCAGACTTCAATAGAACTTTTCCCATGAGTAAAATGACCCACATACAAGCTTGCCAGGTTAGTTTTAATATTGTGGATAAGAACCTATATCCTACCACTACCATAAGCATTTTCCTACTCATACTTCTATCTTCTGTTTCTTTAACATTTACTGATTTGACAACATAAACATGTACTCAGTTATTAGAACAACTCTGCTTATTGAATAGTATAAAGACTAAAAAAAACCAAAACTCAAATCGGTCTTACGCTTTCATCAATGAGGCTTGCTGAACACCTGAAGTTAATGTAAAACAAAATGACTTAATGAAATGAAACCACTGTTGAGATAAGGTAAAAATTACATCTGAAGTACTTTGCTTACATGAGTGCAATGAGATAGAACTTGATGAGACACACTATTTCATACAAGAGAAGAGAGCAAGAAAAGAAGGAAAATTCAATGGGCTCCTCTTATAAAAGCCCACTGCACAAAGGCAAGAAAAATATAAGTAAAAAAACCCCTACGAACTGCATTTCCAGTACATACCTGCTTTTGCAGGTCCCCAAGATCACTGCTTTAAGTAAAATAAAATGCCTCTCAGTTTGCCACTCTTCACTGTCATGGGAAACCCTCTCTGCAAACTGTCATCCACTATTGCAATTTCACTTTGTGAGTTGAATTTGCATATGAGTTATTTAATGTCAATTCTTGTCCAAGCAATAGGAAATGTTCCTCCAAAGGTTTCACCTTTGTCAAGTCTCCTCATTATTTCTGAGTCCAGAAAAAGGACATGAACTCTTTGTTTCTCTACAGGCAGACATCAGATGTACATTTTTAGGCACAAGCTCTAGTGAAATGATTAGTCTGAGATATTTCACTAGTGCCATTGTGTGCCACAAACTTGTCTGCACACCCGCAGCCTGAGGGATGAATTCTCCCGTTACACACATTTTGACACCCTGGAAGATTTTAATAGGTTTACCAGGCACCAGCTGTGAGCCAATCTATCTTGCTGGCAGCCACAAGTACCAGACTGCTTTATGCTTTCCTTTTCTTCAGTGTCCAGGTAATCTTTGTTTTTGGAACTTTTTGTGAATGCTAACAGCATCAATCATGCATCAACAGCAGAAGCATGTGGCAACAAGAGTGCAGAGCTGCCAAATGCAAATAATTTCCCACCAAAGAAATTCTTCTTACCAAGCCATCTATTCAAAAAGAAAAGAGAGAAAGAAAACAAATGAAACCCATAAACTCACCTCCACATTATGATCCCCACAAGCCCCGTCGCTGCTGGGGACAGCCCTTTCCCATTTCTAATCCTAAACACTGTGGACCTGGTAATTTCTCCTTTGTGTAGTTATGCTTAGCTGCATGCAGAGATGGAGAAGCACTATCACAGTCTTTTTATATTGAAAAGATTTTCTCTGTTTAGAATAACTTTGCATTGGGAAGTTACATGCAAACACTCCCAGCCTGCTTTTCACTGTAAAATACAGACAAGTGCTAATCCTGTTGCAATCCCTACTGGAGGTATTTTCCTTATACAGTACCTCCACTTCATGCTTTACTAGGAGACACTAAGGTGCCTAAAAAATCTTGCCCTTTATCTTATCTTCTACAGTTCACAAATTCCTGAATGAAGAGCTGTTTGCTTCTGAGACAGAGCTTTACACACAAGATCATAGGTAGCAACCTCCTAACTGAGAGCCCATGAGTTAGAAATATAAATCTACCCTGACCATGTGAATTTTTTCACTGGAGACTGGACTAAGCTCAAAATAAGCACGTGACAGAAATGTAGGGGAAAAAAGAAAAACAAAGATTTAAAGGATAATGCAAAAGCTTTATCTTCAGCTGCTGTTTCAATCTGTTAATCTAAAATAAAGGAAATTAAGAACACAATTAGATCACCAGATGTGCCATGCAGACAAACTAGACAAAGGATGAAGAGATCACGTTTTTCACTAAGTCAAGCCACCAACTTCAGAATAAGAAAAATCAGTGAAAAAGTGATCAGGATTGATTTGTCTCTTGCAGTGTGATTCACTGTCTGATCACAACACTTATTTTTAGCTGAAAAATCTCTCTTCAAAGACACTGCTGAGGTGGCAACAAGAAAAAAAATTGAGAGGTTTTAGAAAACTCATTTCAGCAAAAAGAAGAAGAGCCACCCTTCAAACTAGGTTCATTATCACCTTGTATTAAAACTCCTTTATTTGATGGAAAGATTCAGGACGGCTTTTTCTGGTACTATTATTCTTGTTAAGTTCAGTTTGTTTCAAAAGTATGTACCTCACTGTGATGCCATACTTCAAATTAAATACATGTTTAAAACCCCATGTATTCAGAAGTATATTACACATCTATTCTCTTCACTCATTACTTATGTCAGTACGTATTTAAGGGCTGCTGCAGAGAAAAATACTTCTGTAATTGAAAGCCTCAGGATTTTTTTAAAGAAAATTTACCTATAATATTTTACATGAAAGTGCAATTATTGTTATGCAGAAATCCAGATTCTTGACAGGATCACAAACACCAAAATTAGTTTTGGAGGAATACAGTTACCTTTGCAGCAATCATGACTTGGCTAGTCAAAGTCTGTTATATGCATGCAAAATCCTTCAAAGAAAACGTAACAATTACTTTGAGTATTATTTTTGTATGGCAATTCAGAAAATCTGCTAATCCTATTTATTAAAAATAACACATTATCTCTGTTAAAACATTTCAAGAGTTTTTTGGCCATTGAAAGAATTTAAAATACAGAAATCAAAAGTAGAACCTAGGGTATTGCAAAAATCAATATATGAACTTGTTTTAAACCCAAGTTTATTTTATTCTTCAAGTCTGTTTTTAGTCTCTTAAAATTGCAGTCTCTTTACGTAAACATTTTTTATGTGAATTCTATATACAGCTGATTTCATGATTAACACTGAAGTTATTGTGTTGTCTGGTGGTGTTGCGTAACTGAACACAATGGGAACACATCTATCACCAATTAAATACAATGCCAATTAGTCATAATTCATTTAAGTTCAGTGAATTAGATCATACATGGACATATCTGTCCCTGTTCCCATCTCCTTCTTCATAGTTCCATGCTGTTGCGGTTCATTTGTAGAGACATAATATGACCAAACTGAAGATATTTAGACATTCCACCCTTCCTCTGCTCTGCCTCCCCCAAATAATTAGTTTATTTATCACCAAAAAAATGGACCTAGAGAATTCAGTATGGTCTCAAGACCCCCAGAAAAGAGTTAGCCCCAAGGGATTTTGGAGAACACAGAAGTTTGCCCTTCCTGTACACAAAGTTTGCTGGGTGTTAGACAGCTCCAAGCCAAAGGTTTTTAGCCATGTTTGTGCACATCCCAGCTCCTCGGCATTTAAACAGGAAGGCACTACAGTGCACACGTTTTGCCCACAGTTTTTCACTTGGACATTTTCTTTTTCTCGTAATGGACACCAGACAGCAGAGTGATTTAGTCAAAATAGCTGCTAAAGCTATATTTAAAAAGAGCTGGAAAATGAAGCTTCCATCTTGATGAGGCCAGACACGTAAATCGGGTAGATAAAAGCTGCATTTATAAGCAGAGATGACAACAGTCTACCATTTAGCAAGACAGAATGGCAGGATTCAGAGCCCAAGCCAATTAAACATCATGACTTCCTTCCATCTGGCAGAGAGACTGCAAAAACACTTAATTAAGGAACTTGATCCCTCTGTCACATCTAAAATAATTCAAACTTTCAGCATTTTCAGCCGACATAAAGCAGGCACCCAAACAAGCACAGGCTACATTGTATCAGTTCAGTGTTATACTGACACTGGTGTAATAGGTGCACTGCGAGGCTCACATAGGGATTGATCCCAAAGGTCTCTGTGCTGCTTCGTCTGATGTGGTTACATGCAATTATGGTGAATTAAAACTGTGATTTATTTGAAATATGACCTAATTTTTTATATAATCAGAGACCTGATATATGCCAGAAACATACACAGCCATAATTCTCTTCAAATACATAACTAAGTTGGAGAAAGTTCAAAACTCAATTCAAATACTTCTCCAGAACACAAAATGAAATGTCCATTGTTGGGGGCAGGGGGAAAGCATATAATAGTGCAAAAAGCATCTAGTTTCTTTACTTTTAAACAATCCTATACATATTTCAGTGTTGCAATATAAAAGTTACTAGTGACTAACCAAAAGAGGCATTGCTGCTACGTGGCCATTTCTTACATCAGATCTACTGGTGGTGAGTTCTCTCTGTATTGGAACAAAACTACATTCAGAAAACCTCCTTATTTGGTGGCAATGTATTTTGGTTTTTGTTTTGGTTATAATTTAGGAGCAAGAGAAAACATAATCTGTAATATGCCCTTTCAGTTGAGTAATTTCCAGGCAAAGTCAAAGCTGAGACTCCAAACTATCCATAAGCCCCAGAACCTCCAGTGGCAGGTTAACATTCCACCATTTAAATTAAAACAGGAACCTTTTAGCAAGAAGTAAGGAAAATTTTCAGGGGTATCAAGAGCATAAAAACGTTAGCAAACAGCAGAATTAATAAGCATATTTCAGATATCTGTTGGCCGTATATATTTAAGCCACTATTAAAAACCTAACCCCTCCAGCTCAAAATAGATCGGCCTTCCCAAATGAGACAGAAAAGGGAAAAAACAAGTGACCAATGGAGAACATTCTGACACGATAACACGGTCTGACTCTAGAAAGAGTTTACCAAATTTGGGCTTACCTTTACTTGGTGCTGATTTTCTCACAGAAGCTACATGGTCTTCAGAGATAGCAAGACGCCTCAGCACATCAGCCAAGGCTGCTTTTAGCACGGTGATTTCATCTTCCTGTTGCTGCACTCTCAGCTCCAGGGCTGAAAGACGGTCCTGGACATCAGAGGTGCTTGCAGCCGAGATGCTGTCATCTGTGCAGAGGCAAAGCAGAGCAGAAAGAGGCACTGAAATGCTTTGTTCTGATTTAAAAGCCACAGAAAGAGGCATGTACAGCATGAGTATGTATGTCCCATCATTTTGAAATACTGAAGACATTCTAACAAGCATGTTCAGGCAAATAAGGAACAGATATTATGGCAAACATCGAATTAATGCTTCAAGACAGAAATCATTACTAATCATTAGCTAAGACATAAGGCTTAAGGAGCATGGACCTATTAAAATCACAAGAGGGAATGTGCTTCCTATGGAAAACATGCTTACAAGCAGAAAGAAGACTGAAATTAACTTTATTTAAACACCCAACTGAATTAACCAAAAAGGCATAAAACGGTGGTAAAATGCTGCACAGGTAATATTCCTGTGGAACCGTTGAAGAATTTTAACTATGACCCTTAGTATTAAAGCAAGTTTCAAAGTCAAAAAAAAGTCCACAGTTTAACATACCAGTACTGCTGACCTAATGAGTACAATGACCTAATTGCATCAAGTCGCAATCTCAATTTAAATGGTCTAGATCAGAGTCCTTAATTTCAATTCCCTCTCTTTAACTTCCTTCACATCACCACCCTGGATGTGCCAAAAAAACATACAACCTTATAACATTTGGCCTGAAGCGAAAAGAAAATAAATGCACTACAAAAAGGTTCCAAAAATCTGTTTGGCCACACAGAGATAGATTAGCATTGAAGGACTAACCCAGCCAAATCTATTCTTCAGTGGTAAAAAGGAAATTACAGCTTCTGCTTACTCTTTCTCTTTGACAGTTCATTGCATTATTTCTGCCAAGCCAAAATAACACGTAACAGATTTTTGTATTTAGCTGTTCTAATAAATCATAGGCCAATCACTTAAAAAAAAAAACCCTGTAAAAGAGTATGTCACTCAATCACAACGGACTGAATTCCTTATCCATCCTGTTTATGGCTTCCTAAAAACTCAGTAAGGAACTTCTAATATAGCTTTACAAAAATTCACCTGTACTATATAGTTCGCTTAAGTTCATATTCTACAAAATAAATACAGGAAATTTAAATGTAAAGGTAAATAGCTGGTATTAATACTGTGTTTCTATTCAATATAAAGTTTAGTTTTCACTACTCTTAGAAAGGCATATCAAGGACAAAAAAGTTAATGTAAGCCACACACCTAATACTTTGATTTTCCCTAAAAAAAAACCTTAATCTTTTAAATACTTGCATGGGACACTTTCAAAATACATGTAAATAAAAGAAATACTGAGCCAACTTCCTCCAATGAATTCACTATGAAAGAGATTAAGGAGTTTAATGCCAACTTCCACTCAGTTAAAACACGATACTCACTACTGAAGGAACAAGAACTGAACCAACCAAAATAAAGCATCATAATTAATACTTGCACAACACAAACAAAATTCCTAAAATGAATTAGTAAAAAAACCCTAAAAAAACTTTAGTAATGAAATGTATCCACAATTATTATTGAACTGAAAGGAACAGTTAAGGTAACAATAATAAACCAGCCCCTGGGTGACAGTTCTGCATATTGTTTTAATTCACTATTTGGTCAAAGCAAAAGCAGAAGTCTACACCTCATGGTTAGTACTATATTCATTCTGGCTGATGAAAAGAACTTCAGGGGAATTAATTAATTAATAAGGTACATAATCAAATCAAGACCCAGAGACACCAGATTAGGATGCAACAAAAATACCTTTAATACCACCATCCACAATGGTACCTCCCTACATGCAGAAATTATATGCAGCCCAGCACAGCCAATGCTCTCTCAGCAGGACTTTACAAATCCAGACCTGTGACAGCTACCCCAGGTTGGGAAGGACTGTGTAAGATTCTTTTATTAAAATCCTCATGTTCAAAACATAAACCCCCATCTGTTGTAAGGAGCTGGGAAAAGTTCCTACGTGTATGCATAACTATGGCATACAAAAAGGAGCGAAGGTAAATGTACATTAATCCATGAAGAAAAGCTTTTACTTCAGGAAAGTAAATGGACTAAAACCACCATATCATTCATATTTCTGCTATCCTGCAAGTATTAGCTGCAGTGGACCAGACAGAATGAACACTCCAGAAAACAATTACTTTCAAAATATTATAAAATTTTTAACTTGTCTTACAGTGAGTAGCAGTCCAAACAGAAGAAAGCAGTCTGACATTTCCCAAAAAAAAGAGGAAGGAAAAAAAGGGGGAAACCCCCCCGAAATTAATTTTTTTGCTTTTTTTTGTTGGCAAAAGTCTTCAATTAATAGCTATTATCGATTATAATGGATAAATTATGGATACATTCCCAGGCTGCATAAATATACAGCAGATCATTATAAAACACTTGCAGAAGGAATACGTAGCTATGTCAAATCATCATTTTAGAAGCCAAATATTACTGTGCTCCCTGTGTAGAGTCCAAACAAGAGTAATTACCAAACCAGGGAAGGCTCCACTGCTGATCGGTCTCTCTGATGAGCACAGAAGCAAATGCTCTGCACATCTCTGGACATCTTTATTTCCCGTGAACTACAAACATTGACCAGACCGTTGCTGTTGAACCCCAGCACCCCAAAATTGGGGTGCATTAGCTGGCTGCTGCAGCTCCCAAAGGCACAGCTATGTTGCTAATTAGAACTTCAAAGAGCCACAGGAGAGCAAATCTTCCTGCCCTGTAAGGGTGAGCTGCAATGCTTTGACCTCCTCGACACATCTGATGAGATGGCAGAGGAGTTGACCAATGCGCTCCTCGGTGAGCTGGGCTGTGGAGGCTCAAGCCTTGGCACAGCACAAGAGAAGCAGAAGGACTCTCTCAACCCAACAGCTTGTCAGAGGGCGCAGCTATAGAAATGGGGAAGGAGGAGAAGGCCAAGGAGGTTGAGCCATTCAGCTGATTCCAAACCAGGCAAAGCAATGTGCCCTGTTGTATAATAGGAGGTTCCAAACCCCCAGCGGCTGCCTTGCATTGCAGAGAGGGCACAGGAGACACAGTGACTGAAAGAAGCTGGAGGGCAAGGATATCCCTGGGAAATCAAGACTAATTTGGTTGATCAAAGAATACAGTAGCACACTTGGAAGACATTGCATTGTTCTTTAGCATTCTACAGAAGCGGCATCTGTTTCAAGTGATGACAACCCTATATTACCCTGGCAACTATTAGAGAATTAAAACTAATAATTCCCAACCCAAATATCTCACCCATTACAGCAAATATTCAACTGAATTCCAACATGCCCTTCTTGGCAGTATCTTGAAAAATAACTCAACAGGGATTATCTTAAAAGAAGATGCCCTAAAAGTAAACAAAGCTGGAATCCATGAGATCATTCTGACAAATCTGCACAATTACACCTTTTCTTCACAGAAGTTTTCAAAATCTCTTCCAGATTTCTTCTTTCATTTAAAACATATTTTATAATCTAAAGAACTACTTCAAAAGAAGATCAAAGGGAAAAAAAGCCTTCCTTCAAGGACATGCCCTCCCCCTTCAGAGAGGAAACACCTCTTATGCAAGAACAAAAGTCAATCGGAAGCAAAATTCCGTCTCCTCCCTTCCTCTTCTCCCACTCCTAAACATCTGTCCTTTCCCTTGTGCTGACACAGACATGCATCTATCCAAGCCTTCCATAAGCTGCTCTTCTTTTATTAAACCAGAGGGAAATTTATTAAAAGAGGGAAACCAGTTAAGCAAACAGAGCAAGTAATTCGTAAGTGCAGTTGACTATTGATTCAATCATTTGATTAATTTTAAAAATACCTTTTTAGTTTTCTGGTTATTCTTATTATAACCAAACATCACCACTTCTGATGTGTTGGTCATGTTTTCTAAGCTGTTGATGACCTATGCCTTTAAGGGACACACCGAGAACAAGATCCAGTGTGGAAAAAACACACCATCTAGAGTGAGGTAGACATCCACACAGATGTGCATCTAAGGTATTTCAGTCTTAAAAACTGGTTTAAGGTAAGAGTACTGGCACTCAAATGACAGCAAAAACAGGCTAGGTCTAACCATACAGTACTATAACTTTCAAAATAAAATGTTCTGTTATTTTTCATAGTTTATCAGTTTGATTTTTAATTTTAGCCAGGAAAACAAATTTTTCCCTTGCTTTTGGAGTAAGAAGAGATATATATGGGATGCTTGTATTCCATACTCATGAGACACAAGGATGACTCTAAAATTGAGGGTTCATTCTCTTAGTCAATGAACAGCACTGAACAGACAGGTTACTCTGTGTGGGACTCCTCAAAGCCACAGGCATCAAACTACTCCTAGCAGATCAAACAAGGCAGCAATTCAAACTGCCCCTTAGACCTGGGCTAGGAGCTGCAAAAGGAGTATCCAGGACATAGTGAGGGTGCTTAACAAACTTTCCAAGCCACATATCACTCATCACATGTCATCTAGCAGGCATGTGAGGGTACTAGCATTTGAAAAGCATCACCCTTCATCATTTGCTGCCTAGGAGGAAGTTGAACTGGCTACATTTGAAAAAAAAAAAAATCTTACTACTGAACGGTCCATTCTGGGCCCCCTCAAAAAATCTACAGCATCCATTATCACTTCTCTGAGTCAATTCCTCCCAGCTTTGTCTAAATCTAAGTAAGGAATTTAGACATACACAGCATTTCAGAAAAACAAATTCTACTAACTTCAGCACATGGAAATTTAAACCATGGGGTGGAAAATCCTATGTTTTATCCAATAAAGCCACATAAACCACAGGTAATTTTAAACCCCTGGCTGTTAAAGCACCCACAGTGTTTTCTATATTTTTCCCAGAGTGGTAAGAGTCTTTTGTTAGGGAAAAGGAACAGAAATTACTGGGACTGGCATAAAGATCTGGCTGACAGTTTCAGGAGATAACTGTCCCCACAGACTCTTTTCTCATGAGGACCATGATCTGCTCACGTGTGAGGGAAAGTATGTATTTGTAGAACTTCCAATTTTTGTTCTAAAGAGCACTGAAAAATTTGACTCTGGATGAGGCTTATATTTCCAGAGAGATACCAGACAAATCTATTTTTCCTACACGTTACGAGAAAGAAAGCTCTCTGCAGTTTTCTGCAGATCACCTGTCTTAAGAGTAACTTATAAAAGGTGCAAAGATCAAGAATTGTGCTCCGTATCTGTAATTCATAATTTTCAACAAAAAACAAAAGAAAGAGTACAATTAAGACTCCATACTTTTGCTCACACTATCTCCTCCGAATGTGAGCACATGCACAAATTATTTCAGTTATGTAAAGGATGTGAGTCATATAAAGAACACAAGAATGGGAATTGAAGCACACAACATGAACACAGAGGATTCAAAGAGCTCCCCCACAACCCAAACAATACTGTATTATCCCAGAACCTAGAGCTTATGGCATGGAAGTGGAGAGGGAAGTTCTCCCCAAGCTCTCCCTTCCTGCAAGTAGAAGACTCTGGCCTTTAACTGTCTCAATTACCTCATACATCTTTGGCTTCCTTTGCTAGTTTTTCATTCTTTTCCCTAATTCCCCAGTTTTCCTACACCAAATTAAAACCTAGGCACTGCTTGATCTCACATTTGTTACTGTGTAACAAGTACTGCAACAAAATTTTAAGCTCTTTCTTTATTTTCTTTCTAGAATAATGATGCAGATGTTCTGAGATAGGTACAGGTAAGTCACTGACTGTTGACATTGCAGTATATTAACATTTCTAACACTAGCTAAACCTTTAATTTGTCTCCTTCAAAGACATTTCTTCATGTTTTCAGGAAGAACATGTCATACTCCACTCATTTGCTCAGGGTTGATGTTGCACGAGGACCATCACATCAAACAGACTGTCTTCCTTGCACAGCTCATGAGATTTTTTAATGTTTCATAGACCCATCTAATTTTACCCCCTACAAGTAGTTAGTAATAATAAAAAAAGGATTCCACAAATCATGTTGATCACAAGTCCATAGCAAGCAGTATTTTATTTGCCTGTAGATGATCCATGAGATGATTTTGCTGAAGCCCATGAATATTCTGCAGTGCAACAGTTGCTACTGTCCTTCAATAGTGTGGACTGCTTTATGGTCAGTTTGAATCATGTTCATGTCTGTGAGCCTGCATCATTACATTATAAAGAACGTGACCCATGTTTATTTCAAAGCATTGTTCTGACATGTAAGATGATTTATCATTTCATGCCTAACAATTAATAGTTCTATTCTAGACAGATTTGTGCACATAGGCTTTCATATATTTTTATTTTCCTGACAGGAAAAAGCAAAGGAAGGAAAAAGATAAAAAGATGACACAAAAATATCCTGACAAAAAACAACCCAATAACAACCACAAATTACAGAAAATAAAAATATTTTTGTAATAAGCTTGTGTATCTGCTGCTGTAAATACTCAGTTTTAATACAGATAATCTAGAAATACATCAGCATGAGATTCACAGGGCACAGCCCCACCCGTACTGTATTTGATCAACATGAGTGCTCTGCCTGCCTAAGTTTCCAGTAACAGTATAACTTACTGGGCACAAAAATTTCATATTTCATACTTGCTGATAGTAGCTTTGATGCGCAGACTGCAAAAACAGAACAAACACTTACAGACACTTCTCAAATTTGACACTGGTATCGATTTAATTATTTGAAGAGGCAGATAATTATGCAGGCACTGCCTCACATCCTTCCCCAGCTGCATACTTCCTATCAGCTCCACCTCCATTGAGATGCACCTCAAGAGTAAGACCATTCACGAGTTTTTCCCCACCCACTGCTTAAAAAGCCTTGTGGTTTTTAAGTACTTTTCTTCCTCTAATATTGTTTGGCTCCGGATGCTCCTGATATTGCTCTTCAACGCTTGGCCTTCAACTCACAAGACAAGCCCTTCCCCTTCCAAAATACTATTTCTGCTACAAATCAGTGACTTCTACACTCCATAGACAGAATTCATGATGGCTATGGGCACCTACCTGGGATCCTCCACATAAATGGCTCAGCAGCCATCCCAGCCACCCCAAGCTCTTATCAATATTTGGTGCCACCCCATTTTCATGTCACAGTAAGGAGAGGGGCAGGGGGCATCTTTTCTAACACAGAGGCTTGGAAATTCACACGGAAACCAGAGACAGCTGCAAGAAACTGCTCTACTGTAAGTTAAACATGCATTAACACTTCAGCACACATAGGCTGATATTCCTTCATTGGAAATATTTCATATTGTGCTAGAAGTGTTAGAACATTTCCATGCTAACATGGTAATTTAAAAGTAACTAATCAAGCGAGCATGAAACGATGTAGGCTAAACTCCATTCTCCCTAATGCCCTAACAGATCTAGCTAAAATTTTCTAAGATAACAACTTTTCATATGCTGAA
This sequence comes from Promerops cafer, assembly GCA_013398275.1. NCBI lineage: Eukaryota > Metazoa > Chordata > Aves > Passeriformes > Nectariniidae > Promerops > Promerops cafer. The sequence continues at coordinate 238,417 of VZSE01006408.1, forward strand.
GAGGGACCATATTCCAGAAGTCTTCCTCTTCAATGAGGGTTCAGCCACCACTCACCTCCCTGCACCAAAAGCAGATGGCACCCAAGCCACTCTATGGAGAAACTCAACAGGCTTTAGCTCTGCAGGACAGAGACAAAGCCAGCCACTGCCTGGGGCTCCAGGGTGGCCACAGCAGGACACCCTGAGAGGTGGTGAGAGTAGGAAAGCATCTCTCCTGCGCTCCCAAGGCCTCACTGCAGAGCAGCCTGCATGCTGTGCCTAACCCAAAACACCAGACATCAGGGCAGAAAAGTGCTCAGCTCCCACAGGTAAACCCACCAGAAGCAATCAGGCTTTGACATGTACAGGGCAGTCATTCCTATGCACTTTGACAATCAAGCCTTTCTAGTTTCAAATTAGGTGACTACTTAATTAGAAAATTAGGTAATTAGCAGATGCTTTTGACCTTAATCTCTTTTTAACTTCACTCTTCATCTGTTATATGAAATTAAATCCATCATCCCACACTGCCTAAAGGTTAATTAACACTTGTGGGGTACCAATGAACTACCCTAAGTGCTGTAGCAAGGTCAGTGTTTAAATGCACGCAATTTTTCAAGAAGCAAGATTAAGAGCCTTCCCATAAAAATAAGAGAGAGACACACAAAGGAAATAAAGGTAACTCAAAATACCAACCTTTTGTAGGAAGAATCACCTTTTCAGAGTTCTAACTTGGAGGAGACTATGACCTCCTCCATGCATCTTACTACCTATATGATTTCAATACAGTCTTGAAGGACAGCCCTAATTCTGACTTTCAAGTTCAGTCTGACTTCCCACTTAAAACACTCTTTACCCTTATGTCTTTGATGCATAAATCTACAAAAAGATGGCAGCATTAATTGTCACTGATCTGCTCAACACAATGAATGATGATAACCACAGCCAGGCTCAGACAAAAGTACTGCTATCCAAAACATCACAAAGCCCAGTGAACACAGAGTTCACGGAGAAACATGGGACCATCTGAAACACTGGTTTTCCTGGAGTACTGTGCAAACTCCTTTGCACAGACAGGTACCAGCAATTATGTGGCAGGCAAGGAAGCTGGTGTGGAGGCTTGTAAATGGAAAGAGGGGGAGAGGAAGCAGGGAAGAGGAGGAAAAGAAAAAGAGCACTCACAGTAATCTCAGATTCTCCCTGAATCTGCACCCCTTCCTCCAGTTCCAGGACCACTTATTTTCTAACTCTCTTGCCAGAGTGATGGTGCTAATTCATGCTCAAAGAAGGGTCCACAGATTTAGAAAAACTTTTTTTTCAGAATTTAAGCCCCAATTCATACAGCTTACCTCTCATTATCCAAGCTCTATTTCCAAAACATATACTTTTCTAGTAACACATGAATAAAATCCAAATTTGTCAAGCAATCAGTCTTTACATTGCAACAACGCAGGCAAAGTCCAACATTCCCCATTACTGGCAGTGCATCTCCTCTGCTGCAAGTATTTGAATTCAGTAGTACCAACATACTTTCAACTGGACACTTATGGAAATCTTCCAATATCTTAAAGATTTATTGTTTATTTGGGCAACTAACTTAACCAGGTTTTTGATTCTGGTATGCTTTTAACAAGTACATTTTTGCCCTAGAGGAAAGAAGTTTCTACTCTAAGATTGCTATATTCTCATCAATTCTAGAGAACCATTTCAGCAACAAAACAGAAAAACACTGAAATCATTAATTGAGATAACATCAGGCAAAGCAAAATAACCTCTTCTTTTATGGATACACTTTATTTTGTACCATGCAATGTTTACTTATAAAATTCTACTCATCTCAAATCCTGGCACACAAATGAATAATCTCTAGTTTCAGTTATCTAGAAATCAAGTTAGACATTATCCCTATAAAATAAAGTGTTGGAATGTTTCTGATTTTTTTTTTTTTTGTACTGGCTGCTTCATTGTGCTGTGCATTTCTTTCCCCCAGGACTCATAAATATCTAATTTGTAACATCAAAAATACCACTGTACAAACAGTTTCTTTGATCTCATTCTGTTCTATTCTAAGCCAATCTATCATAAGTGCCACTATGCAAAACTCCATCAAGAAAAATAGAATCCTGGCCTGTTGTATTAATTTCCTTTCCTGAAGAAACACGGACCTCCTTCTCCCAAAACACTCAGCTGCCCTGCAAGGAAAGCCTTCCCTTTCAGCACTGCTGGAAAAAGCAGGATCTGAGCATTTTTGTGCTCAGCAGAAACGTGCTTACACGAGAGCAAGGGGAGGCACTGGTGTACACAGCACTATTTCACAGCTCTTATCGCGCCAAGTCACAGGACAAGGCGATTTCAGATAAAGGGAAAACCTGTTTGGAAATAGACTCACCAAGTCACTGCCTTATCTTAGGTTTCTGGTATTTCAGGTATAAGAATTCCTTCCACTTACTCACAGCCCTATGTGGCCGCTGCTTTATTACCTCTCCATACTAGAGCCCATTCAGTAAATGCCAACTTTGAACTTCCACTCCAACAAGCTAAAATGACCTTGAAGAGTTATTGTCCTTCTTTGTATCTTCTTAGCCAAAACCTAAGGATGACAATCCGCTCCCTCCCTTGAAAAAAAATACCTTCTAAGAGACAAGTCTTCTGTTGGAAGGATTAATTCCAGTGTTACATTTTCTCTCAACAGCTCTGTCGCAGCAGGGCAGAGCAGCCAGTCATGCTTGCAAGGCCGTCATGCTTTGCCCATCCCCCTGGGCAGCATCTCCTGCAGAAGGCACCCCTTATCCCAGCTCTGTGATACAAATGTTACCCTCACTGCTGCAGGGGATACCATCTCACAGCCATTCAACCTCCCCTGTGTCTTGTAAGCAAAAACAGACACAAGGTTTGGTTTTGATATTTTTAAAAGTGCAGTGTTTCTTAGGAATCTGAGACTAAAGCTCTCTAATCACAGACTTGATCCAACTCAACACTTGCAACAGCAGCAGTCAAAATCCTGCTTTTGTTTTCCTCCACCAAGAAGCTTCCATAGCTTCTGCAACTGCTTGCAGCTTTGGTGTTAGAGAAACATCTCTACAACAGCTCGCATTTACTCTAAGTGGAACCAAATCCACAGCAGTTTGGTTTGGTTGGGGGTTTTTGCATAGAAAAGAACTGACCCATCTCCATAAAGACCAGTCATACTACAGACACAGCTAAGCTATCTACTTGATTTCAAGGATAAAACACGTGGCTCCCACACAGCCAACCGGGAAGGTGGTATCTGCAACTACTCATCATACATTATTCACAATCTCCAATTCAGCTACTACACAGGAGGAACTAGTGAGAAATAAATGGAATATCTGCACATTGTTTGTCAGAGAAAACACAGGCCAGAGAGCAATAGGAAGTATCTACGCGTGTGAAAGTCAACAGCTACCCTCAAAAAGGGGGACTGAGTATAAATACAATTAAACTGACTGGTTCTTTAGTTAAGCTCTTTTAAGTTTCTTTTAGTTAAGCTCTTTTTTTTGTTATGCTAGCAGTTAAACAGCCCTAGTGAAGTAACAGCTGTAAACAAGGTGTGGGTGGAAAGCATTGCTCACACCTTTCCTGCTGCTGTGGCTGCTGCTGCCTGACAGGAGACTGACTGTCCCGCAACACACCGCTTCTCAAGAGATGTACAAACATTAACAGTTATTAACATTAACAGTTATTTTGCAAAGACAGTCTTTTAAAAAATTCAGACTGCAGATCTGTCACCAAGTGTTGCTGCACTCTCCTTAGCAAGGACACTATCAACAAGTTCCCACAAATGCCCTATAAACAAATGAGGAAATTGTGAAATGAAACAGATTTAATTCAAGACAAGGAAGAACTCTTGAACAGCATAGTAGACATCTCTATGTATGACTGCAGATCTATTTTATAAAGCTACAGTTAGGCCACTTCTGCAGAAATGAATACATAAAAATGAAGCCAATTTCAATCATAATTTCAGTTGCTAATCCTGGCACTATTACACCTAAAATGGAAAACTCCTCAGAAAAGGGAGGAATTAAGTCTCACCTTTATTTAGGCCAAACCACAAAGCAGACTTCAGAACTGAAGCAAAGCAAACACAAACACTTGAAAACAGTGTTACATGATGCTACAACTTCCCAGAGAAAAATCAATCACTGAACAGAACACTTTGGTTGACATAGGCAGGCTAAGACCTTCTAAGATTTCACCTTGAAGGTATTTTACGTAGAAGTCCCACACAAAATTGAACTATCACAATCACTGTTGATAAATCACATTCATGTGTGCATGGAATTTGCTTACGTGGGAAAAATGCCTTTCCATAAGGGTACTTTTTCCTTTCTTCTCAAAGGATCCTGTAGGGAAGTACACTTCTGTGTGGAATGTTTGAGAAATTTTGTACACTCAAAAGGGATGTATCTATCAAAGTTGCTTAAATATATCACATTTTGTATCATAAACAGATTGCTTATCTAATCTTCCTACAGATGGGGTCTCTGAAGCACAAAAAATCTTCACATTTCTTTTCCCACTATTTGCTACAAAGTAACAGTTTTTAGGTTAAAAAAACACGTTGCCCTGCAAATAGCAATAGTGACTGATCATGAACATGCCCAGTATTACAAATACTACAAGTGCTACAAATACTTGACAGGAAAACAAGACTTGAATATGGTTGGGACTAAGTACCACGAGTGAAACAAATTACAAGTAAGTTTCATTTTTTCTCATTTACTTCCTTCTTTCTCAAAATTAAGGCATTAATTAATCAAGAACTGATAACAATCAAAGCCACCTCAGAAAGAGACATTTCTAATTACTAAAGGACACAATTTACAAAAAAAACAGGAAAGTTTTTCTGCAAAAGTATACGAGCACCAACGCAACCAGAGAGCCTCTGAACTGCCATTCAACCCACCACTGCCACATCAGCTGTCGGGGCCTTGCAAACCTATGTCAAAGCTCTTCTCTGGTTATCACTGGGTAACACTTCCAGCTTTTCATAACAGATCAGGAACAGCAATGCTAGGTTAGGCCAGCCTGAACCCACAGGAATAAAGTTTACAGATTTTTTACTGATACACTCCAACTCAAAGTGAAAAGCACTCTGGAAAAAGCTACATATTGTAGGTGTCCAGTGTTTGCAATTCAGTTTTTTTCTCTTTTTTAAACCCTGGAGATTTGTATTTGGTTGATAACTGTAGAGGGAACAATCTAAAGCCAAAAAGACAATAGTTACTCTGAAAGCAGCTATTATCTTAAACCGCTGAATTATCTAGTTTATTCCACTAATGCTTATGTTTTAGGACTGATTAATTCCATGTACACTTACTAAGCATTAGCTATGCTAATTCAGCTATTTATACATATAAAAGAACCATCCAGGAGGATACTATTTCCACATAATACTGCCAACCAAAATAACAGGATCCTTCATGCATGAAAAATATTCCTCCCACCACAACAGAATGCATCAACAGGAACAAAATTATTTTATAACTTTTCAGCATCTTCTAACCTTTCCAATAATCTTATTTAATGACTTTCATTTTATTTTTAACAAAATATGTTTTTTGGGCTGCAACACGGGGTATGGCCACATAAACCAACAGGGAGCCCAAGAGAGAGTTAAGAGCATCACAGCTTCCATGCTGTAACTACTCAAGCACACTGCTCTTACTCAAACTAAAAGCCAGCTTGTTTAACCTACTAATCCACATTTACTAACCTACTGTGTCAACATGCTCAAGGCTTCCACCTCCATTTAGCCCTCTGCAACTCCCATGCAAGCCCACACTCTAACTAGGTGTGATCGTTCTTGCAGCCTGCAAGTTGCACAGGACAAAGTTCTCATGCCAGAGCACTCTGTGACATGCAACATGTATACCTGGGGGAGCCAGGGAAGACTTCCCAGAAAGGTGGAGAGGACAAGTGACCCTGCCACAGCAGGGCCAGGAGCACAGCTTTGCCCCCGCTGAACAAAATTCTAACAAAACAGTTAGAAATATTTATAGTGCAGACATGATATTTTTAAAAGTTTGAACTACATCCTTTAAAGAAAAAAAGTTTGTCAAAATGTTTTTCTTCTCAGCAGATTTTCATTTCATTATGTGCCTGAAGGTTTCCTTGACTGCAAAAATGCATAGAATATTGTGAGGATGGGCAATTAGAAGATTTCTTCAGTGAAATCCATTAGATGTTTTCTTCAGTTCAATGTTGTTCATAAATAATCATTCAAGACTCTGAAGCTGAAAGCAAGCAGAAACACTGGGAGACACTGAGTTTGTTTCTTTACATTAAGATCAAATCAAAAGTCAAAACAACAAATTCTTCTAATTTTAGTATTGATTCAGTCTGTAGTACTACTGTCTTGGGCATGGTTTCATTTGCTCTTAAGCCAGTCAAACTTTTAGCTGCTGCTAAAAGGGGTGATTTTCCTTGAAGGATCAGGCTGCTTTTTCTGCCCTAGGATCTACTTCAGGACATGATTTTTGGTGGCTACCTGATAGAAAACTTTTTCCACCCCCAGTTAGTTTTCAGTTGGATCAGCTTACTGGCCAGCTCCTGCCAAACCCCTGCCCAACAGCCCATAGGGCCACTCTGCCACCATGCACAAAACATAAACCCCAGCACATAAACTGCACACCATCAGTGCAAACCACTCAGGGTGACACTTGCAGCTCTGATTGTTTCACCTCTATCATCTAAGAAAAGCAATCTCAAAAAATACCTTAATGCTCAAGACATTGTGGCATTTATTTACCAAAAAAGTCAAATCATGCAAAAACCTGAAGGGTCAACTCAAATCAGGCTCTCACGGAAGTGAATACTCCCTTTGATCAATTTCATAGGTATCAGAAATTAGACCATGGATATTACCATGGTTTTAAATGCTTCTGAAGAGCTTCACAGGCAAGCAAGGGCAGACCCCAATAAATGCATGCATTTTTAGAATATACAAAGAACAAAAAAGGTGCTGGAAGAGAAGAGCAAAGCAAGAAGACGTGTCACCTAAATCCTGTTTTTATTATGCATAAGGGCATCTTCTCATCACGCAATAAAGAACTGTGACTAATGGCTGTCATGTCTGGTCATTCCTTCTTCCCTGCTCATAGGGCAGGAGCTGCATGTCCAGCACTTCTTCTGTATTTCTTTGCAAGTTCTGCTCTCAAAGGTGCTCTAGCTCCATGCAGTAGAACCTTGCTGCAAGAGGGAAGTTTCCAATGCCACCTCTTTCCTGCTGAACTTATTTCTCTGTGTCAAGCAGGGGTGTGATGTAGGGCTCATAAAGATACCTTTTTAATCGGGGCATTACTCAAAATTTGAGAGCAAAGACTTGGTGCTGAGAAAGTGTGTGCAGTCTGAACCTTTCTAGCTGACCTTTAATGACAGGTTTGCTGTGTCAACTCCACCTCTGACATTTCACCAATTTTGATACTTCAGCAACTTCCAAGTGTGGCTTGCAGTTACTTCAACTTGCAATTACTTTCCGCAACTGCTAAGAAACGCTAACCATTACCCCGCACAAGTCACTATTGTCTCCTCAACCCCCTTCTGATGACTAATACATGTCCCGAGAACTGCTGGGAGCCAGCTAGAGATCTTAACTGGCTAAACAGAAAAAATGTTACCCAAAAACGATACTACAGTTTTAAAAGGTAACTATGAAGTTAAAAAAGGAGACTTCTATTGAGGCAAGGTACAAGGCTTCCAAATAGTGTGAGATGAAAACCCCCTCCTGACTTTTACAGTATTTCTATGTCTATTATTACAGTAATTCTATGTCGTGTACACATAGCACTGCATGCATCAGAAAGAAAAAGGCTCTTGCAACACCCAAATACTTATAGCACAGTCCCTTATGCCAGATACTAATTCAAATTAAATACTTTTGCACCAGCACCTGTGCAGGGAAGCAAGGCAGCAGCAGGAACAGCAGTATGTGCCAGCCACTGTCACTGCCTGCCAGCAAGGCAGGTGGCAAAGCCACTGACAGTTGAGGTGCCCTCCATGGCACAGTAACAGCCCCTGGCAGACAGTGTCACCCTGCAGAGCCACTGACACAGCCCCACCTCTGCATCAATGTCTCCAGTAACTGGCCAACCCCCAGTGTGAAAAAACCCTAAGCAAACTCTCTACTAGTCTTACCATTAAAGACAAATGCATACAAATCAAGAGTCTGAAAGCAATCAAGCTTAAAAACACTAGGATGTTGGAGTTTGTTAGGTTTTTCCTCAGTTATAAATACTAATTTCAATGCCAAGTGTCACTGGAGGCGAATATTTAATCTAGAAGTATGCCAGCTGAAGATTTGTTTGCAGGTAAATATTTCCCCTGGTCAAACTGAAAATTTCTATCCTGATCTGTATTGTCTGAGATAAATTCCAGCCCATATCCAGTTTGATTGCTATGCTCTTCCTAAGGGACATGCCTTTGCCTTAGCTCTAATTATAAAAGGCTAATTAGAAAAAGGAAAAAAAAGTCTTTCCTACTGACACCAGACAAGATTTTTAAAAAATCTGATTAAGCTGCGTATCAGCACTTGTAGCCCATATATTAAAAGGAAATGCTAGTTCTGTACTACTGAATTAGGAATTAATTTTTAGCTTTGGCAAGAAATGGGTAATTAGAGGTATGTACAATGATACCTGCACACAAAACAAAACACAATTAAAGGTAGAAAAGTTCCTATAGAAAAGTATATCACTACAGGATTCTTATTTAAAAAACAATTAAATTATACCCAAAACCCTTACCTGAAATACCATACTGTTAGTATAAACCTTTAAGCTCCTTTAAATAAAGCAAGAATGAGCATGTATAGCCCAACAAAAAGAAGAAAAAAATATTTTCTATAACTTAATCTCAGGCTTTTCCATACTTGTTACCAGTGCAAAGTTGCTACAAGCCCTCAAGGCTGAAGTTAGAAATTTCACAGGAACAAAGCACTTGTTGATTCTCCTTCGTACCAGTTTCTTATCACTCTAACTTTACACGCAAGCCAACACACAGTCACTGGAAAACCTGATATAAAGGTATATTAGGTTTAACCGTACAAGTAGGAATCAAGTTTTAAATCAACAAAACACACTACTCTGCTAAGAATATCCAAAGCCACATTTTCTTTTAATTACAAATGCCAACTCTTATGCAGCAAAATGTTCAGTCTTTTATCAAGATTTTAGAAAAAATAATTTCCTAAGACACAAGAAAAAAAATAGAACATATGCATTCAGAAAAGAACACAATTCTTGCATCTTATTTTGTTGCATTTCTATACAAACCTTCAAGATAAGTCCATTATGTCCCACTCACTTTGGAACTTCAAGATATGCCTGAAGCTGAAGTTTGATACACTGTTACATTTTTTACAGACAATCACAGAAACTCTTGTTAAAAGCCATTAAAGTCAGTGGAAATGTTGGTCACATAAATCTCTACATATTGGTAACAAAGCTCCAAGCTATAGCCATGAAAAATGTTGTTCTTTTGAATTTTGTTCTGAAGACAAGCAGCTAAACATTAGTTTTCTACAGTAAAAACCCTTGCAAGCCTGAAAAAAAATCATACAAAGCATTTACGATGTTAACGTTTCCAATTTACTCTCACCTCTTTCTTGAGGGTTGCAACATCTTGAATTCTAAACCAAATGCTTTGAATTCTGAAGCAGATAAAGTACAGTGCACATTGCTCACTTCAACAAAGTACACTACAGCAAGGTCACTTCTTTCTTCCACTAAATGCCCATAGAAATCTATGCATTAAGCACTTGCTCTTTTTTTTTTTTTTAGGAAACTTTTCTGTGGATCATTGTATTTTTGGCCCTATGTGTAAGGTTTTACATGCGAGATGCTGCGTTTGTATCCAAATTGCACGGCATGAATCAGCAAACAAAGAACGGGCGCTCGCTGATGTCTGTTTCATTCACGGCAAAACACTTCCACTCCGTGTACAAGAGGAACATGCTTTATCTCTGACTGGATTTCTTGGTTAGGGTTATTTGGTTGGTTGGTCTTTTTAAGACCATATAGTTTTGGTAGCTACAGTCAGAACGCTACAATTAATTACCTAATTTGCACTCAAGAGAGACTGTTTCGATAGCAGCTGTTTAAAGAAAGGAAATACGCACTGAAATATTTCATTTTTACTATGACACTGGTAAAAATAACGGGAGAAGTGGAAAAAGCCCTTAGTTCTGAAGGGCAAATACAGGTTCCCCAGACAGAGAAAGCTGCAGCAGGCGCAGTTCTGCTCTCCCCACGCTCCACGAGCCTTTACTGCCGCCTGCCTGAGGCCCCGCGAGTCCCACCGGGGCTTCCTCCGGCTGCTCCTTCGGTGAGCGTCAAACCGAGAGGTCCAAAGGAAAGGCTGGACACGCCAGAGCCGCCCTTCCACGAGGGCTGCGAAAGGTCCCTCGCAAGAAACTCTTCCCTGTCGCAGCCCCGGGCCGAAGGGACCCACGCCATCTGTCCAGCGAGCATTAACTTCATCTCTATCGCCCTGTCGCCTGCTCCGCTATCCACACACGTCCCGATTTTATTTACTTATCTTTTTTTGGTCAATTTTCTCGCGGTGCGGATGCCGCACGGCAGCGAGCCCCTCAGCCCCCGGGCAGGCACACCTTGCGGGCTGCTGACGGGAACGCGGAGCCACTCTCACACCTCGCAGGGCAGAACCTACCCCGGTGCTGACAGGCTTCCCTGTCTCCCCTCCAGGGATGGGAAATGCGGAGCGGAGAGCGCCGGGGACCGCTCTGAGCGAGCCCTCCCGGCGCGGGCCAGCTCGGTACTTTACCCGTGCAGAAGGTGGCGAGCGCCGAGGGGTCGCAGGCGGCGGCCAGGCAGGACAAGCCTTCCTCCATCCCTCCGGCCGCCAGCGGCGCGAGAGCTCCCGCTCCCCGGCCGGAGGGCGCCCAGCACACGGTCGCGGGCCACCGAGCCCTCCTGGCGGCAGCCGGTCCCGCCGCCCGTCCCCCTGCCCCGGAGCGAGCGCGGGAGGCCGGGG
>VZSE01006408.1:249438-269724 GCA_013398275.1 Promerops cafer
GGAGCCCGCCGAGCTGCTCCCGACCGGGAAAGCGGCAGCTGCTCGCACACGGGCAGGGTCCTGCACCCTTCCCCACAGGCAACCGCAGCAATCGGGAACCGACACCCCCGCCCCGGTGCCACCGCGCCGCACGGTGCTCACGGCCGGGGCACAGCGGTGCACGGACCATGAACAGCCCACAGCCATCCGCCTGCCCGCGCTCGGGCCATAAAGAACCACCACCACCGACTAACGACAATACCCTCGGCAGATGCAGATAAACCATTATTGTTGCAAAGCGTGTCTGTCTGTCAGAAACGGCACACATCTATCGTCAGCCACAGCGCGACATGAGGAGTGACAGAAGCAGTGACACGGGGAGTTCACACGGGGGGGAAAGAAGGGGGCAGCAGTTTGCTCAGTATGATATTGGAATATTTTTCACATGACATCGTTTCGAGATGAAAAAGCAATGACATCACTGGCAATATACTCATATCCATTATATGAAAACTAAGCAAAATATCATGGCTTAAAAGCAGCAGCTTTGCAAAGCTATCATTCTGTTCAGCAGAAGGGAACTCGTATTACAAATGCATTACAATCTATTTAATGTGATCATGATTTTGTCTGTCTTGCAAGACGAAGCACAGCCAGATGAGAACTAATGAATGCAACATGTGTTCATTCTTTTGGTAGCCGTGCCTGAAGCCAATTGGCAGAATGACTACAGCAAGATAAATGTCAAAACAAAACTATTTGTGAATATTGTACTGCATGTATTTTGACTCTTCTATAATACTTGAAATAGTTTATTATTTTCGAGATTTGCAAGCATATTAAATAACTCTGGATTAAAGTTTAGATTTCCAGACAACAGTGGGATAGTAAAAAAAAGGGGGGGGGGAGGGGAAGTCCATATCTCCATTCAAAAAAACAAGGAGACGCAGCACATTTTTTTCCACCATCAGAAATGGTTGATGATAAGGTTAATAGGTTCATAAGAACATATATAATTAGGAGAGCACGCAATTGGTTTTATGTGTTTTCCCCAGGATTAACAATCTACATAACTACAGTAGCATATTTCTTTTCCAGCAGCTCCTGATCGACTAGAGGAATCGACCTCTGCAGTGATCTAAAAAAAGAGATGGCAGTCAGCTGAACACAGCTCTGCAGCATGAAGTCAGCCAGACAACTACTGTGATTAATAAAAGGGGAAAGGACTAGGAAACTGCCTGGTGGAAGATGATAAAAACATAAAAGGCAAGGGCACACAATTAAGGACCGTAATGAAGCCATGGGCCTCAACTCACAGCTGTGGCACTGGGATTGACCAAGAACCCACGTTCCCAACTTGTCCCAACCCCTATGTTGCATCAAGTCATTAAATTAAACAATCTTAATTGCAAGACGAAACACTGAGTCTTATCTTGGGTGGGTTGGGCAGACAATAATTTAACACACACTCTTTGGTATCCTTTCAAACTCATCATGCTTCCCAATACAACTGGCAAGCCTTGGAAGAAATGACAGGCAGAATGCCCCATGAGGCCAAACAGATGTATGCACTGGTTAGATCACCAAGAGCAGAAAGAGGCTTGATTTGCAATCTTAAGTGGCCATTAGTGCCCTGAACAATGACACATCACATGCAACTGGCAAAAAGCATCCAATGTAGTTCACACCAATGAACTTCTTTTAGAATAGATCAATTCTGAAATAAGTAAAGCACATCGTATTTAAAAAGTCAGGCTCTCTTACTGTAAAATGAGTATGAAACACTGCTATTTCTGGCTATCTTAAACAGAGCTTAGTGTCTGCTCCATCAAAAGCATACAGGATGAGGCAGAAGGAACCAAAGCAAATGTCAGAGCACCATCGGAATGATCCTCAGAACTCTACTTTTGAAACAAGATTTCAGAAGGTCCAGTGTATACAGCTCACCCTGAAAACGGTAGAAGCACTCTTAACCCACCCATCTCCTGTTCCCTGCTCAGCCTAAGACTTGATCAAAATTCCTCAAGTTGCCTTTAAATGTCTCATGCAAACCTTAACCTCCTCGTTAGGATTTTTCACTCTTCTATCTCTGGCCCATCTAGCATACCTGTCCTTCTAAGCCACCTATCTTCAACAGCTGTCTATCTCTACACTTTTCAAGCCTAAACACCATCTCAGGTCCCTCTTCCCTGCTGTTACTTATCATGAATGACGGGTGATGAGGAAGTGCTCCTTTAAAGTATTTTAGATAGGCACAAACAATGAAAAAATACTTAAAATATGGTACACCCCAAAAGAAAACACATACACAATGGAAGTCTTTGCTTAGGGAAAAACTCAAGATTATCAGCAGTGCAAAGCACATTGCTACACCATGAAAACTAACTAACAGTTCAACCCAACAAAATAATGCCTGTTAAAGACCAGGAATGGAGCTCTGCACACTGCACAAGTACAGATTAGTTCATTGCTTGTTCATCCCCAACATACAGATATTTAGGAACACCACACACCTGGTGTTGTTCAGAATAGTGAATGTGTCAAAGACTGCAGCAGCCCCAGTTTATGACTGTATTAAAGAAATTATTTTAGACATACTTCACATTTCTATGAGTCAAAAAACACTCCAACGTGCCTTTTCTTCAGAGGAGGGGGTAAATGGTTCCTCCAGCTTTTGAAGACAGCCACAGGAAGGCATAAACTCTGGAGTCACCACTTCACATGAGGAAGGGGGACAAAGAAAGACCCCATGGGTCCATAGCCAAAAAATTACCTTCCAGTCACCCAGAGCTAACTGAGGAAACCAGAGATGCCCCTACCAAAGCCACCATGTCCCCAGCTGCAGAACAGACACTTGTACCTAGGACATCTGTAGTACTTAAAGAAAAAAAAAAAAAAAAAAAAGAGGAAGATTATCTATTGAGCTTCCTCGGCAAGTGATCCTGCTCCTAAGAAAGTACCTGCCATATGAAATTTGGAAATTGGTTTTCACAGAAATAGGGTTTCTTATTTTCCTTCAGATTTAGGAGATTTCAGATTCAAGAGCTGCTGCATGAGGGAATCACAGTATTAAATTCCATCCAGAAGATTACTGGAAACTCTCCCTCTATCTACCTTTTATTCATAAAACCTGGAACTGTACCTAAACATCACAAAGTGGTAACTGTAGTGACACTAGTTTAATGCCTGTCTTGCTGTTGAACTGCAAGAGGGCAGCACTAGTTAATTTTGTTTACTCATATATATGAATCAATCATGCTTCCTCTAGCAAATAATCCTTCAATTATTTTGCTTTCTTCTTGCTGAAAAGAAACTGCAGCAATGTTTCAGTTGGGAATTAACCTCACTGCCAAACAGTATGCATTCAGCATACTTCAGCAGCTGCATTCCTTACCTTCACCCCACTAAAAAGAGAGAAAGTAATTTCTTTAATAACCACCCAACTCCTAAAGCCTTTTATTGCTCTATCTTTAGGAGGAAAAATTTCTTTCCATTTGTTTTTAAACCCATGTTATATCTGCTATCACCTAGCAAGTACAACAGACCAAAACCATCTCATCAGGTGAGACAAAGTAATTAAACAGTTTTACAAGACCCACTTTGGTGAAGGATGCTCACTGCATCAAGCCTGTTTCCAGCAGTACTTGTGAGCTGTTCAGAGGTTGGTCAGTGAGCTAAAAAAGACAAGGACAATCTAGCAGGATCCAGTGCTCCCACTAACACCTGTGGGATGTTGCAGCCTCTGCTCACTCCTCTTCACTCCAGGCACTGTAATAAACCCTAAAAAAGTTCCATTCTCTGAAGCAGTAATTCCAAGAGTGATGAAAAGCAGGACCTTTGACTAGGATTAAGGTCACTTAGAGTTGGCATATGGCAGCTTTACTGCTAAAATAAGCATCCCTGCCCTTCTCCTTCATCCTTGCCATTCTCACCCTGCTCCTGCCAACACAGCTCAGAAGCTTCCTTGTGGGGCTGCACAAGGAAACACACCAGGAGACTAAACAGCATGAAACTTAACTCATCAACATCAAAACAGGGAAACTCACCAGGCCAGTCATGTGGTGTATGGCACAATGAGCCATGCTGCAGCAGCGAGGAGGTGGTAGCACGCTCTGGAAAGAGTGGTAGGAATAGTGTCTGCCAACAGCAGCTCTGCCCGTGGATGACTTAAGGAGATTGTGAAATAGCTACATTTTAAATCACATTTCATTGCCAGAAAACTGAGCAAAATAAGAACTGATACAGAAGAGAGGGATGTCGCCAGGCAAGCAGCACTAGGGCAGAATGAAGCAGAGAGCACAGCAGTGCCTGAGGCCCTTCCCTTATCACCCTCTCCTAGACTCTAAACTGAGATCCTTCATCCTGTGGCATTCTTCTCAAATGAGCACTCAGAAAACACGAGAAACAAGAGATGTACACTGGATCTTAAAAACTGTCCTGAGGCTGTCCTCCACAACTAAACCATACCCAGCTTTAAACTAAACCATACTAAACCTAGGTCAACCAGCCTAGCAAAGTGATCTGAATGGGAAAATTTATTTATATTTGTTGTCCAAAAACACATTGCCTAATTTGAAAAAGAAAACCTGCAAACAATACAGAGCCCTTCAAATGCAAAAGCATTAAGAATAACCACAGGAATGCCTATTTTTGTCAGGGGGGTTTGCTGCTGCAGCAACTGTAGCAACACGACGGGGGTGGCAGCAGGCTGATGTGGAGTGTAGGAAGGGTGGCAATGTGTAAGGCTGGTATTTCACTGAGCATAACATCAAACCACAGCTGTAGCATGCCTTCCGCTGCCTGCCTGGAGCACTTGCACAGCAGACTGCCTGCAGCTGCCTTCCTGCCTATCCAGTAGACAAGATAAAAAAGTGTTAAATCTAAAACACAGACACAAAAAGGTTTTTCTCCTGAAAATTCGTGTTAGGCATAGGTTCCAGACCACATAACCTAGGTAGTGGCCCAGGAAAATGTCCATGAGGAAACAGAGTCTGAAGAGTAGCATCCTTGTTAGATACAGTCTGTATCTTTATGGAGATAATCACAGTTTCATCTCTGGTCAAGAGCTGAGCTTCAAACACACAAGATTTGCTTAAGCGGTATTTTTAAAAGTATAGGTAAATTGTACAAGGTCGTTCAATATGACTCATTTCCATTCTCTGAAAGTGATCAGCAAAAGTTCGATTAATAATGACAACTAACTGGTTGTCTTAGTTCTATCAAAGCTATGGTTATGGACTAGCTATGGTGAAATGACTGCTGTCTAATTATTTAGCTTATGGCAATAGAAAGACAAATATTGCTTCTGCCATGCAGAATTGGGGAAACAGCAGTGCAGAGACCATCTACAAACTGTTTTCTAATAAAGCACTTACAAAATAAAATATCTACTTCTAGAAATACGACACTGCTTAAGAGTTATGTATCCTTTCAGAAAATGATTAAATGTCATTCTTGCATGTCAAAACATCTCCAGATGCTGGCTGTTTCCATCAACACATTGCTGGAACGGTGACTATCTTTACTGCTTTTAAAAGTAATGAAAAATAATCTAAGAGTTAAAAACCCAAGAGAATTTGAGAGAGCACACTATTTATGGCAGAGACCAACAAGTTTCTTGTTTACTACCCACTCTGAAGTGCTGAGAAGGTAGAAAAGCCTTTATGAAAAAACCCCTACCAAAAAGCACAATCCTTCCCACAAAACAAGTTCTGATTAAGGATGTCCAGCACAAGACTTGTGGATGCATTGTGGGTGACCAGCTCAGCTGTGCACTGGGATGACATTTGACTGCACTGCCATCACCCCACCCCATCCCAAAGGGTGGCTCAGACATATGGCAAGCCATGTAGATGAGGGACAAACCTCACAGGTGCCAGTCTGGCTTCATCTAGACCGACAGGAACATCTTTTGGCTTCCAGACTTCTGCATAGCCAGCATAACTCACATCTTCCACCCGAGGGGTGGGGTGACATCTCCATTTGTGATCATGCAGCAGAAACACAGCATCTCTTATTTAAATATTACCTAGTACATGCAAATGTGATGTAGGTGTCAGACCTTAAGCTATTACTCCAGAGTCTGACCTTATCAAAAGATCATTTACAGCCACACAGTTTTGACATATTATATATAACAGCTGTACAGTCCATAAATTAATTACCCGTCTGATGGCACAGACTACCAAAGCGGTTTAAAGGGAATCTATAGAAACAGCTTTATATACATGTCATTCCTTTAAATTTAGTTGACAACAGATTTTTGTACTCTTAAGGAAAATGGATCACACTAATATACATGATGTTTTATTTGCAAACATAGGATTGAACTCTTGTGAAATCCCCAGGCAGGGTTTAGGACCTATGCTATTGGAAAAACACACAAGATACACATTTGTGTTTTTTCAAAAAGGCAAGTGTGGAAACTCCTGTTTACCTCTCTTGTTTTCCAGTAGTGTTCTCAGTATCCTAAAACTTGGTGAGTATAAAATGGGAAGAACAAGCCATACTATTTCCACAAATTGCTTGATAAAAAATTGTCTTTAGAAGGAATCACACTGATCCACACACAGAAGTCAAAAGAGACCTTTCAACTAAGTGAAAAATAAAATCTGCCAGACTAGAAATCATGCTCACTTGGAAGTCTGAGTAACACTATGGACATTAACATATGGACATTTTTTCTTCCTGTAGGAATAGTAGTACTACGAATAACCTCGCACAATTCATACCTTTCCAGCCTCTCTCTCTCTGGAGAGTAACCAAAGGACAGTAAGAGACAAGAGTAATGGCATCCCACCATTTTAACTGGTAGCTCTTTCACAGGAGTTGACACCAAGGTCAAGTTTTGACTACAGGAATTTGCTGGTATTGCCAGAAAATAAACATACAATAGGTCAGAAAAATTTCTTCCTCTGGATCACCAATCCTGTTATGACAGCTAAAGGTCAAAGCAAGGAACAAACAGGATAATTTCAAAGAGGGAAAAAGAGAGGGAACTGTGATGTGCAGTTGAGGTCTAACAGAACTGACAGACTAAACAGCTGTGTCAAGACAAGGACACATCATTCTACAGGAGAAAAACATCACACAACAAAAAATTGAGAAGGTCCTTGATGGCTTTAAGAAATGCAGTTGTATTTTTCAAGAATCCAGCTTACCAAAGATTCAGAGACTGACTAAAGGTCAGAAGCAGCAGGAGTTTGATGGTATCAGAGACATTTGCACACACTGTGGAACCACCAGCCCTAAGAAGTGGGGATGGTTATGGCAACATATGATCAAGCTCACTATGTCCTTACTTCACCACAGGAAACTCCTGTACTCCAGACCTGCCTGGTTATTGGCAAGTAACAAGAGCTGAACAACAAGAGAAGAATCTAGAACACACTGAAATCACAAGTTTTAAAGGCATTTAATCCAGCGACAAATGAAGAGTTTACCTATCTGTTCCTTGAGAAGGATAAAGTTCATGAGTAAGTGAATAGAATACTAGGAGGGATAAACTAAAAGCAACTTCTTTGCTAGCAAAAGACACAACGCTACTGACTGCTCTAAGCACCCAGCATCTTAGGATAAGGAATAAACTCTATATATTTTATATTTGCATACAAAGTAAACTAACAAAAACTATATTCATGCCCTGCCTTTTTTTTTTTTTTTTAATACAGATTACAGAAGCATTCATATTTTTTTTAATATGCAAGAATATGAAGTTCACAGTATTCATATAACTAGCTGCTAACATGCAGGTTTACACAATGAATCACAGAATGGTCTGGGTTGGAAAGAGTCTGGAGACTTTAAAGTCATTTACTTCCACCCCCTGCCATGGGCAGGGACACCTTCCACTAGGCCAGGTTCCCCAGAGCTCCATCCAACCTGGCCTTGGACATTTCCAGGGATGGGACATCCACAACTTTTCTGGGCAACCTGTGCAAGTGCCTCACCACTCTCACAGTGAAAAATTTCTTCCTAATACCAAATCTAAACCTACTCTCAATTTGAATCCATTCCCCTTTGTCCTGTCACTACAGGCTCTTGTAAAAAGTCTCTCTCCATTTTCTTCTAGGCTCCCTTTGGTTACTAGAAGGCTACAATTATGTCACCCCAAAAATTTCTCATTTCCATGATGAACAATCCCAAATCACCTAGCCTTTCCTCACAAGGGAGTAATGAGCACAATTCTACTACAAGATTTTTAGGCAGAAACTTGACAAATACCTTTACACAAAGCTTCTTTTAAACCAAATTTTGGGGACTGTGTGTTTCTTTTTTAAGACTAAGTTCTGAACATACAACTTCCATTTGAAATACATATAAGCTGTGAAATGGACTGCAAATACTTTCTCTCATATCAGCTTGCACCACGTTTAAAGGACTCCACAAAATCAAACAGAGAATTATAGAACTCTTAAATGCACGGGGTTACACAGATTTTAAATTAGGGACATAATAAAGCATCATTACATTTACAGTCAATGATGCTCTCTAGTATTCTAAATCTTTCAAGTTAAGTGACACTTGGCCTCAAGACAGTCTTGAGCTATAAAAGATGCCCAAACCTTAGTAAAGTGATCTAAATTAGTTAACATAAATATTTTTTTTAAATCATACACACCAGAGGTTACATCTGACCATTGAATTATTCAGTCCAATATACAAATTCCCAAAAAAAACCCACATTCCTCTTTTTTCTATCCTCAGGTCAAAAGAATTTACAGCATGTTCAAGAAGTTTTAATCAAAACAAGACAAGAAGACAAACAGTAATAGTGATTTATTTATCTGTAAGTCTGTAATCACCACAGAAGCTTATAGGACACTGAGCACCAGACAATTTTACAATTTCAGTGTAAGTTTTATTTAGTAGCAGTGTTTTCAACTGCTACCTCTATAAATGGGAAGACTGAGCTACTTCCTTCAACCAGCTTCTAGTGACTTACTTAACACAGCCCGCAGGAAAATCCACTTGAAAGTAACAAACCTGCAATGCTGAACATTTTAACATTGTATTCTATTTCTCCCCGGCCTGTATTTACAGCATTAATATGTGTTGGTTTGTTGGGTTGCTCATTTTTGAGGGTTTTTGGAACACAAATGAAGGCTTCTACTGGAAAGCATGCACTACAAACGTATACTGAAGGACATCAGAAAAAAAGGAATGGTATTAGACAGCGATGACATGATTGGCTTAAACACTGAGAAAATTCCAGTCCCCATTTCTGAAGCTTTCACTAAATGTTGCATGTTTCTTTAGGCATCATTTGAGGATGCATCTCACTGGCAATGTAGCAGATTTGAAGCATGTTCTTCCCCAACAAATACAGAGTTTTTCACTACTCTGTTGAATTGCTCAATATTCTGCCACCCCCTATGAAAATAAAGTGTAAAATTTTACTACAGCAGTGAGGAATTAATGAATTGTTGCAAGTCACTTGTGCAGCTTTCCTACACTTACATAGCTCAGATACTAACAAACTTACATAGACACATTTGTATTGCAGAACTAATCCTCAAAACCACCTTGTTGAAGGTCTGTCAACTGCAAGGTGGCTCACAAGGAGGCAGCTCCTCCCAGCTCCTTTAAAATAAAGCTAAGAGAGAAAAGTTGAGGACTGCAAATGACTGTACTTCATATCTTTCAAGATTTTTCTCAACAGAAGATTTATACCTCAGTATTTTTCTTTGCTATGCTCTTGACAGAATTCAAATCACTCATTTTGTCTCACCACTGGAGAATTACTTGATCTAATGAGTAACTCATTTGATGGGTAATCAGGCAACTGATTTTATCTGCTTCATTGCTATCAAGAGGTCAGCATTACCTTCCATTAAGGCAAATTACAGGTTTTCAAGCATACCTGCAATCAGATGAAATCAAGTTTGTTCTTGCAGCATCCTCAAAACCCATAGAGGATATGTGCATTGGAGGAACATGAGGAGAAGTGGAAAGAGGACAATTAAATTAAACAATAATTTGGAGGAAGCATTTTACTGTTTTCACTGATGAAATCAGACTTATGGCATTAAGAAGGACATGAGAGAACATGGCTTATTTGCATTGGCTCCTTCCTTTTCTCATTTATAAACCAATTGTTATTCTTAGGCAGGATAGGAAGGAACACTGGAAGGAATGTACTAGCAAAAAGTAAACTGAGTTTGTAATCCAATCTTAATCACCCACCTGAAGAGACACACAAAGTGGTCTGCAATTATGCAACATCTGAGACCACTGAGCAAGGGCAGCACATGTAAACATCAACATATGATGAATATTTAGTCTGCTTAAAAAAATTACTTCTTTTTAAATAAAAATTGCATTAATCTATAGTCACAATAATGTTTAAATGTTAAACAGCTGCTTATTTCCATGAAGCCCTCCAGCCTACAAGAACACAAAGCAATACCTTGGGCTGTCTGTACCCCATGCACACATACATGGTGTGGAGCACCTTGATGCAGGTGGGGACAGCAGAGTGGCTTTCCAGCACAGGTCCACTCTCCTGCAGACAGGATGGAGTCAGGCAGTGGCTGTGGGAATGGAGCCGACCATTCCTGAACACAGGCCAGAAAACACTTGCAGATAACTGCTTGCAAGGTACCACTCTCCACTAACAGGATTAAGAGTGGAAATAGCACGTACTTGGCACAAACCTCTGAGTCAGGAGTTTGGTTTAGATCATTAGCAAATTAGCAGTTTAAATTGGATTCACTGTTGGAAGATTTGATTTGGTAAGAAAGTTTTAGATCCTGCTGTACAATTTACCAGGGAAGAGCTTGGCTAGCAGCTGCACACTGGGAGGAAGTGGGGCACAGCTCTGAACAGAGACCATGTCATAAGCGAGGTGAGGGACAGGCTAAAAACCTGGGAGAAGCTCCAGCTGACTGAAAAGGAAACCAGGACTTACCTCTAGACTATTAAACCTTATGCTCTGATAGAATTTAACATAATATGGCGTATTTCAACAAGTTATTACAGTAGGTATCTTCATAGATACAAAAATCTTTAGAAAAACATTTTATCAAAACCACATCCTAACAGCATTTGGACAACTTGGGCTATATTAAATATTAATGATGCTTTCACTGCTTCATATAAGGCATCATGTTCCCAGTGACTGAGCATCAGAGCTACTTTTGTAAAAAGAATGGTTATTGATATAGTTACTCCATCAGCTAAAAAATTGTTTTTGCAAATTATTCAAGCACTTGGATTTCCCATACTCTTTTGCTAGGAAAAAAAAAGTTCAACAAATTCATAAAGATGGCAAAACCAGTAGTATGCTGACTTAATTGAATTACAGACAAAAAATCTGCTTTGGAGTACAGTACTGGATTTGCTTTTGAAATGATCTGTTTTTAAAAGAGAAGGAGTAAGGGGAGGAATCTCAGCCTCCTATTGAGAGGTGGTGGTGGGAGTTTATTCTAAAACTGCAAAAGTATATTTCAATATTTGGTGTAGCTGGAGAAGAGTGAAGCCTCCCATAGGTGAGTGAGGTTGTCTGCTGAGCAGAGGCACCAGGTAGCAGGATCTGTTCACAGAGATGCAGTTTGTACAGGACAGCCAGACACAGTGTCAGGTTAAATTAAGTACCTCTGTTTAAACTGTGTTCTGAAGCCAACCTCAGAACCCAAGTTACTGGGAAAAGGGCAAATTTTTTGACCTTGTGTCAGTTAATTCAGGATCACTTCCCCCACACATATGTCTGATTTTCATGCTTTTTCCTTTTACAACTTTGAGTGCTGCTAAATTCCCAGTTTTGCTAAACAAACACACAAAGTCTCCTCCTTATACTTCACAGCTTCATCAAGCATGGCCTTGAAGAAGACCAAACTCTTAAAACATTCCCAGTGAAATCATATCCATTAGCAGTAGAGCTGATGATATATAAAAAAAAAAAAAACACCAACACATCTGGAGCTGTGCAAAGCCTCCTCTACCAGGAGGTTCAATTCCTGGATATGCATCTCTTGGTAATGTTCACTTCACTTTGGCTTGCTTGAGCATTCTTGAGAAAAATGAACAAAAGTCTCTTATTTTTATGGGCCATATCGATTGTTCCAGTGCATGCTGATCCTATCCTCTACAAACAAAACCAGGATTTAATTGCACTGGAGCATTAAGCAGAAAGCCTTTAAAACTCTTTTCTGTTTAACCTGTTTTAATTGCAAGGGGCTGTATCAGAAAGGACTGAAGCATGTGCCATTCTGAAAAATAACCTGCAGCGATATATATAAGCATGTGCAGTACCAAAGTCATTTCAAAACACAGAAGCGATAAAAAAGAGTTATGAGTTTGCCTTTCTAACCTTCACAAAGACTAACACAATTTCAGATTCATAAAAGAGTAACCACATATTTTGCTCTAGGCGTTGCTGGCATTGCTGGATTATTCCCAGCACATTTAGGAGGGCTGCACAATGCCAGCAAATCCGTACGTCTGAATTATCAATGCAAAGTTCTTGAAGTTCCAGGTTAAGCCAGACAAGACTGTGTATTTTTTGCTTCTACTCATTCTTCTAGATGTAAGCTGAAATTTTGTGCCCATTACATTTTTTGTAACTCCTTTGTAGATGATAAAAACAAAGTAGTAAAGCACATCAATGAAAACAAACTCATAGGTTTTTTTCCATAGTAAGAGTCAAATTTCCAATCCACTGGAAAATCCAGCAAGGTAGCAATTTATTAGCCATGCTGAACAAATCAGAGGTCCACAACAGGACTCCAGACACACAAAGTGAAAACCAGAGCACAAGCCACATGAACACAGACCACCCTGCAAACCCTTCTAGTGATGGGACGGATCTCCTTACTTCAGCCAGTATTTTATTTCCCAAAGCTTGCACTGACCAAGGCCCTCCTAAGGAACCCTTGGCTGCATTGGTTTTCCTGCCAGAACAAGACAAGAGCTGCTTCCAGCTCTGTTCCAGACATGAATGACACACACCTGCCCCATGGTGTCTCCAAAGCAAGGACAACCTCCTGGGGAAACCATGGAAGGAAAAGCCACTAATTACTCGCACAAAGAGTCTATTTCCAAATTCCTCCAGGGACTGCCTTTAAATAAAGACATTCAAACTGCTTGCTCCTCTTTGACAACATGCACAAAGGTTCCACAGGTTTGGGAAGAGAGAAGGTGTCATATTGGCATGTTTGACACTAAGGACCAGACAGGAAATAAAATTTAGGGGATGTTAGCAAAGAGGGGAGAACAGATGGCCAACAAAATACCTTTATTTCCTTTAAATATTTCCTTTTATCCTGTTTTTGCTTTTCTTGCCTATTTAAAGCATGAATTGTTGATGACAGGAGCTGTTTTGAGGCTCTTATTATGCTAAAAGAGGTGCTTACACAAAAAAAAAAAATTTACTTTTTAATCTAGTAAATTTCTCCTATTATTTCTGCCTAGAAACAAATAATCTTAGTCCAGGATTTTTCACAACATACACAATTCCAGTCCCATCTGCACATCAAAAAGATGAATTAATTTACACTTCATTTGTGTAAATTAAAGATTTAAATTAAGATTTAAAGTAAGATTAAAAATTTACACTTCATTTCACTGTCCAAAGGGACCTTGACAAAAATGAAATCTACCCCTAGAACAGCAAAGATTAAAAATATTTATTTCAAATCCTTATTTCTTGTTTTTCTCTCTCTTCCTTAGTCTAAAAACAGAGTAGAAAGATCTGGCAAGTAATCCTTCTTTTGTCAAGTGGCAGATAATAGAACTCAACAGGATTTGCACTTCTCCAAATAAAGGCTAAAAGCTCCCTTTCTTGACAAAACAGGACCTGATTACAAGACTCCCTAGACCTCAACATGAATTCATCTTAAAAACAACCTGCTTGTGGGGTTAAGCAGGCTCCTTCGTGATAAGAGCAAACTAGATCCCACCTGAACAGAGGACCAAACAGTGGCCTTGAAGATTGATTTGTCTGTTTGCAAACCTGCACCCGGGACTTACAGAGCCAGGCACTGACCTGGCCCCTCAGAGCTGCTCACTGAGGGTCATAAGGGACAAAGCAGCACCAAGACAGGAGGAGATTACTGCAAAATTCAGCTGAGTTACAACACGGGCCACACCTGCTCAGTGACCATAAAGGGAAGGAATTACTGTGCCAAGTGAGATGACAAAATGATATTTATTAATGAGTCGGTTTGGGGTTCAAAACTTCTGACATCCTTTCTCTGGCATGGGAAGATTACATTAAAAACATGCTCACCTGTTAAGGAAGCAGCAGCTACAATATGCCTGGGGCTACTTGAATACTAAAGTCTACAGACAACACTAGGCAGAAGTCTCAACAGTTGACAGTACTGAACATTTTTCACATAGAAAATAATCTGAACAGTCTTACTGAACATGCTGCAAAGATGAATTGTGGAGCACTAAAAGAAGTTGTTAGACAGGATGTGTCCCACTTCCTCTTCCTTTTTTTTTGGATTAAAAACTAAACAACATAAATCACAACCAGTTATTTCAAATGTAATCAACTGTTGCCAGATATCACTACTTGCTAATGCTTTCCCTCTGCCCATCTCTCCTCACCATTAACTCATCAGAAATAAAAAAAAATTAAAAAAAAATTAAAAAAAAAAAATAAGAAAAAAAAAGCAAAAAAATCAAATACCTTCTGCACACCTCACCTACAGATCCATAACCAGCAGACCTGATGATGTCTTGCCCTTCTGGAGCTTAAGTAAAGCTAAACAAACAAACAAACAAAAAACCCCCCCCAAAAAACCCAATCAAACAAACAAAAATTAGAGGGGGGAAACAAAAAAAGGAGAGAAAAAAGCAAGAGGAAAGGGGAAAAAGAAAGCAAACACAGAGAACAAAGCCACAAAAATGCAGCACGCAAGGAAGAGGGTCTGGGCAATTAAATGAAAGGAGCAATCTCAACAGTACAACAATGTATGTAGCAGATCCAGACATACAATTAAAATTTAACCACTCAAAGCTTACACGGTTTCACATCACCATTAATGTCTCCATCCCACTTTGACAGGGAGGAACCATGAACACAAGCACCTTCAAGCAGATGAATTACTGTGCACACGGAATTACAAAACAACCTGAGTCAATAATTGGTGTCATCAGACATTTAATATCAGTCTTTCCATTCCTAAACCTTCTCATATCCAAAAATTGCAATTAAAGGTAAAGGGATCACATCTGGAAAAAGAATCATACAACTTCTTGTTTTTAGACAGCCACATTCCTCATATGGCAGTTAAAAACCTGCCAGAATTTCCCCTATAAACATGTTTCCAGCAATTTCAGCTCTCCCACGCAGTCTTCAGTCCTAAAGTAACAGTCTCCTGCAGAAAAGGTTGTTTTTCATAAACACACACACACAAATAATTTGGCCACACATTTCTCTTGCATGATGCATTGTTTTCCACATGCTAGTTAGAGTGTCCTACCACAGCTGACAATTCAGAGACTCAAAAGAAAAAGCATTAGCCTCACAAGAAAACAAGTCTTTGCCACATTATGAAACACAAGAAGTAGGCTAAGAGAAACATAACCTTCGAGAGGTGGCCAATACTTAGACACAATGGCCAAAATTTCCAGGTAGGGTACTGGGAGGAGAAAGGAAGAGAAATACTGAAATACAACAGACTTCTGACAATTATCACTTTGGAGAGCAGCTGGGAGCCTAGAGAGATTTCCACCTGTGGTCCACAGATTCTCTCTCAACATGTCAATGGGAACGGTGAACTCCTGAGAAACTAATATATTTTATTGTTTGAAAAACCCAAACAAACATGAATGATAGCAGTGGCACGGACATAAGAGCTGAAGGGTTCCTTGGGTGAGTGATCATGATCAGTCCCAGGTCAGCAGGGATGCTGTCCCAGTGAGCTCATGCTGTTGGACAGGAGAGGTGATCGGCAGCTCAAGCAATCACAACCCAATCCTGACCATTCCTCATCACCTCCCAGAGACACAGTAAAACAGCCTGGCAGAGGGTATTTAGTTTCTTTTCCAAGCTAAGGAACAAATCTGTTGAGGAACCCAGGCTACCTGGATGAATAAAAACCTGACCCGTGATGCTAAAAATAAGCAGGAAACCTTTTTTTTTTTTTCCATAAGTGAAAAAAAAAGCTTAAGAAAGAAAAGCATTTTTTAGAGGTTACAGGGCACCAACAGAAGAGTAAAACCAACTGGGAGCCTGCTTGAGCTGAACCATGCAGAAGAAATCCTGGGGCATCACTGCTCCTATGCATTGCAGCTTCAAAGGAGGGGGTGAAAGCTACTACACACTGAGGTGTAAGAGATCATTTAGGAAA
The DNA here is from genome assembly GCA_013398275.1 of Promerops cafer. Classification (NCBI taxonomy): domain Eukaryota; kingdom Metazoa; phylum Chordata; class Aves; order Passeriformes; family Nectariniidae; genus Promerops; species Promerops cafer. Next base: position 265,719 of record VZSE01006408.1, read on the forward strand.
AAAAACCAACCTGGAACAAACACCAAAGAAAATGTTTTGCCTTCCATTTCAATAAAGACACCGAAAATGAGGAAAAGGTAATGGTTATTGCCACATACAGTGTGGAGACAAAAAAGAAATAAGGGGATCTAGATAATCTCCATTCCACAATACTGAAATAATTGGCACTCACAACAGTGACAGATATGCCAAAAATCACTACAAGAGGGAGGGGGAAAGGAAGTCGTTTGGGAGAGAAGGAAGATCAACCTTGGTGCTACAAGTGCAAAAGCATGACCTTGATAAGACAAGATCTGAACAAAAGAAATCAGAGAAACGTAATTGAGCAGTGAAATGAAGACAAGACAAATTTTATTTTACCTGAGTAATTTATTCCTCAAAAACATAACCAAAGCTCTTACACCAGTGAACTTAATCCAGAATTAAAGCTAGAACTGATGTGATAAACAGTAGTATTTAAGGTATAGACATATAACATTTTAAAGATGAACAAAGCACTGGTTTAAAGACAGACAGAGAGAAGATATCCAACCGAAGGGAAGATGTGTGTTCTTTAGGTTTTGTGACATCAGGGTTATGTGTAAGTTACACAGTAACCATGCAAAAAAAGCAGGTATATAATAATGACTTGTGGGAGACCAAAGTTTGGAGAACTAGCTGTTCCCAAAGGCATCTCTCAGAAGTTGGACAGTCCTTTGGGCTAGCTGGAGCAACACTAGTGCAATGAAATTTAAACATATGAAGTGAATGATCCAGTAACAGGAGATGAGGGGGAGAAGGGAGCCATCAGAGCATAAACTGCTCTGATGCTGTTTGAGACTGGTGCTTTGCAGAACTTCTACATACACACACACACAAAATGTGTATTTTCAACAGAAAACCAGAATGATCAATTATATAAGGGGTTGGCAAACCACTACTGTAGTTTTATGCATAGAGTTGTGGCTACCAAGTTAAAAGCAAAACAAAACCAAACCACCTGCCTTTCCCAAAAACAATTTACCTGAAACAGGTGCAGACAAGACAGAGCACAGAAAAAAAATTTATGTTTTATAAGGGAAGCTAAAGCACTTGGGATCCTCTAGCTTAGCATTTAAGAGCTGAAAGCAACAGAGCTCTGTAGGTATGTTTATGAAAGGCAGGATGGATCTCAGGAAAAAGAAGGGGGTGAGGGGAAAGCACAGGCTTGTGGAAGGACTCCCACTGCCCCAAAGCTTGAGGTATTTACTCCATCTGGATTGGCAACCTGTATTTCAAACTTGAAAACAAATTTCAGCAGGGTCTGCACAGCACCTCACTTACATATTCACTACTGCTTGAATGAATTTTTCCAGAGACTTCTGTAGCTTAGGTGCAGTGTGTTCCCCCACTCAGCCAGGCATTTACATTTAGTACATTCCCTGCTATAACAGAGATGTAGAAAAAATGTTTCTGAACTTTTCTGCTGCCTCCCCAGGGCATACTATGCTTTATTCACACTTTGTCATTTTATAAAGGCTTTAAATGTGTTAGAACACATGGGGAATGGAAGCAACAGGCCCATCTAGATTTGAACTTTTCTTTTTTACATGACTGTTTGGGGAAATTGTCCCCTTCAGCCCTCCATTCCCAAGTCAGCTGTACTTTAATAGTCCATTACAAGAGAAGAAACAAATCTCAATATTTACTTTTTGTTGAACTATCAGATAAACGCTGGGTCTATTTCTGTTCTATTCACATTCTCCCACAATTTCCATTACAAGGTATGCACTAAGCATTTTGACAAGAAGTTCCCCACTGCTAAAAATCTCAGTGCTAAAAGAAAAAACAGAAATGTTTATTTAGGTTTTGGTTCCAAACTCAAATTTTCAAAATTAAACCGAAATTCCCTCCAGCTTACCCCACTGCAAAAGAGGCTCACACAATCTAAGAGCTCACAGACACAAACTCTAATGCTGGAAAGCGAACTTCAATCCCATTTTACAGGCAACATCCTTAGGTTTGTTTAACTCTCCTGGAATACCAACAAAATGTACACATCTTTTGCATTTCTCTGCTTAGAAATGCCCCATGATGCCTTTTGTTCTCTTCCCAAGTTTGCAAGGCATCCAGCAAACAGGACTACCTGCACTGGGTGTAATACAGAATACAGTACCATTTAAAATTAATTTTTAATCATTGTTAGGATATGAATATATGCTGTTACTTGCTTTAATGTTCTGGGTAAAGCAGGCATTAAAACCTAAATAGGATATCTGTATGATACTTCAACAGTAATCACATGCATGCCCAAAATAATTTGTTTTCAGCAAATTTACATATCACTTTGCATGTCATTCTGCAAGTCTCTCTCTTTACTGGAAAGCATGACACTATTCTGGCAAACCAGCCATCTTTTCCCCACCCTCCTTCTGCAGTCTTTCTTGGCTTTTTTTTAAATACAAGTTCAGCTTGCTATATCCTATAATGTTTTGGAGTAATTACCTTTGAAAAAAGTTGCTTTCTCCAACTGGCAAATATGCCCCATTTAAAAAGCAGTAGCCTACTCCCAAATCTATAGCAGCAAGATGAGCTGTGAAAGGAGGAAAGGGCTCTTGGTTTGAACAACTGATCTGATTATGACTTTTATCCCTGCTACACGGCAGGTTCACAGTCAATTTAAAAAAAAATTTTAAAAAAGCTAACTGAAAGGGCAAAAGTTATATTAAGCCTTCTTCAGCTTTTTAAAAAATTTTCTTATTCTCTCCTATGAGTGAATTATGTGGTCTAAACCTCACTGAAAAGCTCTGGCAAGACTGGTATACAAGACAAGATAGCATGTGCATTTAAGAACCTGAAACTGCAGTCCTAGAGTTAACACCCTCTTATATTTCAGTTTATGTTCAAGTGTTGCTGTTTGCAGGCCATCTACCTCTGTTCAAAACCTGGTAAAGTAAGCATTCACACAAAGAAAAGTAGCTGTGTAGGACACACAGCTTAAAAAAAAAAAAGAGAAAAATCAAGACTTTCTTACTACAGGAATTAGTTTTTCTTTTTTCCTTGCCTTTTAGTAGAAGCAGTAGAAATGTTTCACAGAACTTTACTTGCAGAGCAGTGGTGCTACTTTGCTGTTTTTTTATTAGGAAAGGCATAAATAAGGACAATATACAACCTAATCAAAACTCTTCAGAGTAATATTTTTCTGTAACCAGCTTTCTCTGCCTTACAAGAAAGCTAACAAGAACTTTGTCCTTTACTTTCTTTTCTTTCTTCAAAGGAACATGTGGTTATTTTGGAGAGCATGTCAACATGTTCTTGTCTGCTATAAACCAGCCTTGAAATTATACCACGATAAGTTAATTTTGTTTGAGGATTGTATGTAGGCAAAAGCAAATGTGACAATTACACAAAATAAAAAGGACTTGTCCTGAACGAAGCTGTTGTTTTCACATAGCAGTAGAAAGAGAAGAAAAATTCACTTCATACTCTGAAAGTTTTCACAGAAAACTGATACATAAATTGTTTTGTTTGAATGCAAGGGGCTAAATATGGGGTTTATTACCACCACTGTTTAAGTATCAGTAACATCTGAAACTCACTCTATGCCACTCTATTCTCACCATTTCTTCCACCAACATAATGAAGCATCCTTCAACTGATGGATTTGGCAGAGTTAAGGAAACTAAGTTTCAAAAAGCACCACCTCAAATCCAGAAACCTCAGTGAGGACCCTGGGGGAGGTACAGGTCCTTGGCTCCTGGCAAATACAGCCAGCCCAGACAAAAAGAAGCTCAGACAGAGCTCTCATGTGCCACCCTAGGAAAGACAAGTAAGACCAGGAAGCCCCCACTTCTGACTTGGGAGACAGTATTGACAAGAGTCAACATCCTATTAGTGAAACTGCTGAGCCATCTCCCTCTCAGCCTGATGAGTGCCATCGTTTTAACTGAATTATTCTCTCCAAGGTTTCCTGGAGCCAGGCCCACAAACCAATGAACCAATAGCCCATTAGGATTATTTCCTTTTCACAAATTATGTATGCAACAGA
>VZSE01006408.1:270854-311430 GCA_013398275.1 Promerops cafer
TGTTCTTGTCTGCTATAAACCAGCCTTGAAATTATACCACGATAAGTTAATTTTGTTTGAGGATTGTATGTAGGCAAAAGCAAATGTGACAATTACACAAAATAAAAAGGACTTGTCCTGAACGAAGCTGTTGTTTTCACATAGCAGTAGAAAGAGAAGAAAAATTCACTTGATACTCTGAAAGTTTTCACAGAAAACTGATACATAAATTGTTTTGTTTGAATGCAAGGGGTTAAATATGGGAATACCACCACTGTTTAAGTATCAGTGACATCTGAAACTCACTCTATGCCACTCTATTCCCACCATTTCTTCCACCAACATAATGAAGCATCCTTCAACTGATGGACTTGGCAGAGTTAAGGAAACTAAGTTTCAAAAAGCACCACCTCAAATCCAGAAACCTCAGTGAGGACCCTGGGGGAGGTACAGGTCCTTGGCTCCTGGCAAATACAGCCAGCCCAGACAAAAAGAAGCTCAGACAGAGCTCTCATGTGCCACCCTAGGAAAGACAAGTAAGACCAGGAAGCCCCCACTTCTGACTTGGGAGACAGTATTGACAAGAGTCAACATCCTATTAGTGAAACTGCTGAGCCATCTCCCTCTCAGCCTGATGAGTGCCATCGTTTTAACTGAATTATTCTCTCCAAGGTTTCCTGGAGCCAGGCCCACAAACCAATGAACCAATAGCCCATTAGGATTATTTCCTTTTCACAAATTATGTATGCAACAGACATTTGATCTGTCGGGGCTGGGGGGAAAAAAAAAAAAAAAAAAAATCAAGATTTTTTTCTTTCCTTTTATTCACCTTCCCCCTTCTTAAACACATAAATCCTCAATAGTTGAGAGTTTTCTTGCTCTTTCTGTATTTGGCACATACTAGTCTTTGACTATGTTAAACAGAGTGCTTCCTCATGCACAAAGCATCAATTCTCTCCTCCTCAAGCTTGTGCAAACACTATTCAAACAACCTGAAGAGACAGGATGAAATTCAAAATCACTCCCTGGAAGGCACAGAAAAAGGAGCTTTTTCAAGAGCATCATCAGTGTCTGAACAGCAGCTCAAAGCATTATGCTAGCTTTGCCTACCTTTCATGACCCTGTGTAGCATTTCAGTTTAACACTTGTTCTAAGCAACCTTCATTTAGGGCTGCGGTGGTAACAGCAATCCCTCAGAAAAATTCTTATAGAAAGTATTTCTGACAGCAACAAAATATTAAGACATAACAATTATTCTAGGAGTTCTTCCATTCTCCTCCCTACAAATCAAGGGTAAAACTCCAAAAGGAGCAGGACCTCTAATTTTTTAGCCTCAACTCAAACACTAGTATTAAAATTGAAGCAGATTTGACCACTGGCACTACAACAACCTGGAGAAACAAATGGCACCTTGAATTTGATGGTGGTGTTTCCTTCTTCCCTGTGCACTCCTCAGACACAGCACCTCTGCTCCCTACCATGGCTTCGTCAAAGCTAGAGGCAGCCCTAACGCTTCTTCTCTTCAAATTTTACAAAAATGGTTTAATACCAACAAAAAGCATTCCTAATTGCTAGTGAAGTAAGCTGGCAAAAAAGTCATGTATATAAATATTTATCTTCTAAAATAAATATATATACTTATATGTGCATTATATATATATAAGTACTATTATAAAGAACAAAGTAAGATCTCGCTTTAAAATACTCTCTTCCTATTCCTGCCTCACCTTGTGGGTTTTCGGAGGTTGAAGATTTTCAAGTGAAAGGTTACATCATGGGATGCAACAGTCAAGAGCATAAAAGCATTTGTAAAAGGCTAGCATATTATTCTTATTAAAGCACAGAATCTATAGCTAAGTAATAAATTATCTCTTCCCGAATTTTTAAACATGTATTATGCAAGTAAAGGAGAAATTACATTTTCCAGAAGCTCTACAGTAGAGAGAAAGGCATCTACCACATGAATTCATAAAAACTGGGCATTAGTTTCCTTGAGCCTTCAAATGCCTGACACCACAGATATTGTAAATAAAAAATTTTTAAAAGTGGGTACAAAATGGTGCTTGCTATCCCTTAACTCATGACCTACACAGGCCAGTTTAGCATGGCCAAGGGTATCCTCCCTCTCTCTCATTCTCACCTTCCAGCTGAAAAATACAATAGAAAGATGCTGTTCCTCCAAATACTGAATTCAACCCACAGTCAGTTTCTTTTTAATTTTACTAAAAATTTAATAAATTTTACATTTTGCATCTTGACACATGGAATGCCAGCAAAGATCCCTGAACAGGTATATTGATCGGAACAGATCTTCCTGTTGAGCACTTCTGGATGTGATAAACTACAGCCACTTCAGAACTGTCCACTAAGTCTTTAATAAAAGCCCAGGTTTGTACTGGCACAGCCACAAACTGTGAGGATCTCTGAAGTGTTTTTCAAGTCTCGTAAACAGACTTACATGCTATTAACAAAAATGTCAAGAATTCCCAATATAGAGTATTGGGAATACAAAGTATTTCCTTAGGATTGTCTTTTGGGTGCCTGAGCACCAAGCCCCAATGCATCGCAAGTAGCAGAACAATGTGTCACAGTCTCTATGCCACAGAGTACATTTTTCTCACTGCAGACACTTTGTAAAAGGACCCACTTCTTTTGACCGAGATGAAAAAGTGACTACTTAAATTATTAGATGTCTAGCATTGCCCTATCAGCCCAAATACACACCAGCATCATTTTAATCTAGACCCTCGAAACACTACTAATTTATGGAAGTGTTCACTCTGTAGAAGCAGCAGGCATATGTTCGCACAGATTCCCCAAATGCATACACACACATATGCTCTCAACCAACCTGCCCTCCCCACCAGAGGAGCTGACAAGATGCTCCCAGAAACACTGTCTCTTTGTCATTTTACACATTGAAATGTACGTGCTGAAGTAAACGCTTCTTTCCCTGGAAAAACAGAGAATAGTTGTTCTAATTAACTCACTACCATAGAAATCCTCTCACTAGCAGCAAAACAGAATAAAATTAGCTGTTCACCCACGATCAGGCAGTGAAAAAAAAGCTTTATTTAAAAGCCAGGTATATTGTTCCAGCTAAGTGCAAGCCAATGACTTCAAGTGACATTTACTTTGGCAACCTCACACAAATCAAGATCACCCATTTTGCCTTCAAAAAGGGATTTTGGATCAACCATATTAATGGGACATTGTTCACTCCAAGTATGCCAGTTCACACAAATCTGATTTTCAATAGAAAAAGTCACAGACTAAAACTATTTCAATTCTCCTTGGAAGAAAATAAGCTTTTTGTGAAAGTTGGCAGTGTCCCTTGCCTTTTCTTCAGCTAAGAGAACAAAGTCAATGTAGGAGAGGTGGAACTCACCATGCAAGAAATACCGTGAGAGCACAGAACAAACTGTGTTTTGCAGGGATCTGTAACTGCATGGACACAAGCACCTTTTTTAACCAAAGCACAATGAAGTGGGCAAATTGCAAACAAAACACAAGGGCATCTGAAGGCTGTTCAGAGAAGACATAATAAAACAGAACTAAGCAGCTCTCAATTGCCTAAGCCCAGAGATAAAACAGGGGAAGGTTGTATACAGACTGTACAGAAAACTGCTGCTAAAGAGGAAAAACAAATAGAACAATTGCCCAGGAGAGCAGAGCAACTGGGGTGAGGCAGCATCTTCTGCCTTTCCATAAACCCCCTGAACCAGAGCCCAGCCAGCTCCAGCTCACATCACACTGGCTCTCTCAAATCCTCCTGCCTTCCAAGCCCAAAATGCTTTGGGCTGCACTTCTCCATTTCTGAGGAGCTGTTTCACAACCCATCACAATGCTGAATCTCAGGATTAGAAACATTTCAAAGGCAGTTGGGTTAAATCTTCCTATCCTCTCCTATTTAAAAAATCAGCCCTAATCATTACTTACACGCACTAAGCTTTGGTAATCTTAATGCAAATGTATTTGGGTGTTAATTCCTGGGGCAGGTAATAGAGATGGATGTTCTTTCCGTAACTAGAGAATTTTCCTTCAGCTAATTGAAAACAGGCTTATTTTGAGACATGCCTTCTACTGCCAATAGTCTAGCAGGGAGGCAATGCAAGAATGATTTATGAGCTGTGAATATCACGTAAATCTGTCTTCAAGTAAAAGGTTCATCTCTGCATAGAATAACTTTAAGTACTCAATTATCAACACCCTTGATTTTACGTATTTCCTAGCAAAGCACAAAAATCCCACTGCACATCCCAGCCCTTTCTCAGAGGTTATCACATACCAAATTAACGGGTATCATTTATATCTAAGTACAGCCAGAAAATCAAGCCTCAATTAAAACATCCTTAAATTAGATTATTTCGTGTTTTTTCCAAGTCTTTTACCATCCCATTTTCACATTACTTTAGCATTTACCACTTACTTTGTGGCCCAAGGGGAAGGCAACAGTTAGTCAATCCTGGAAGCTGAAAGACCTTTTTCATCTATAACAGCTGTTGTATACCTCTTACTTTTTCCAGCAAGCTTTTTAAAATTCTTTCAATTTGAAGCCTGCATATTACAGAGATAAGAAAAAAAATTGTTCTAGGAAACTTTCAATAAATGTCAAACACTTGAACAACTATCCCAATTCTTGATGGAATTACATTCCCTAACTTCTTCTGAGGCACGCACAGTTTTCTTTTATCTATCATTAAGGAGAAACTGCTCTTGACCATCTGGATCTCTCAGGTATCTTGTGTCTATCATAACTTTACTTCAAGTAAAGCTGAAGCTATTCTCTCTGCAGATTGTCAGTCTCCTAGTCAGACCACATTGAACACAGATGATATTTATTTGTATTGCAGCAGGCAAGCCTGCATACATCAAAGGCTGAAAATGCATTCAATGAGGAAATGTACTTTTTTTCCCTAATGAAAAAACACACAAAATACTTTAGTAGCCATATTAGAACCTTTAATTTAAAAATGTGTTTCGGTGTTTGGTGACCACTACATTGGTTGGAAAGTGCTGCCCATGAAAAAAAACTGGGCTTGCAAGTTCATTTTCCTAGTCTGTGCCTAGTGGAAAGTACAGTTTAGTCTCTAAAGGTACAGAATATGCCTGAATCCTTCACCAGCACCTCCAAGAGACTTAGGAAAGGAGTGGTGCTGATTAGCTCTGGAAGTCCTGTCAGAAAGCAGGCACAGAAGAGCAAGAAACACTACAGTATTACCAAGTTAGAAGGGAGGAAAAAAGTCTATTTTTGTAAATGACGAGTTTTGCACGCCCATTTTAACTCATAAACAGTGGGCTGTGATGATGAATGTGGTATTGTACTCAACATGGTAGAAGATTACAAACTGCTTACAGTGAGGGTCTTTGGGAGTTGTCCCATAATTTGGCAGTAAATCAGGCAGGACGAAGATGAGGCACAGCTGAATGCAGCAACAAACAGACTAGAGAGGCTCCACACGCCACTACTATCATTTCTTCACAACTCATTTGTAAAATGACTGCTTCATTTACTTCTGCTGTAAACAAAGATTTGACCCCTGGCATCGCATCTGACTGGAGAGCAGTATTAACAAAGCTCTGAATGCTCTCCAAGACCATGACTCTTGATTTCAGCCCTCTACACATAGAAAGCATTCAAACATGATGCCTAAAGCACTTTGGAGCTTGACAAAAATCAGAATTTTCATCCAAAGGTCAAATTTCAGAAATCTCAGTATGAAACCTTGGTATCTGATAATTAAAAGCCGCATGTGTATGCACGTGCATAAATATGGATGGCTCCAGGCAGAAATAGACGGATCTGCTTTTGAAATGCTGATCCTTCAGGATTTAATTTCAAAACTGTTGGGGTTTTTTCGTCCCCAAAGCAGTTAAAATAGCTAATTTGTAATTAAATGCTTGCTTGCAGTTTGATAACAGTGAGAAGTTGCACTCAGAGACTTGGTCCTGAGTACAGGTCAGTATACGCAGCTGGTGCAGCACAGGGACCAACTCGGCACACTAACAGCAATATACACTTCAAAACTGTAATTGCTGTCCAAAACCTATTAATTTTGAAGGGGTTCTTACAAATCCATAATTAAAGAAAGGCAAATCCTCATCATAAAGCAGTGAAAAACTATATTCACACAGTCCTAGAGGGAGCACTTTCAGCAGCTTGGCTCATTAGAAATGTATTCTTGCATTAAACACCAATATCAAAGACAAATGTTAATGCAATACCTCAGAGCCACGCTGAAAACTGCATTACAGCAGTGAAGAAGTAATTAATTGGATCCACTATCCCTTCACAATGGAAGGCAACTGAAGCTCAGTGATGGCATTCTGCATTGCTTTTCAGGTATCAAGCACAGCTAGCTCATTATAAAATCCAGTTCTCCAAAACCCACACCATCTATACCATCTAACACTTGAGAATATTGTGTGTCAACCTTACCACAATGATCAGGAAGAGAATCCATTTATTCTTCTACTGTCCAGTTGCCTTAGCACAGAAGGGCTGGAAACCTCACCCAAACTTGCTGCTGCTTTTCCTTCTAACTTGGCATTTCTTTAGCACAGCTTCAGTGCAAAAGGAAGAAAGCAAACCATCTCAGATGTTTTGCTGGGAAAGGAATATGGCTATGAACAAAGGTTAAAACTGAAAACTTGAAACTGCTTAGCAGAGGTGTGGCTGCTGAAACCTTACATAGTTGCGTCACCAAGATTTTACTTTGGCAAACACGGCTTCCTGAATTCAAACAAATCAAAGACAGAACTATCTTTTGTTCCAGCAATAAGCAATTATTGCACAGACATGCTTTCAAGGTCACTAGCGGGAAGAGTAAACTACACCAGGATGTGTCAGTCATAAGTAATGCTTTAAAAAAGTTAGCACCAAGCAATACATATTTAAAGCCTTTCACACTTAGCAGGAGACAAAGTGCTTACTTCCTTCCAACTGACCACAAATAAACGTGAACAAAAATACCCTTAAAAAAAGCAATTAATATTTCATAGGTTCATATTCTTCTCTATTACACCTAATCTTTAACATCCATTACAACCAAAATTATTTTTACTACTTTGTCAAAATAAAACAAAATTAAATGTCTTGTTTTAATGACTTTGGTAGAAGCAAATGTTGCCTTCAAAAGAAGAGAAAAATATTAAACAGGGACTTAGTTTTCTTCAGAACTCTATTGCAAAAGAAGCATTTTTGTATTTGTTAACATAAGGCTATATAAGCCATATCAATATTCTTAAAAACACAACAGCACTTTTATTACAAGTATTGTTGTATTTATGTTACTAAAAACATTTACTTTTAAAAAATGTAATAACAAAGGTTTCAACCATTCCTAAAATTGTCACTTATTCTTTTCAGGAGGGCAAAAAATGTATTCAGATTACCATTGACAAAAATAGGCACAAAGAAAAAAAAACACAAAGAAAAGCCAGTTTTAAAAACAAACATGGCATGCAAAGAGTATAAAGAAAATAAACACAAGCTTTAGAAGAGATACAAAGCACCCTTTTTTAGGATGATAAAAACAACTTCATTGAGAATGAGGAGGAGTATCATCCCACATTCGTCTGATAGAGAGGTTTTACACCCTTTTTGAAATATGCTGCTGATGCCTGAAGTTAGATAAAAGACACTGGGCTAGACAGACAACAGCATACTGAAGGTCACCAGATGTGTGGAAACTATTGCTATGGGCTTTACCACATAATGGTTAAAAACAGCATCTTCTTTTAACTCATCTGCCTTTGCATCCTTCAGTTCAGACAAACTGAATATTGTCAACCGAAGACTAAGTGAAAATGAAGGAAATTACATGATTCCTGGGGGTATTTTGCCTTTCACCAATGTATGAGTTGTCATATCTAATGCTTTGATAGATGTAATTGTATTTCAGAATGTACAACCATACATCAGCTTTACTGTGTTTCAGACTATACATCAATTACCCAAACACTGCAATAGATTTTTCTGTAAAACACTGTTCACCCATGATTACTCTATTTAAAAATGCTTTCAAAGCAACTAACACGGGAAAATCATTATTGAATATTGCACTGAGTGAGCAGAAGAAAACATCTTGAACTGTTAGATTTACTGCCTTCGGTGCACACATTCTCTCTCAATGCACACACACACGTGAACAATGATTAACTCCCGTACTTCAGCACAAACAGTAATAAAAGACAGGTTTCTTCCCCCAAGCAGGAAAGTCCAAGTTAAAGCACCTTCCTTTCGCAAGCCTCAGAAACGTACTGAGATAACACTTTGACACGGGGCCTCGTCTTGCCCCTGGTACTTTACATCCATAACATTCAGACTTTGAAGTGTGGGTTTTCTACTTGAATACATCTGCAGAAGCAATTCACACATCAAGGATTTACACATACCCCTCTAGGTAAAAAAACATAACTAATCCACTATAAATGCAATAGGCATGTAAACTGCTTTGCAGATGTGCTTGGTAACACACAGTGAATGTGAGAAGAATACTTGTTAAGTGCATTATAAAGTTTAAAACCCCTCTGAAAAAGTATTTCATTGCATTTGATGCTTACTAATAGGACTTAACTTGACCATCAAAAATTTTAAAAAAAGGTTTCTTTCATAAGCATGAATTATGGAGCTCCCTGTGCCACAGGAGGGAGACGTGACCACCAGCCACTATCTGCACTAGATCAGATGGAAATTTCACAGAGTGACAAGGGGATCCAACATGCCCAACCTCATTTCAACTGACTTCCATTTATCTTTAATAAAAAAATAAATAAATCAACAGTTGTATTTGACAGCTTTAGGAGTGACTCTCTTACACCAGACTGTGCTCAGCCCTCAGATTTTTATTTGCATATTTGAGATGGAAATTCTCGTGCTACGAGGCAGATCTCAACTCCTCCCAAGTCTTTTCCCTGGTGACAGCAGTGGCTGCAAAGCAGGTGGAATTGGGCAGATGAAGGCATTGTGGCTCCAACAGCCACCATTGCATGGAAGCACTTGAACTGCTAAGGGAGTTCAGTTTCCAGCCAGAGCAATTCATTTTTAATTCTGTTTATATTCACAGAGATAACAGCCCACATCATCTCCATTGATGCTACAGCCTCATAGCAGCTTCTTAGACTGCTAAACACTGGAGAGAAATACTCATACTGCTGCTAAACACTGGAGAGAAATACTCATATGTTCATAAGGCAAACAGTCCCTAATGACTTTCCCAAGCACAAGTCAAACAAGAAAAAAACCAAAGCACTTGATTTGGGGTTTTTGTTTGTCTGTTTGTTGCAGGGGGGAAGGTTGGTTGTTTTTATTGTTTCTTTCTTTAAAAAGAAGTAAACTAATGTTCATGCCATCACCCCTGACAGACACTGAAGCAAGAAGTTGTCCACGTGGTATGGAAAAACATTCAATCTGGTGAGAGTACTGGTGAATCTATCCTACAGCACGTATCAGAAAAGGGGAAAGCATTTGCTGCTCCATTTATGTTGATAACACATTCAGATATACTTCATTATGGAGGGGGGTAAAGAGGAAGAACCACAAAAACTAAAAACCACACCTCTGAAATTGGCCGATGCCCAAAACCATGATCATTCTACACTTCGCTAAAAACAAAATATTGTTTACTGTAACACCTCCTACTTGCTACTCATACAAATGTCTAAATCATTTGAATTCTCAGAAGAGTTTTTAGCTTCAGTGGCCTCTGAAAGAGATGTGTTATTCAATGTAAACACTGATTCTGTGAGAACAAGGATAAGGAAAAAAGAGTGGGTGGGAATATTTCCTTTTCCTTGGATTTAGCTTCGCTGAGTGTTCATTGTTCACAGAAGATGTTCTACCTTTCCATTGTCTCATATGTTTCCCCCACCCCTTTTTTTTTTTTGATACCTTGGAGACAAGCACTAAGATAAAGCATTCTATTCTATTCTAAATTTCTCCCATGTACTTAAAATTTGGCTGCCCAATTCTGGATTTAGAATCTATATCAAGGTCCTCTTTTATCTGTAAACTCATGTTTGTCCTGCCCCCTTGCTTCATAAGCTAAGACAGTAATTAAGCCTCTGTGAATCCCCTTAGCCCAAAACGCTGTCCTTGTCTCCTCGTCGCTCACTCATGCTGCTTCATCAGGTTACTCTGTATTGTCTCAAACTTGTCTAGTTTCAGCCAAATAACTCACTTCTCTTATTCTTTTTGTCCTTTCACCATGCTCACATGGAAAGCAAAATGCATGTTTGGAACAGAACAATCTCATCATCCCTGACTTCTCCCAGAATTCTTTGGCATATCCAACTGGTCACAACAGCTCCCCGTGTTTCAATGCACTAGCCTGAGTATCACTTTATTCAGCATCCTCAAGGGTGACAGTGATTCCCTCTCACTGACAAAAAAACCACCACACCACCAAACAAACAAAACAAGACATCTCCACAGAATTAGAGTACTTATCTCCACAGCCCCACATATTTTTTCCTTTAACTAACTATCCATTGGAGAAGGAACTATTTCACTTCCTATTTTTGTAAAGTGACACATTACAAAGTAGACCATCTGCTTCGTAGACTTCTCACCCTTCTGATTTCCTTCCCATACATTTGCCTGATGTATTTTATGGCTTTCTGTATTGGTTTCCTTAGGGTTGAATTTCCCTTTTCCGAAGGGCCTCTGTTGACTCAACCTTGGTGTACTTCTCTCTCTTCCTGCTTCCCTTCTTTTTTTTTTTTTTTTACCCCCTCCAGACATATGTATCCTTTCTGAGACCGGATGTTACTTAAACTTTAACAACCTAAATTTAATTATTCAAGGTTCTTTGCTTCCCAAATCAAACTGTTGATGGCACACTCTTGTTTGAAGGGGCAGGCAGGAATTAAGCTTCTTCCTCCACAAATTCCCTGGGCTTGTTTGGGCAGGGCAAAGTTATCCGCTCAGGGTGATCACTTCAGCAGTAGTCTTTTAGCTTACATTTGGGAAAATATCTAGAAAAACCTCTCACATGCAAAAAACAGGATCATGGCTTAGTTTGCTCTACCACAAAGATTTTAAAAACATTTTTGACTCAGAGGTAATCTGCTTTTATTTTAAATAAGGGACAAAAGATAGAAGAAGAAGACCTACTTAATTTTTTTCTCATCACAGCTGGCATGTCTAAGTTTAGGCAATTACAATCGATGTAGCAGAACTTGGCCAACCCCAATCAGCTGCCTCTCTATTACTGCATATGAAAGGCAGGCATTCAAAACTGCAGGAACCTGTTAAAGCAGGTTGTGCAGTTTAGCTCATCTTTCTAGATAAGTACATACTGCTGAAATTCCCTAAATACCTTTTAACGTAGGATTGTATAAAATAGTTCTTATACTGGCAAAAAAACCTGCTCTTTCATACTCAGTGTGGTAAGAGACACAGAGTAGCAGAACACAAAAAAGGAAAAGTGTCATACCAAATTAAGAGTTCTAAAATTCTATGGCTAACCAGAATTGAGTATAAGGCATATCCATAAACAAAAACAAACAAAACCCAACCAAAAAAAAAAAAGAAATTCAAACTCTAAGATACACAGCTCTAATTATACCTCTGATAGTCTATGTTTCAGTAACCAGGTAAGGCTGGGAACATTCATTTTGTAGATTAAGATTATTTGTTTATTTTTAAAAGACCCTGCACTATACACTAAAAAATTGAGGTAAAGACCAATGGGCTTGTGATTAAGCCCCTTGTAATATATGACGTAAAAATCAAACAACAAAAAAAATTAAATAAATATGAATCAACATTTGATTAACTGTAGAACTACTACATGAACTGTAAAGTTCATGAGAATATCAAAAGCCAATTAGATGCAGTATCATTTCTACTTTGCACATTTATACATGGATTTGGTTTTAATACAGTTTAACAGAGTACTAATGGTAATTTCAGGCTCCTGTGCATGGCAGTATCTGCACAACTTTAATTATTTAGATACAAAAACCTATTTTGCAATTTTGAATCTATTCTGTGGACTACACTCAAGTTGAAATTTTGATTCAAATAAGGAAAACAATTACCATCAAATACCCTCAATTCACTGTCTCAATTCACTTTGGTAGATGTGCCAGACTTTTACAAATGCTCAGACAGAAATGTCAGCTCTCTATGCAAGTTTTGAAAGCATACACACATCTTCCTTTAAAACAAACAAAAAAACCACCACACAAAAAAGAAATCAACCTTATTCAGAATTAGTTTCTTTTTAACACTTTGGAGGTGAAGACTACATGTTTCATGGCTACCTATTCCCTGATTCCAAGACAGAATAAACCACCTGGGTAAAACTGCAACTGTGCCTCTTCTGTAGTATTAGAATCATACTCTAAAACATTTCATTCAGCTCCTTTTTTTCTTCCAAGTTAAATGTAATCCTGTTTATTCAAACACACATATTCCACAGTCCACTACCTACCACTGCTATCAACGGATGCTTTTAAAAGTAATCCTACCCTGCAACTCGTGTTTGCAGTGTATTTCCAACAGCTGGGTCACTCAAGTCAGAGTTCATGTATTTGTACACATTTCTAAATCCACTTCTGTCATCCCAAGAAATGCCAGATGAAGATCACAACAGTAAGTACTGGACAGACAAAAGGACACTGGGACTTAACAGATATGGTTTAGAGACAGTTGCCACCTGTTTTAGAAGAAATGAGAGAAGCACTGGAACGAGCAGTGATGTTCCACACCAACCTTGGGGATGAATGCCTCAAAGGAAATACATGCATAGAAACAACCCAAGCAAACTTGTGACTGTCTTAACAGGTAGGAATGACATTTTCATTGCTTTCTCTTCTTAATGATACCATTACTTTTAATTTACACCTAAAAAAAAAATAAAATCCCAGAGTGAGAAACAGAGCAGAAAATAAATAGAAGTCTCAAACACTGAAGCTGACAGTTCATTTAGGGAAGTTATACTTTCATCTCACATCTCCAAAATAAGCTTTAAACATTTAGGTCAATAGCTACTTAGCCTACTGGAACAACCATTCACGCTCTTTCATTAAGTATTAACTATATGGAGACAGCACACAAAACTCACCAAAGCAGAGAACAAAAATATTATTCTACAGCGAAAGAGAAAAGAGGAATGCATAGTTATTTCTAAGCACCTCTGTGCTAGAAATACACCTCTGTTGTACAAGATATTACATACATTACTACAGCTGTCTAGTCAACTTACAAGAATGCACAAGCAGTAATGCATAATTGGTATTTGGGATGCATTTATTGCTGATTCTCCAAGAGTTGCAATCAAGAGATTGTCTCTAGAATACAGAATTAAAGAGACGTACGATTTTGGATTAGTCCTCTTACAGTAAGTTAAAATGAAAAATATCTCAGTGAGTCTTTCCAAGAAATGGGCTCATTCTGCTCCACTGTCAATATAAAAAATATTAGAAGCTGTATCTCAGCACTGATTCAAACATCAACAAGTGCAACCACCCGTTCACTTTGGGAAAGTTATAATAACACCTTTTTTACAAAGTCTCTCCTCCCTAAACAGCAAACTTTATTGTCACAGTGATCTCTTCCCCATCCAGTACCAAATTTCTTAACTTTTTTTTTGTCCTGCCCAGTAAACAGGTAATAAGACCACAATTTCCAAAGTAACCAATAAAATAAGCTTTGACTTTCCAAAATATCTCTATATTATTTCACTTGTAAAAAAAATCCAAATAAACAAAAAAAAAAGGCATTGACACACCCATTCAAAAAATAAGTGTTTCACATGACACAAACAAAGAAACCCAAGAATGTAGATGGACACATAAACAACCTTCCCAGAAAGCACTTAATTAGACCAGCACTCACACCAAAGCAATGAAATTCAGAGTACCATATTTTAGTTAAAGCTAATGCTACCTCTTCCCTGCCACACAAACAATCCAAATTCCTCCTGAATTTAGACCAACACATAAAAATTGATGAGTTATTTTATAAGCTGAATAGTTTATTTTATAAGCTGAATTATATTATTTCTGTGTCCATACATGGCAGGGGTGTGTGTGTGTGGCTCAAAGAAGTTAAACTTGTCAATAGTCTTTAGGGAATCAGTTGAAGGACATGTTCTTGCACAATACATTATTTTAAGCTTGCTAAAAGCTGATGCAATACACAAAATGCACATCTTGCTTTCTTACTTTTAGTATGGGGATCCAACTGCTGCCCCACGCTACACCAAATGAATGATAAAATAAGCTTCTAGTAAGGAAGAATTCTGCATGCTTACTAGGCAGGATAATTACACTGCCCGTACAGTACATGCTAATTGTACTTGGCTACAGACAATTAAACAAATACACTCAGAGGTTCTCCATCTGACTTTTGAGCCACATACAGTGAAATTCACGTTTTATAAATATTTAACTGAAAGAAAAAATGGTAAGGCTTATCACAGCTGTCACAGCTTCATGCAGCCAAATCAATTAACAATAGAAACCCTTAAGACAATACAGATAAGGGAAGGCTGCAATTACTCACAAAAACCTAACTGGAACAGACTGCAATGCAATTTCCCAGCTCCTGGAGCAAGTGCCCACATGACCTCACCAAATCCCGCCAACAAAGAGGAAGAAGCTGCTAGTCGCTGCCAGGAGCTTGTTTAAAGTACCTGCCTGTACCTGGGGAAATAAAAAAATGCAGCAGCCAAGCCAGAGGAGCAGAGGGATGGAGTAGAGCAAGAGATGATGGTGGAGAAAATGCCAGTGCATCACAGAAGGAGATTTCCAGCTCCTCATTTCTGATGCTACAAAACATTCCTTGCAGTCTGAACTTTATTTATAGGTAGTCACACACAGAGCTGCTCAAACTGCAGTCAGCACTTTAAATCTGCAAGGGGAAAAAGCACTGAAGAAAGGAGTGAGTGAGAACTTCTGTATCTCTCTTTTGCTTTGTGGTGAAATTGACTGCAATGTCACTTGGATGAATCTTGGGGACTGAAGCTGAATTGCTTTCTCTCAACTGAACTCCATTAACTCCATCTAACAAACTCACAAACCAGGATCAGATTTTTTATCACAAGCTTTTTGTGCTTAATTCTAACAGCACAAAAGGCCAATTAACCAAAATCTCAATATGAGTGTTCCTCAAAGTGATGCAGCTGCACAGTAATGACTACATTACTAGTAATTACTAGAAATTATATTCTCAAAAATTAATTTGATGGTTGTATTTCAGTCAGACTGACAGACCAAGAAGCACCTTTATAACTGCAAATATAAGGTTGTACCCAGGGGCAGAGATGAACATCAGAACTGCCCAACAGTTAGTGGTTTTCTCTGAACTAAAGTTAGCGACTTGTGTCAGAAACTCAAAGATTGCACATGATCTTGACATGAAGACCAAGATCTCCAGTGATTGTATACAGTGAAAGCAGAACATGTGATTCTTCCCTGCAGCACTAGAAGGGAAATTCCCAACTGCACATGAGCTTTTCCCTCTCAAAACCTTGCCCCAATTTTCCCCAAAGTCCTCTCTCACTGAAACAGCAGTTTAAGGTGAACTTGCAGCCCCTTCCAGCAGATACTGCTGCTCAGTTCCATATTGAACTACTGCAAGGTGAATTTCAGCAACATGTAGGGAGAGGGGGGAAAAAAAGCCCCTACAAAAAGCAGCAAAAACAAACAAAATAAAGAATAAAACAAACAAAAAAAAGCATTCGCCACTGTCAACAATGAAAAATAATTAAAAGAAGATAAACGTCTTCCTTTAGGTTAAACTAGATTGCAAGTTTTCCCTGCATTTGACAGCAGATTATTTTCACAAGAGTGACTACTCCACAAGGTATGGTGAACATAGGTATGAATTCCACTCAAAACTGAAGGTATTCTCTTTATTGCAAGCACTCCTGCTGGCATCAATCTAGACATACTTGAGCAATTGATCATTATTTTCTGTGCTTCCAGCAAACTGGAGTATTTAGGAATAAAATTCATACGTGGAATTTTTTTCCACATTCATTCCAATAATTCTTAGGTTTTTATTTTACTTACACAATTTTTTAAAAAGGCTATTTTTTATATAACCTTCAAAAACATTGTATCAACACTTAGGACAAAAATAAGCACATGCAAACTTCCAAGAACAATTTTTTGCTCATTTCCAGCACACTAGTTCTGATCTCTGCCATCACCACATTATCTTTCGCAGGTGACGTTCCAACCACTGCATCTGCTAATACAAGTCACTTACGGCGTACTGAAAATGTATATTCATTCATCAAGGTGCCTCACAGAAGATAATTTTCTTCCCATAGATTTTGTGGAATTTAAGTCATCTACCAAACACTTGTCCACTAGCAAAGTCAACATGCTTGTGTATTTTTTGACAATCAAAGCTGCTTGGCTTAATTAAAAGGCAAACAAACGCACCTTCGGTTGTGCAAACCATCTCAAGTTCACAACAAACAAGAAATGGAAGGAACATGTAAGTAATAATGGAGTGAGATCAGCAAAATGAATGAATGAAGGCATGATATAAGGTTAACCTGACTAATGCAGAGCTATGGGTATATATTTTAAATACAATATATCTCTTTGAACATGTCTGCCAATGCAGCAGATTGTGGTGGGTGCTGGGTGAGTTTGACAAGGGGAAGGGGATAGAGAGGGACTGTCAGGGAAGAAGAGCATGAAAAGAGGTATAAAATCTGTGCAATCACCACACATCTTCCTTTAAAACAAATAAACAAAAACCCCAAAAACAAACAAATGAAAAAACACCCCACCAAAAAAAGAAAGAATCAACCTTATTCAGCATTACTTTCTTTTTAACATTTTAGAGGGTGAAGACTACATGTTTCATGGCTACCTATTCCCTGATTCCAAGACAGAATAAACCACCTGGGTAAAACTGCAATGACCACAACACACGACTATCACACTAATCCCCCTTTATGACAGAAGAGTTGGACTGAATTATTCCTGCCCTAATTTGCTGCGCAAAACTGGAAGCCCTGCCTCTGCCCACACAGCCATCTCCCCTATTTGCAGCTCCATTCCTCACACTGACACGGTAGGAAAGTTCTCCACAAAGCTCACAGACATTCCTTGTTCCTGAGCTGGAGACACGCTCTCCCATTCCCTTTTTCTCCCTAGCAAGTTCAAAGATCCATGGTGTTCAGCTATGACTTGCCAACACTCACTCAAGTTGTCTCACTGCCCTTTAAAACAGGACCCCTGCCCCTGTCTCCGCCAAACCCTGCCCCAGAGCTGCATCTCGAGGCGCAGATGAGCCCAAGTGCTTCAGGATGGTTGTGCTTATAGACCGTGGGCTTATCCAAGCCAAACACAAGCTCGTCTTCAGAGGAAGAACAGTTTAAAAAACTAATTCTGAATAACAAGCAATAATTTGCCATCACATCCAGAAAAGTGTCTCACAAAGCGCAAAGAAAATGAAAAAAGAAAAAAAAAGCAAAAAGCTATACATTTAACAGTTTTAAAACTTCAGTGACTTTAAAGTAAAAATGATCTAAAAATAGTTCCAATATCCTGAACCCTCCTGATACTTTACGGTTTTACTGCCACGCATTCTCCTTAAAACCTAACTCAGCTGCTTTTCCTATAACCGGCCTCCACACACAGCCAGTGCAATAAAGCTTAAACAGTGCAAATTAGTACCGAAAAAATTAACTCAAACCAATTGCAATTCTCCCTTTAGTTTCTTTTCAGCTCAAATCACTTTGAATGTGACACTTTCACAAATCTATACTGGTTGAAAAAACCAAAAAGATTCCTCTGCTGGACTGTTGGCTTTCCAAAAACAATTCCCAATTCCTTCTTAAATGCAGTGATGCACTTTTAGAAGTCTACAGAATTAACAATTTCCATTCCACTAACCTGTTTATTAAATCTTCATTGCTCAAATGTAAGGATTGGGTGAGAGAAGAAGACGTGATTACTTTTAGGCATGGGATGAAAAACTGGCTGGGTCATCAGGCTTCAAATGCAGGGGTTGTGGTCTAATGGTCCTACTGGTGGCCGATCTCAATGGTGCCCCCTCATGGGTCAGTAGCCAGGTCAATACTGCTTCATCTGGCCAATGGGATGGAAACACCCTCATCCTATTTAAGAGTAATCAATACCCCATTCCTAATGCAGTTTAAGTGAAAAATTCATGTCACATTACATAAATAACTCCTGGGTTGAGTCACAACCCCTGCAGACATTTAAATGCCATGCAGATGCAGCACTGAGGGACATGGTCTAGCGGTAGACCTGGCGGAGCTGGATCAATGACTGGACTTGATCTCAGAGGTCTTTTCCAACCTAAAAAATTCTGTGAATTCATGACATCAACCTTGGGGAGGACTGAAATGGTGGGGTCTAGGGCTGCTGCTCCCCAGCATCAGGACAAAGTAGAAAACTGGTCTGACAGAAGTCTCACAATATTCAGCAAAGACGAACACAGTCTTGCAGCAGTGCAGGAAAACCCCACACGGGTGTTCAGGCTGGGATAACCAGCACAAAGAAGCTGAAGATCCAGGTGAAGGAACTGGGAGGGGTCAGCAAGGGATCCTTGCAGCAGCAAAGGCTGCCCACACACTGGGCTGTCTGAGCAGAATTGCAGTCAACACGTTGGCAAAAATTATTCCCATCTGGGTGGCAGCTAGACACATGTCCAGTTTGGTATGTTCCAGTACAGAGGAGATTGGCCAGCTGGAGAGAGTCAATGATAAGGAGACTGCAGCACATCATGCAAGACCAGAGGCTGTGAGAGAAGTCACAGAAGGAACCAATTCAATTCTTCATTTCCTTGGGGAGTGCAGACTACAGTAAAAAAGTGAATCAAACTCTTCTTCAGAGGTGCAAAAGGAAGGGGCAACAAAGGAAACTCCAACTCAGCCACCTGCTTTAGCTTTTAAACATCCTCAACCCATTTTTTTTTTCTTTGTACCCAGAGTTATAACCTGTTTTTTTCCTTCTAGATATTCAAAACTCAACTGAAGCAAGACCCTAAGTAACACACTGTTTTTGAAGCCATCACTGCTGGAGCTGGAGGGTGTTGGACCGGATGACCTCCAGCGGTTCCAACCTACATTTTTCGGTGATTCTATGATCTATTCTAGGACAGCATGCATAGTATAGGATTACAAATGTAACATACCAGCGAGCCAAAACACACTGCCAGCCAAAATGCAAGAATAGAAGATACCACTCTATGTTCTTTTGACATACTCCTGTCAGAAGATGCTCCAAAATGCTGCATCAAAACTCATGGGAAAAGGTAAGGGGGGAAAAAAAAGGAAAAAAAACAGAAATGCAAACACACAGTTGCTTTGACGTATCTGTACATAAGGACTTCTACCTTAAATATGGCAGATCAAACTTTTCTGTGGTTCACATTTGAGCAACAACACAGGTAGTACAGATACTGGTGGCACTGATCTGGTGTGACGGGGAAAAAACATCTGGGACAAAAGGTAAGTGTCTTGAAAATGGAAATTTTTAGAGATTCTGGTTGCTGTTTTACGGCCACTAGAACCTATTCTGAAGTCACAATTCAATGACTGCTTTATTGATGTGTTTGAACAAATTCCTATGTCACTTATTGAATACATATGTATCACCCATTTTGTCTCAGTCAGAGGTACTTCACTGCAGGACATCTTGAGGAAAACTAGGACAAGAAATTTGTTTGTTTTAATAGAAGCATCTGATAGCCAGCCAAAGTCACAATGAACAGTCTGTAACAAACAGCCTGGGGAAAACAGATTTTCTGTAACACAGCTGATACAACAAACTTTCCTCCAATACAAATGTGGCACTGGCATCTTGCAGAGCCAGTAGGGCTGTGTTTGGGAACTGAGACCACTGGACATGCTGGGCCAGAAATTCAGCTGATGTTAATCAACAGAACCCCATTAAGGAGAGGGGATCTGGCCTGCTGTGCTTTGGTTGAATATGTTGAAAAAACTCCAGTAGAGTCTGATGTGATAAATTTGATTTATGTTGATGGACAGTCCTTCCAATAGAAAGCCTGTTAAGAACAGGGCGAGGGATTACTCACTTCAATATCTGATCATTTAAGTCAGAAGTTGACAGAATCTGCCCACTCTCTGAGGAATGTGAAACCAGTCTTCTCTACACACATATAGAAGAAAAAATTACTTTTTGCTAATAAATATAATAAAGATACAGCATGTCTAAAGTTCAAGTTAGCTTTAGAAGTCTAACTGAAATTTACTGTGAAGGCTGGAACCTGGCCATAATTTAGGTGGAACAAGAGGAACTTACACTAGTGAAAAGCGTAGGTGCCAGTAGAACCCAACAAGATAAAAGCCAGTAATAAGCTGTCTCTTACACATACACTGATCTTCCTTCTTCCTGTAGTCACAAAAACATTTCTCATCTACTCACTGAAAAGTCTATTTTCATTTGAAAAATTAATATTTTGAAGAACTTAATTTTCACTGATGGCCTGTGGGGAAGAATGGAGACAAAAGAAAACAGGCCCATCCAGCACTACACCTCCAAAAACATTCACTCGCTCCATGTTAGTTCAAGTTGTGGGCATTTACAAAAAAGCTCACAAGCAAATAATGAAGACTGAAGTGAATGCACTTGGGTGAAAATTACTTCAGAAGTTAAAGTACTGGAGAATGTACGCACTAATATATAATTAAAAAATAGAGGTTGAGACATGTTGCAGACACTCAACCATTACTAAGAATGCATTTATGACATTTGGAAAACATAGCCTGTATTGTAAGAGTTTCTGCATGAGCAGTATAAGTAGTTATTGAACTGAGTGCAATTTATAAAATCATTAATGTGAAAAGAAGGAAAAGAAAAAAAATCCTAAAGAGAATGGAAAAGAAGGGGAAAATAATTTCAGTAGAAGATTCCCTCTTTTGCTGGCCCAAACATTAAGTCTTCTGGAGATTTCTGATGAAAGGAGTACATTCAAACGTGTTTGACTGTACTAATAACATGGCAAAGATGCTAAATGCTGAACTCCTCACCATTCTTGCCAAGCTGCAAATTAACATTTTGAGTATGCATGACATTGTTACAAAGCAAAGGCACCTACGGGGATAGCTTAAGCAAATACACAGCCACTGCAACAGTTTTTGTTAGCTGCCTGACTGCAAGAAATACAACACACAAATAACTCAACTAACACGTGTCTGCAAATCAGCCAACAAGCAAAGAATAAGCCCTGCACGAACAGATGCAAGGGGAGGAAACAAAAACCCCATAGCGAAAAACCCTCTGTGAGGGCCATGTGTGGCAGAATGTGATCAGTAACCAAAGATGCCAACACTTATCAGTTTCTAAATTCCTGTCTGCTGGCTTGTCAAGTGTCATTTACAAAAACGCAGCCCGAGTGAATGAACTCCATGACTCAAGATAGTGTAGCATCAGAAATACAGGATTTAAACAGATACCTCTGGGTAATGCATGTATAAAATAGAGAAAAACTGAATAACCACTGAGACATTTGAACAAAGTATGCAGTTGCATCTAATATTGCTACTATAGTTCATTTAATTAGGAAAGTTATACAAATAAGAAGTTTAGACATGTCTACTAAAAATAACAAGAAAACTTAATTGTACAGTTGCACTTTGTCAACCCACAGTTGTCTCCATGTCACTTTAGATTTGCTTATTTAGACAATTAGAGCACCAAAAAGAGCTGGAGAAACCATTATCTATCCAGTCACAGAACCATAAACCTGAAACATTTATATTTAAGCATTTTAACCTGAGAACACCTGTACATGGGATTTTTAAACAGTTACAGCCCCTAGTTAGTGGTTTTACTAGGGAGCATCACTGTTTTGCAGAACCAAGAACGTACCTACCATTTATCTTCTTCACTCACACTAAAAATTTGAAACATACCCATACAGAAAGAGCAAAGTGATCAAAAGGTAACTTTCAGGTCAAAAAGTATCCATTTATAAAGATATCCATGCCAAAAGCCATAGCATGTTATTTTCAGTAATGCTGAGGAAGTTCTCTATGAAGAAATTAACTGTATCACTGAGCTTTAACACTAAACAATCCTCTAGTTTTTATGCAATGCATCACCTTCTCTTTCAACACATTTTGGTTATTGCAATCACCTGTGCTCCTAAGGCATCCTCTCGCCCCCACATCTGCTTTTAATTAAATATTCAAGTGTTTATTTCAAGATATAATGCTGTCTCCTGTCTTGTGCCAGCCCACATGTCACCTGAGGTAACACCATTAGCTTGTGTGAAAGGATATGCTGAGGGAGGCAAGCACACCTCCCATTTACAGCATCCCTCTCCTTTTTTCAAATCTTACATCTTCATACTTGCAGCAAATCAACTCCATGTGGGCCTGTGCTCTTCATTCCTGATTTCTACTCAAAGGCAATTCCTGCTGAAAGACTGAATAACCAATTCAGCCATGTTTTAAGCTGATTATGCACCCACCCCACACCATCTTCCTTGTGCTCCGCACAGAAAATTGGTGCTGCTGTAACTGAGTGATCTACACATTTCTGCTCCAAAATACAGTTTCTGTCATAATTAACTCCAAGATATCATACACACACACCCCGCCCCAGCCTTCCATCCCTTGCAAGGGCACAGGTGGGCAGGTTTTGCAGGTTGCAGTGGTTTTTCTCATGGGCTTCTGGCTCCCAAGCAAAATCTGGCCACCTGGTAAAACAAATCAATTCTGAATGGCTGAATCTCACAGGCACCAGAAGAAATATCAGGAAAAGGAGTCCCCAGAGAAGAGGGAGCTGCTGGTGGGTGTGGTGACAATGACTTCCTGAAACCCTAATGCAGAGGAATCACCACAAACCTTAAGAAATGCCAGATGGTGCCTCACTGCTGCTACATCAGCTCTTTAAAAAATTTAAAGTGCGTGCAAAAACCACCACACCTTGGCAGCTAATTGGCCTTACATGTCAATGCAAGTTTTCCAGGTTAAATGCTCACCAAATAGAATTAATTTTAGAATTAAAAATAATTCACAATAGGCAGGGTTTCATTTACAAAGCAGCAGTTCTGAGGGGTTTGTTGGAACAGCAACTGAGCAAACAAGCCTGAAAATGCAAAAGCTCCTTCACTCCCGTTTTCTCAATGCAAATGCAAGGAAACACCCTCTTCTTTATACACAAGGGCTTGTGAATACGATTAAACTTACTCTGTGTGAGAAACAAGCCAGCTAATTGGAATTTCTAGCTGCAAAGGACAGCTCTCATCTAAAATGCTAAAGGACCAGGGCAAAGGTTTCATAGAAGAGTGATAAAGTCCTCTGAAGTATAGAATTGGAACAAAAAAAAGTCTAAACCATAGATAAAGGTGACCACAGAAGTACTTGAACCTAGGAGAAATATCACAATATCCCTCTTTAAAAGACTCCTTCATAAAAATGGTACAGTCACAAGCATGAGAAAAAGCTTACCATTAGCAATCCCAGTCCTCCATACTTCTAAATTTTGCTCCCCTTCTAATCCTGGCCTCCTTCCTAGCAGTATTTCAGAAATAGCACTGTACAGGAGGTTCTGTACTCCAGAAACTATTTTACTCGAATTGCACTTTTCAACAAAGATGATGCTTTTTGAGAAATCAAGATGATTTCTCTGAAGCTGTACATACTTGTAACATCATTGAAACTGAACTGATTTTTTTTTAAAAATACACACATTTACACTTATTGTAGAAAGCACATACCACAGAACTCACTTTGTCTGCATTACAAAAAGAAAACCCCCATTTTGCAGACACAAGCATTTAATATCACAGCAAAGCACATGAATAACACCTTTTTAATTATAAGGTCCATTGAAAGGCATTGGGGCAAGCTTCTAAAGGCTTAAAACCATGAGGCTCTGAAGCATTTTGTATTTCATACGACTCCTGAATAATCAGTAATTTAATCAATATTTAGCCCCAAGAAGCAGCAAAGGAAGGATAAAGTTTCCAGACAAGGAAATAAATTTTCAAATATTCTTTGTGACTGTCATTGCCAAAACTAGACCCCATGCCTTCCTCTGCCATGAAGTGAATACAGTACATAGCCTTTATTAAAGCCCTGAAATTTCACTGTGGCCGCAAAAATAAAACAAGGGAGGATATAGATGAAAAACCAACTTGGAACAGGCACCTTTTATGCCAAGCTCATCAGCTGTGCTATTAACACATTGCACATGGATCCCACGTGATGTTTTGAGTGACGTTAAACATAAAGAATCCATTACCAAAGGTACAGTTATTCTTTCCTACAATATTGACTTATAAAATATTGTGAAAACTGGCTGTGAGAAATTAGCAAATAAAAAGATGCAAGGAAAACACTATAAATAGACACAAATAGTAAGAATCAAAATGATCATTCTGAATGAACTTGATAGTGCTCTATCATAAAGAGTAAGCAAGCAAGGACTAATAAGGACCAGAATTGCCATTCAGGCATTCCACGTGGGGATCAAGAATGATCAAGTTGCCCAGGGCAGGAGGGTAAGAGGATTACCACAACCCACTCCCAAAGGGAGCCCCAAGTGACCTCACACATAGGAACAATTACAATTTCATTAACTATAACCTAAAACTACATTTTTCTCACCTTGCCATGAAAGTGCAGCTGCAATTACTGAGACAAAATATTTAACTACTGCGTTTGACAAGATGAACCAAGCTTATGCCTATTTCTAAGGTTCTTTTTGTAACAAAAGGCTGTTTTAAAAGAGGTCTCGTGAAACAGAATAAGCTGGCAAGCTCTCAAGAGTATGTTTCTTTCAAAAGGAGTTCCATGCTGCACTACTGTCAGCAAACAGAGCCAAGGTTGCAAAACCACTTTTATTATATTTTTTGCATGTCTTCAGAGGTTTGTAACCTTCTCAAGTTTTTCCCTTTTTATTTGAACAGTTTCAAATTCACTCTGGGAACTCGCTCAATAAGCATCTGAATATGCTTCTTAAAATACATACTAAAAAAGAATTGTACTCTAAAATGGGATCACTTAGGGACTACATAACAATGTATGAGAAAGTCGGTATGACCAATCCAAACCTGACGCCCCTGTTAGCTCAAGTACGCAACCAAAATGTTGGGGAATGGGATTTACACACCTAGCAAGAGAAATAGAATAATTAGGGTTGGAAATGACCTTTAACATCATCAAGTCTGACCATCAACCCACCACCATGTTCACCACTAAACCATGTCCTCAACTGCCATGCTATTTTTTGAACATTTCCAGGGACAGTGACTCCACCACTCCCCTGGGCAGCCTATTCCAATGCTTTACAACCCTTTCTGTGAAGAAATTTTTAATGATGTCCAACCTAAAACTCTGCTGGCATAAACTATTATTTTGCACTCTATTTTTTTCTGCTTGTAATATATCTCTCGATTCATAACAACAACAAAAGAAAAAAAGAAGCAAAGAATTCTGAAGAAATGTAATGTAAAACAAATTATAAACCAGCAGCGTTCCATCTGGAATTATTCAGAGGCACATATAGTCATTTTTAATGTAGAAAAGTTTTGTAATCTGATACTTATTTGCCTTTCGTATGATTAGCTGCTCCACAACACACTAGCTTTAGAATATGAAGCTCAAAATCAAGTCTTATAAATGGAGTATTAAGTTAACATTATTGACTTCTTAATTTCAGATATTTCCATAAAATCCACATTCTAAGGGAATATATGTTTTCCATAAAATATACATTCTAAAGGAATTAGGTAGGCTTATTTTTTCATTTAGCATACAGCAACAGTAAAACGAAATTAAAACACATTTTCTCATCTGGAACATATGCACAACTGCCTTAATAAGGACAGCAAGACAAACAATGATAATTAAATGGGATAATTATATCATTAGCTGATTTCAAGTTTGGGGTAGGTTCGGTTAAGAAAACAGTACTATGTTCGTTTATATTTGATTCTTGAGAAGACACAATGACATAGCCTAATGTTACACATCCACCTTTCTCAGAAGGCTTTGAAAAGGAAAATCCATTCTGTCTTTTCACACACCCTTTTTGAGAAGGGCAGGAGAAGGACTGGAATAAGTGGAGGAAAAGCAGCAGAGGGAGAAGAAAGTCTCTGGGATTTGGAGAGTACTGGGATGTTCAACAGCATCCAACTGTCTCCCCAACTGCTCTACTACCATACCAAGTTGCTCTTCCTCCCTCACAGCATCTGTCCTGCAGCCACACATCAAGGAGGTATTTTCACCTCTGGGGGGTGCAGTGAACCACCTCCACCCCCATGCTGGCAGACAGGAGCTCCACAACTGAGACAGATGGGTCTTTGCAAAGGGGAACTGGAGCACAGGCTGGCCATACTGGGCAGCACACACCAGCCAGGCACCTTCTTTAATTTCTTTACAGTGTTATCTTCACAGTTTCCAAACCAAGTTTTCAGACCACTATCTGCCCACTCACTTACCCCCATCTTCCGTCCTCCAGAGATACAGTGACAAATTGATCCTCCCAGTAACCTCCCACACAGCCACTAACAGTGACCCACCAAAGCCAAAGGCAGACATGGCACTGGTGCAGCCCCCCGCCCCTGGGCTCCTTGGGGAGAGCAAAGCTGAGCCTACAATGCTCAGCATCCCAAAACTTCTCAGAAAGACTCAAGAGTTTCTCCAACATGACTAAAAGAATAGAGTTACTGCTGCCACCCTGGACATGAGAGAAAGGGGTTATCAAGAGATAAACTACCCAGCCTGGCAACTCAGATCAGGAATTAGCTGATTTTCAGCAGTAACAGACTCATTATATTATGGGCACACAGCTAATCCTAAACATTTTATACAAGAAATCATTTGGGCTTCAAGTGCTCACCTTTTGTTTTCCTCACCCTACTGCCCTCAAACACAGCCAGTACTCAGTATTCACCTGAAGAGCAGTTATAAAAGCAGGCTAAAAAAAAATAAGTACAAAATTCATTGCTTCTCAAGACAGAAGAGTCACACTCAGGAACCCGCTGTCCTCTACTGCCAGAGCTGTCTCTCACCAGCCCCCTGCAGTCCTCCAACACAGCTCCATGCACCACATGGTTTGAGCCATGGGATGGGTCCAGCTCTTCCCCAGCACAGCGAGGTACCATGCTGATGAGCTTACACGCACAGAGCAAAGCACACTCCCAAAGGCACCAGGGCACTGTCCATCCTCCCAGCAGGGAATGCAGTGAGAACACCACCAGAGCTTGGCTCCACCTGGTTTGCTCTTGCTGACACTTTCAGAAATGTTTTTATACAAACAGGAACACTGACCTACTAAAGGACTACAAATTACTGCCTCAAAACTAAAACTGAGGGGTTTTTATGGTAGGTAGAAAGTAGATGAACTGCTCAATACACAGCTTACTCAAAAGGGAGTGGAAAAGTGAAATGCAAAATGAGAGCAGAACACCACACATGGCAATAAAAAGATCACAATATGTAACAGAACAGCTGCAGTACCTCTTGGTAATTATAACTACTCTATATGACTGCTACAAGTCACTTGCTAGATCAATAAAAGAGGCAGCACTAGAAAGCACCTAAATACAACTGCTTGTTCAATTACAAAACCAAAGATAAGTTTTCTACTAATTACATTGACGCAAGTGAGTTCAAAAAAATACTCTCAGTAATAAAGCAGATACAATATACACTATGCATGTGAAACAGTGTGCACAGCAAGAAATCATTAACTTTAACACCACAAAACATAAAAACTAGCTGTAAAAGCAACAGAGAATCTCCAGTGATCTGATGATGTACTTCCTTCTAAGTTTCATGTTGTACATGTGTAATAAAAGTCCTTGGAAAAACGGGTTACGTCAAACAAAACAATCAAACCAGTAATGATTAACAAATAAGTGGAATGTACCTCAGAGTATAAAAAACTAATATAAATGCTTTTATGATTATTTGCTGTACATTACAAAATTGTAGCTCTAACAAGTTTCTAAACAAGCAGAAACCTACTACTTTCAGCATTTTACTAGCATGGAAGGTGGTCCCCTGAAGCTTTTAGTACACAAGCACACATGAAAAATTAGCAGAAGAGAAGAGGGTAATGAAGAAAACCATATGGCAGCCATTATCTTATTAAATAAGAGGGATGGTTCTTGTTAGAAGAGAACTGAGGAGCAGAACCTTGTTGGACTGAACAGCCAGTATAGTGCAACAGCAGCAGCGCCCTCCTGCTCCAAGATCCCTGGAAGTGGCACGGAAAGACATCAAATTATCAGAGCATTAATGTGATTGAGTTTTCCATTTTGAGAATACAAATGGTTCACGTAGCACAAGAGGTAAATGACTAAAACGTATTCTAACACCTGTTGCCAAGAGACTGACAATTGTTTCTATAACTCTGAAACTGCTAGAAGCAGCATCTGAGGAGAGCACAGATTAGAGAAAGGGTGACATGACAAAGCAGCCCATGACAACCACGGTGAACACGGCAAGCATGTCGTACACCACCTCGAGAGCTTTCCAGCAAAAACTTGAAGTTAAATGACATTCAGTGAAAAACAGAAAATAATATTCCACATGGAACCAAAGTTTTAAAAACCCCCAAAGAATCGTAACAAGGCATCCAGAGGTATTGGAGAGGGGATGGGTGGTTCTACAAAGTTACAAAGCATTGGACAATCTAGGTACTGATAGTGAGGAGCACATGTCACAGCAGTCTAACACAACAGGAAGAAACACAAGTTGCTCTGCAGAGCATCCCTCCAGCAGCTGCAGCTTGTCAGCATCCCCATGAAACCCCCCAGGGAGTTCACCAGGGTGGCTCCTGCAGTCTCCAGTTAGAGGCTTT
Organism: Promerops cafer; assembly: GCA_013398275.1. Taxonomy (NCBI): domain Eukaryota; kingdom Metazoa; phylum Chordata; class Aves; order Passeriformes; family Nectariniidae; genus Promerops; species Promerops cafer. Next base: position 299,622 of record VZSE01006408.1, read on the forward strand.
CCTTCCAGGGGCAGACATTTTCCTTTCCCTTCCCTGCTACAAAACTGCTTGTTCACAGGAAGTCAAAACTATATCTGATATGTAATTATTAGCATTACCCCTATTTTGTACAACCACATGAAAGTCTCTGCTGTCTCACCATCCAGCATCCCCTATGCATCACTTAGGACCACATCTAGAGGGGAATCAGCAAAGAGAAGCAGAGATGGTTTCCATCTCAAGGGTCTTGCCCCAGGGGGGTCACCCCAAATCCCAGTAGGGATCTGGCTCTGCTCCCCAGAGTGACAGTGCCCATGGGCAGCACACGGCTCAAGGCCACCAAGCAGCTGCTCTTCGTGGAGCTTGGAGGAGAACGTAGGACACAACATGAACTGTGCACGACAGAGAAGGGGGGGATGTTAGCATATACACATTAAAGCTGATGAGGCAGATGAAAATCACTAAGAAATGGCTGTTTCTGCACCCCTATTTCTCAAAAAAAGAAAGATGTAGATCAAAGGCAGGAGCCAGTACCCAAGGCTGTTGAGCCAGTACTGCAACTCAAGGGTTGGTAACATCCTGGAGTAATTAAGCTGATGAAGAAAACTGGACTTAAGAGTCAACAGGCAACTCTTAGATGACATCAACCCTATCCATTTTTCTTCTAAAAATACATACCCAAAGATCATATGATAGTACAGAAGAGCTGTCTGCCAAAATGCAGCTTCTTGTTCATCTTAGGCAAGTCACTTCTTTCTAGTAAAGATTTCTATCTTCTTCTGCCTGCTAATTAGTTTAACTTTGAAGGTATTTTGAGTTTTAATCCATATGCTGTATGCAAAAGACTCCATAAATAGCAACATGGCAAAGACCAAAAAAAAAGCTACTTCAAAGTAAGCCTAAAGTTTTTCAAAACCAAAATGCATACTGCAGTGCTTAAGATAATCAAGATCCAGTAATACTGACAGGAGACCAAAAGGCGCATTAATCACACATAAAACAAGTATGTCCAGATAGGACTATATTACATAAGAGATATGTTATATATAAGGTGGGGGGTCAGTCCCCCAGGAAACAAGTGACACAACACAGGAAATTGCATCAGGAGAGGTTTGGATTTGATACTGGGAAAAGTTCCTTCACTGAAAGGGTGGCCAGACTTTAAATCCTTTAAATAAACCTGGGGGAGAGGGTAGGGGGATGTCACTGGGTGTGTTACTATGCATATACATAAGCAGGCACCAGAGTCTGGAAATTTCCCAATTAGTTCTGGAAACTAAAATAAGGACTATTAAAATTTTATCTGTTTAAATTAACTTAAATTAAAGGCTGAAAGGCAGATGTAAGTGATCTTATCAAACACAAATCTGCATGAAATGACAAATACAATTTAGGCTGCAAATACTCTATGCAATCTTTCTTGTCAATTCCCTTTCACTTTACTGCAATTCCCTGTCATTTTATCTATAGCTTTGGAAAAAAACATCCCTTTGTGATCTATAGAAAACAAACAGCAAACGTTGCCATTCTTTCACAAAAACCAGCAGCCAAGTTAAAGCCCTTTTGCTGGTAAAGTTGCTGTAGCTATAGGAGCAGAAAATTGAAATTTCTACTGAAAATAATAATTAAGTAAATGCAGATAATTAAAAGCATGTTAGCAAGAATCTCTACACACAAACATTTATTACTTAGCTAGGCAATAACTGAACTGATAGGTAAAGAGGGAAATTAGGTAAAATCTCCACTCTAACAATGCTTCAAATACCTTAATCCAGTAGTAAAGAGCTTACACACTTTGTTTCTGAAATGGAGGATGACTTCGATATTTGACTACTAAAAGTCAAATTAAATGTTCTCCCAACCTCATATTTCTCTACAAGTAGAATACTATACACACATACAAACATTCCTGTAGCAGGAATGGCACACAAACAAAATGAATGATCAATAATCTGTTCAAAACTCAAAGAAAAACTGGTCTCCTATCTCCAGTTCAGTAAGTAGGATGCCAGATTAAAGTTCCACACAACACCACATCAGCTCACTGACAAATTATCCCAATGAAAAAGCAATATAAGATTCCTCCAAACAAATATTTCCTGCATTTGCTAATGCACACCATTATAAATGACATTTAACCTGTAATAAACCATTCTGCAGTACACTAAGATCAAAGATTGGTAACATCCACCAACCTGATGCCCACAGCTTGAATCCCTCCAAAGTTTAAATAACTAACAACTATCAACATCTAAAGGTTTGGCATCTAAAAATTAAAAATGGAAGTCTATTTCAGAATTAAATTTGTCATCAGATGAGGCTTGGAGCAACCTGGTCTAATGGAACGTGTCCCTGACCACAGCAGGGGGGTTGGAACTAGATGATCTTTAAGGTCCCTTCCAAGCCAAACCATTCTGTGATCAAACAATAACTTCTAGTCTGTATTTGTCCACTGCATGAATAAAGTGGGATTGTTTTTCAGTTCTTGGCTGGGGTGGTTCTAAACTTCAGAGTTTACAAATTTGAAGATTGCCAGCTTCTGTCTGTTTTCTTTGCACCTAAACCAGCTAGCACACTAGCTTGAGGCATTTAATCTCACACAGAAATTATCTCCACACTTTGACAATTTTCCAATTGAATCATAAAAATGTGTATCAGTTTGTAATACCATTACTGCCTAATATGCTGGATAGACTTTGGAAATGCACCACCTAAAGCTCTACAGTACTTGGGCCCAGCAATTGTTTGTTCCTATTTAGAGTTTGTACCACAATTCAGATTAGTTATTCTAGCAAACAGCACAGGAATACTAGAATACCATTTCTAATGAACCACTAATAAGTCAAATAAAGTGTTCGGGGGAAAAAAAAAAAAAAGTGTTTTACAAGAATCTAAATTGTTTACTGTTTTCTACAACTATGCCTAAGATCCACTTTTCTCTATGCTTAAGAGGAAGAGAAGCAATTTCTATTTTTAAAGCTTCTTTGAAAATATCTCAAATCACCCAACTCTTTGTTTATAACCAACACTTCATCCCTCCAAGCATCTTTCAGAAAATACTACAGTCACAGATTACAGAAAATGCAGAAAAAATTCCACATTTGGAGAACAGCACTGCCAACATGTCATGTAATTTTCATGGAAAAATGCCATCATTAAATGCTAAGAAAAGAGACATGCAGATGGACTCAGTGCTGCTTCATGCTTATCCTATGAAAGAATATAAAAAATAAATTAAAATTATTTTAAAAAATAAACAGTCTTTACTGCCTGTTATTGTCCCTCTTGCCTCATGGTTTTAATGGACACATTTAGCATTCAGAAAGCAAGCACCACAGCCACACAAACCACTGGTTTCCAGGCAGGTGTCTCTGATGGCATTTGCACAGCACACACTGGGAGAGAAGGGGACAGCAGTTCAATGCAGAATTTCATAGTTAAACAAAGCTGTAATTACCTTCTTGTTAGAGCTCTTGTTTAAAGAAGCTAAGTGATACTACACAGACATGAGTATTGCCATGTCTCTGAATCTTGCAGCTGAAAGAGTTTAATTTATGGTTCTTACCTCTGGAGGTTCCTCCTTTCCACACCTCTCTTTGCAAATACCAAAAAGCACATTTTTAGAAATGCTCCTCTGAAATTCCATTCAATCAAATTGCATCCAAACAACTCCCAAAACCGTATCAGTTGCAATACACGTTCACATATCTGAAGTGGACTCTGCTTCCAGAGAATCCCAGGTGGATATGTGTAGCTATCACCTCAGAACTGCTCCTACTCAAAGAGTGATTTCACCACATCTACACCAAACCAGAGATGTGTGACAAAGCCAGCAGTCCTTTTCCTTTCATTCCATGTGGCCAGGTCTCCAACAGTACTGCTCCTGGAAAGGTATTCAGTCAGTTGTGCCATACCTGAACGATTATGTCTACAATACCTACAATTATACCTACAATTCAAAGCCACTCCGAAGTCAGCCTGTTAGCTACAGAAGCCAGAAATACTGGAAAGTACATAATAAAGACTAAAAAAAAATTAGTCTGGGGAGGTGACATCCGTCCTCAAAAACTGAACCTGTAAGACTGGGCTCTACTCTGCCATGTTTAAACTGAGCTTGCTAATGCAAATCTTGGCGTTCTAATGAAGGGAAGATCCATACAATGCACACAGAGCAGGAAAAGTCTTAAGGAAATGGCATGGTCTGCTTGTGACCAAGAAGAAGGGGGACAGAAACAAACTCGAGCCCACCCTACTGCTGTTCTTTTCTACAGTGATGGGCACAAAGCTCGTCAGAACCCTGATGTAAAAGCAACATTTTTCTTTTGTTCTCAAAAGAGAAAAGAAGTCACGTATAGTAAACTGTGAGGAAACAAATAGTTCTACCAATTCATCTTATGTATACTTGGGACTGTTAAATTAGTTATGCATGTGCAGCCTTGCTTACCTCAGCCACTGACTGAATTTAAGCATTTTAAAACAATTTCTAGTACCCTTATGTCATCATTTCATTAAAAACCATAAAAAGTGGTGAAATCATTACCTCTTTGTTTGGACAGCAAATATAAATTTCTTGTCAACAGCCATTCTCTCACTTTTGTGTCTCAACTCAGAATAAAGAAATCCAACTCTTTTGTCTTTAAAATTATAAGGTTCTCATGAAAACGCATTTTCATTTACGTTAATTAAATCCCATTTCTAGATCTAACTAATTTAAAGCATCCCTTTAGGGAGCCAAATCTGGGGCTTAGAACCATTTTTTCCTCATTTATCCGCTGGGTTTCAAACTCCCAATTTTCCCAGAGGATTATGAAAGCCTGCCAATTTAGCTTGATGCATTAAGACTGTTTACACAAATCCAAAATACAATCAAACATAAACCAGTCTGGTTTCAGCCTCCCCCTACCGTATTTTTTAAGCTCAAAACTGGCCAGAGAAATGGGAACCAACTCCAGGCTGGAACACTGCATTTACAGCTATGAGTGGAGCTTCAGCAAAACGAGAGACCCAGGTGACAGACAACAGTGACTATTTTTCTTCAATTTAACACATAGAAAATTCCATGTAATTGTACAAAATAGATCACATCCATTTACAGTGCACAGCTGCTGTTCCTGCTCTTGCCCCTCACACTGCATTTCTATTATGCAGAAGAGTCACTTACAAGTACAAGCGGCTCCAGAAAGAAGAGGTACTAAATACAAAAAGTAAGTCTACTTCTACAGTAAGACAGATTTGCACTCAAAAATATCTTGCTTAAGAAGCTACAAGAGCAATCCACATCACTAGATGGGGCAGAAAGGCAGTGAACACCACCAACCAAAGAAAGAAACTGGATTCTCCAAACACTTGGTAAAAGGTAGCTGTCCTTCCCTATCAACAGTACTGTCATGCAAAGCAGAGCAGTGCAGCCATTAAAGGGTCAGGAAAGGGATCAAGAAACCAGCAGTTAAAGAACAACAAGACACAGCTATATTTAGTAAACAAGTTAGGCTGAAACTATTGAGGATAAGCAAAAGAGGCAACCTACTGAGAGGCAAAACAATCAAAAAACTAATTAAAAAAACCCTAGTTCAGTCAACTCAATAGGAAGTCTTAGGGCAGAAAGCTGAAGAATATCATAGTACTCACTGATGGTTTGTAGCATGAATACTTGCACCATGGAGCAAAAAAAAGCTAAACAAAAATAAGAAAGGGAGCGGGAAGGAGGAAGAAAACAGCAAAATCAGAAGAGAAAAAACTTTTTGTATGTTCCAAGATTTAGCAATAAACTAAGATTTAATAAAATCATAAACTCAGGTTTTTAATGATGATGGTGTTGCTCTCCACATCCCACCCTTCTATCAGCATCACCCATCCACTCTCATTTACTGAATGATCAGTTCAGACTGCAAGCTGCTCCATGGACACAAGCTTTTGCAATCTGAATGCCCAGATGTGTACTTCCTAAAGACCACTCAAACTCTCAGAAAAAATTGCACATCACCATGTGGGGTCTAGTTATCTATCCTTCAGCATTCAATTAAAGAAAAGCCCAGAAAACTAGAATTCTGCATCAATTTAAACAAGCAGATGAAGAAAAAGAGGGAAGTAATTCCTCTTTAAACTCCTGGTGCTCACTTGTTTGCAGAGAGGAAAAGCGAGGTGAGCATTGGTTCCACCTGAGCTCATAAGTAACTGCAGAAAGATTTCTTGAAAATGAAGTTAGTGAAGCTTATGAAAAGTTCTTTATCAGGTGATTTTCATCCCCCAAACAGAAGGATGTCCCTAGTAGAAATGCTCAACACCAGCAAGAGCAGAGAGACTTGCACTGTCATCATATTTGCCATGTGCTATTAAGTTAATTATCCTCTAACACCCTTCCTATTACATGTGGGTAAAACAGGAACAACACTCTTGGCCTTACGACCGCATTCATTAAGGATTAGGTTTATCAAGGACCTAAAGAGAGAAGGGAAAAATAAACCTCAGTAATTGATACAAGCCACACCAAGAAGGGAAGCAGCTATGAAGAACAAGGAGTGACATGCAGATCACCCTGTACTTACTAACAACACAATAATAATAATGCTGTTTACAAAACAAAATGCTGCTTCAAAGAACTTCTAAGAACACTGTTCTTGACTAATTTTTTCCTCTTACATACTTCATGATATAAAGCACAGAAGGAAAAAATCCTTTCAGAGTAGGTTCTTCAGGCAAGAGAAAATCCTGACAGATAACTCTACTGCCATATCAAAAGTATTCAGTTAAAGAATATGAAAAAAATACGGTAAGGCCAGAAATTATTCTAAGCATCCCAAGCATTAAAAGCCTTTCTAAAGGAGAGAGAAATTTTAAAAGAAGGAATTCTAACAGTGTTTGAGATACTACTCACAACGAGAGCAAATACTGCCAATTACTCTGCACAAAAATAGGATTGTTTTTTAAACACACAATCTTTTGCTTTTCAGCTGGCTAGAGAGCAAAGGGTTCCTCCCCACTGCACATGAACTAAAAACCTCTTTAGCAAAAGGTGAGCCGCCACCACCAAGTTTCTAAAGCAAACAGCCTGTTCCCTCCTTGCTGCTGGAGTTTAATCTCCCCTGGCACCAGCCAAGGCCATCCTTCTCAGGCAGGGGAGAATGATGTCCTGCCAAAGTTTTTATTTTTAAGAAGACCAGCACAGTGACAATAGCACACAGCAATCCCTCAAGCAGAGCCCTGTGAATTAGGCTGAGCTCGCTGTTGCTATGAGCAATTGCATTGCAGCACCATGGCCACTTCTGCAGTCTAGACGGGCAAGGATAAAACTTAATATTCTAGCCCAAATAAATGACAAATACCCCACAGACTCATTTTTCTCGGTAGTGAGCCCAGCCAGGGATGAATCATCAGGCACACATGCTTTCCAGGCTCACTGCACCAGCGACCACAAGATCCTCTCTGCCTGAGCCGCCCTGAGCCCTGTAGCAGCTCTGCCCCCACACACTGGGGGCTTTGGAGAAGTCTTACTGGGTTTTCACAAAGCCACAGGTTCAACAGACACTGCAGGTTCCTGCAGGGCTGAGGAGCAGCACACACTCCTAACACTGCCTCAGAACCTACCCGACACAGCCAGCTTCTGCACAATACCCAGGAAAAGAAATGGGGCAAAATGATTTGAACTTACCTCCATGTCACCCCTCCAGTAAGTGGTTAGCATATAAACTGCAGTTAGTAGCAATCCACACAGAGCGACAGAACAAAGTATAGCTACTACACAAAATGATAAAAAAGAATCTTTTTTATTATGTCTCCAGTTCTTCCTCCGGTAACAACAACAGCAGAGCAAAGCATTGGGCTCCACTTAGTAATTTCAGTTTTCCTTTACTTTCTATTTCTCTGAAAACAAAATGCACAGGCTCAAAGCATCTTTTAAAAATTCCTAAATTATTCTGCTTGCCTGAGACTTCAAGACAAGAGTGATTTTAATTTCTCTGTGAAAATATTTTCAACCATATAGAATACTTCAGAAAGACTCCTTCTAACCTTCAGGGCATCCTGCACAGCTGCACAAAAACCATGGTTTGAAATCAGAAGTTGAGACTTCTCCATTTTTTTATGAGTTACTATATTGCCACAGACCTCAATAATTGAGAGAGTCCTCTTGAAATGCTTTCTTCCACATTGTTACCACACACTGGTGACAAACTTGGAAAAGGCTGTAGTGATTTTTTTAATATAATCTGATGAATGTTTCCATATCATTGTTTACCACGAGTTATTGTTACAGAGTTCAATTAGCAGAAGCTTTCTCAGAATGGAAAACAATGCAATGAAAAACTGTCCAGCAAAGAGCACTCGCTCCTCACCAGCCCCAGGCAGCCTGTCACGGCTGGCTCTTCCTGAGTCTAAATCTAGCAGATCTCACACCTTAGACACGACCCAGCAAAGTCACTTTCAGAGCTGACAGATACGCACAGCGCCACCTGGTCCCACCCACCCTCAGCTGAAGGCTCCCACTGCCTCCCTCCCACCACCTGTCATGCTTCTCCTACTCCCTAACAAGCCAGTTTAGGCAGAAACCCCCAAAACTACAGGGGCAAGCAGCAAGGCAGTAAAGTAATATATTCCCTGCTGATACCTAAAAATCAAAATTATTATTGACTGTCAGTCTTCTGCAGTCTTGCAGCCCTCTGATGGGCATGTCTGAACCAGCTCGCAGGCACCAGCGTGAGGGTGGAAGAGACACAGGGCAGTAGTGCAGAACAGACAGGAGCAAGGGATGAAGCAGGACAACACTTACTGACAGCCTTAGCTGCACTATTTCCCACACGGGCTTTTTCATTTGCCTTTTCTTTTTCCTTTTGCTAGAACTCTCTGCTTGACTCCTTTGGCAGAATCAGCAGTGCTTTCTCTGCCCTGATGCATATCTGTTTTGATGAGGACCCTGAGAGGCAGGGGAACTTGGCAGCATCAGAGCCAGACACCCATGCTGAGCTTCTGTCTCAGCCAGGGCACAAGGCAAGAGCCCAGGCTCCCAGTCCAAGTTCACAGACTTCTTGTTCCCATTCAGAAGCACATTCTTTGACTTCGAGGGATGCATCTGAAAAAGCAGATGGCCAGAATCCATTGAGACCTCTGACAACCGTCACGTTGGTAATGCCAAATATGAGACACGACTGTCCTACATGAGATAATAAATGGGATTCAATTACCACTGTGATATTCTAAAGGTACTGAAGTCACAGCAAACGGGAAATAACCCAGTGCTTTATCAAAATAATCAATACCTATTCCAACTGTGCAAGTTAACTCATAACATATAGATTTATTTTTTTTACTGTATACAGTAATTGTATACTCATAAGTAGAGTGCTACATAAGCACTTACTAAGCCAATAACCAAAACAATTTTCTAAATTACATATAAAATCGTTTCTTTCATCTGTTTATTCTCATAAAAATTTCAACGTGGAAGCCAAAAGAAAACAGCTGCATAAAGTATTTTCAACTGCAAGAGACATGCAAGAAGGTATTTCTGCCTGTGCTAGAGGGCACAATCTGTAATAACATTTTGCCTTCCAGATAATGACAAGAGGCATTAAAAGGACAACTTGCTCTCTAATAAGCTTGCTTGACTAGTTGAGCATGCACATACACAGACAGCACAGTTTTGCCAACAATAATTTTAATTAATTTTTACATTTCATTCTATATTACATTAATTTATGGCCTTCCTAAAAGACATTTAGCAGACAGCTAATTAAATTCAAACCATTAGATTTTAATTAGAGACATTTAAAAAAAAAGGTCTCAGAACAATTCACACATCTTTGTGAACACTCTGTGCTCATTAGCAGCTAGAACGGCCAACAAGTGATTATAAATACAGAAGAGGACTAAGCAGCATGATTCAAACCTGGAAACAAAAAAGTCATGTAAAGTTTCATACTTCAAAGCAACAGATTCTGGGAATGCCCTCCCCTCAGCCCAAGTCCAGAAAACCTCTGCGCATCAGTGCTTGCCACAAAAGCAAAATCAAAGGCCAACTAGCAGTGAATATCATAATACACCTTTTAAAAGGTTGAGCTGAGCTTAATCCTCATTAAATTCACATAAAATCACAGCGCCTTCCTGAACAAACAGTGAAACAAATTAAAGGTCCAGATGGAGCCCCCCGCCCTTAATAAGACACATGGGATGCCCCAATGAGCCCATCATGGCTGCAGCACAAGGTGCTGGGTCACCCGACGATCCCGTGCCACTGCTCACTGAGAACCTTCACGCAAGAAAGCAAAGCTTTATTATTTCATAGTAATTGAGTTTTTTCTACTTCCAACAAAAAATAGTTATTTCTAAATATCGACCTCTCGGGACCAATACTGCACGAGTTAAAAGCAATAGCGGTGTGCTTTGATATGGTGATCAGTTCTTCTGCTGGGTTAAGAGGTTCATAAATATTAACCATGGCAGATTTGCATATGTCACCCACAGGCACAATCTTCCCTCAGAAAACTGGGAACAGAACCCGTTCAATTTCTCCATGTGTCGCTTTCTGATCACCAGATCTAAAATGGCCATGGCAGTTACTTGAGCAAGGACAGTATACCTGGCAAAGAGCCAAACTACCAAAGCATACTGTTAATTATGGTGCACCAGTTTGGTTTGGAAAGATGCCCAAAATGCTGGAGTTGACATTTCAAAAACCTGAAAGGTTAGGATCACACTCAGAAGTATTTAAATGAGTCAATTTTTCCAGAAAATTGAGAACTATTCACTGTTACTACAGATTTTACGGGAGTGATGCAAAAATAAATTAATCTTATTTTTAAGAGGTACGGATTTATTATTCTACAAAGAGGGAGTGAGTTCAATTACGAAATGCCTGCAATAGATGCAGCGGCACTGAATACAATGAGAGCAGCAGGTAGGCAGCACTGCAAAGACAATGGTCTTGTAGTTTGCAGAAATTGAAACTTACACGGTTTACAACTCTTACATTTGGATACATACTCAGTTCACGCTTGTAATCAGCACAGCCTAGTAGTACACGCAATCTGTCCCCCAAACAAGTGAAAAACTAGGCTGGTGGAGTATTTTTACTTCAAGAAACTGGTGAGAATTTGCCGCAGCCTTCATAAAAGTGAAGGCAGGGCAGCCTATCAGTTTTCTGGCAATATTTACATGAGCAAGAAGTAAATATTTTCGATCACGCCGCAGCTCCGGCAGAGGAACCTGCCGCCCAGGCAGCCAGGAGGGCTCCTCGGGCGCACGGACGGATGCTCGGACACCGGGAAGGCGCCGACTGCCCCGTTAACATTCCCGCGGATGCCGCCAGCGCCCCCAAGTTTCCAGGGGTGCTGCGCTCCCCTTGGAGCCGCTCTGAACCGGGACAGGGCAGAGCTGCCCGCGGCTCCCGGTGCGACACCGGGCCCGCTGCATCCGGACCGACGGCGTCCCTCCCACCCCGGAGCAAAAGGGAGAAACAAAAAACAAAATAACATTTAAAAAAGCCCAAACAACCTAAGCCAAACCATCAGCCCAAAGCCAAACAACTAGCTCTGGGGAAGCGCAAACCCACGGCGAGGGAAGAACAAAGAAGGCAAGTGCAGCCGGAGCTCTCGCAACAGATGGTTTGAAACTGACCAGATTTCGCGCTGGCATTCCCTCCCCTCCCGCCGCGGGCAGTGTTCGCACGCACCGGCCCGGCCGGCCCCGGGCAGTCCCAGCCCGCTGCTCCGGCATCCCCGCCGGCTGCAGGTGCGCGCCCCGGGCCCCACCGCACGGCAGGCTGCCCGCACCTCGTCCCGTCCCGTCCCGCCGCGACTCACCCAAACTCCCGGCGAAACCGTCCATCTTGTGCGGAGAG
>VZSE01006408.1:311672-327249 GCA_013398275.1 Promerops cafer
GGCCGCTGCCCCGAGCGCGGCGGGCGCGGGGCTGCGCGGAGGGGACGGGACGGGCTGCGGGGAGCGGCAGCGCCGGGGCCAGCGCGCTGTCTCCAGCGTGGGTCGGCCGGGAGCAGCACCTCGGTTTACCTTCAAAGGCTTGTTCTGTCGGGCGGACTGTGGGTGGGTTAATTGGGCGACTTAATGTAATCACCCCAGCAATCAAAACAGGTCTTGTTACGTGAATCTCAAAACGTTCGTTCATGCTAGCTGGGGGAAGTTTGTCCTCACTGATGTTAAGCCAGAGAAACTGTCAGTTCTGTAGCCTCGCATTTCTTAGAGCTGGGCATAAGCAGTCACTCCCGCCGCTCCCAGCCAGCCGGGTTCCTGACCGTCTCCTGTAACTGCCATGTGCTTGATGTCGGGGGAAAAGAGAAAGTAGGACCAGAAATTCACGTCAGCCATACTGCATACTATCAAACCACCCAGCCAAGGCGATTTAGTGTGTTAAGCAACGTCAAGCTGCATGACGCACTTTCTCCTTGGTCAGGAAAAGCTCCGTACCCATCGCAACATCCTGTTTTGCTATAAGTATTTCCCTGTAATGCACTCCAGGCGAGTGCCGCAGTTACACGGAGGCGTGGGTAATTGCCTCATGAGCACGGCCCTGGCATTTGCAGCTGGGCCCTCTAATGACAGGCTGTGGATGTTGTTGAACAGGACTGGGGAGAACGCGGAGCTGGAGAGCAGCACAGACCTGCTGGGAGCAGCCCACGTTTCCCAGCACCTTCCATCCGCTTAGGCAAAAGCATCATTATCTTGCTGATCTGCAATATTCAGTAAACCCAGGAGGTTTGTGTATGCTCACAGGAGAGAAAAGCGCCTTGAAATTTTTCATCAAAACCTTATCTCCACTGGATTTTCCAGCAAATTTTACTGAACAGCTGCCACAGCGATGAATTTGAGTGCAGCTGCCTGCCAACTGCATTAATAATCCACCATCATACAACCTGTAGTCTTGTCAAAAAAGATGCCCTGTAATCGATCTGCTATAAATGAGCCACCATTAGAGTCCAAGTTCTGATCTCAATTACTACCAGGCGTTAGAGTTCCTACCTGCACTTGGAGTATGCTGTAGAATGGCTCTATAAAGGCTACCTTCATGGTCTTTCAACTATGAGAAATGGGCCCTGCAGTCAGTACAGTTCGGTCAAAATTCCCTTTAAAATGCTTCATTTTACAAACAAAAGCAAGAAGAGCCAGGCACTACAGCTCCAGTAATCTCCCCACCCCCCATTTATTGCTTGCCTCAGGGCAGGTTTCCAAGATGCTCAGAGCATTGGGAGTACACGGAGAGGAATCTCTTCAAGCTAGGAAAGGAAAAGTGCCCTGGGAATTCAGAACCTGTGCATAATTTTCTTCAGAAAAAGAGTCACTTTCCCAGAGACAGAGCCTTACACAAATTCTTCAGGGGGGACTCTTGCGCACCAGGTGTGCTGTTTTGTTAAACAAAAAACCCCAACCAAACAAAAAGCAAGCCCAGCTGCCTGCTTCAGCTCTTCAAAACCATCCTTCAGATACATCCATGAGTGAGGTGTTGCAAACATCCTTAGGTTTTAAGTGTTGCCTCTATTTTGTAGACTGGAAACTGAGGTTCAGAAGTGAAGATGGCATCATAGATCCTTGTCTAGATGGTTAATCCCTACTGAAATTGGTTAAGAGCATGAATGAATACCTTTGATTAACTGGGTTGTGCAGAGCTTGCATGGAAGTATACAAAAAGGTTAAAGAGCTGCAAAGAAAACCCGTTCTCCCTAATCTTATATTGAACACAAGTGTGGTACTGGAGTACTGTTGAAAGCCCAAGATTTTGTTTCAGTATTTTAAAAGTAAAGCTGCAGAGTTAAAGTACTGAACAAAAATTAAACATTTGGAAAGGAAGTTTGCTTCTATGTGACTTGATATAGGAATTTCTGAAGAACAAACACTATGCAGAACTTAACAAAATACGGCAAACTCCAGCTTTTAAATTCTTACGTTAAATTCTTCAGTCTAAGCCAAGTTCTGTATGTTGTGTAAATTTAGGTAGGGTTTTGACTGAAGCTTTACTGTATTTATTGATAGTCTTTGTGGTGTACACAACAGATGTAATTGCAGTATAGATAATACACAAGCAGAACTTCAGCAAAAATAATCTGTAGTAAATACATGTATGGCCATGTGTATGTGATCTTTAACAATTTTAGTTGGCTGATGAGCAGAAGAACTTGCAATTACAGCAAAAGTACTCTTATTTGTGTTGGTTTCAGACACATACTGGCAAATTATTTAACATAGCTGTAAACTGATTAACATTATGACTGTTCCAGGTGCAAACCCTGAGGAAAAGGTGATTTCTTACCTCCAGTACAGTACTAATGTTTGACTTGGAGGAGGGAGGAATTGTATAGTGCTTTAAGGGGTTTAACTTCTGTTTCTTTGTTGATAGTGATTCAAAAAGGTGACCCAGAGAGTTGTTACAAAGTTTTAACAATCTCAGTTATTGTCTCCCTCTAGTTTATGCTTTGATGCTAAGGAAAGATAATGCTATTCAAGACTGGAGTAAACTTGGAATATCCCATCTCAACTTTCAAATCAGCTAAACATCCAGTGTTTTATTGCACATATAGATAGCAAATAGAGAAAGATAAATGTGATACCACAGGGCAAGACTTTTACATCAGTTTGACAGATTCACAGTTTGGGAGATCTAAATTCTTTTCTGCCGCTCTCCCTCCCCCTGCATTGCAGCCTGACCCCTTGTGACTCCCACTGGTTTAGGAGGCAGCTGGACCAATGCTGGGACAGGCAAAGCCTGAGCTCTGCTTCTCAGAATAGCTGGTGAGCAATGAGCCAGTGCCTCAGCTGCACTAAATCAGTTTGGTGTTGCTGACTGCAGCAGGCAAGGCTGACAGACCCTAGCTGGGGACCTGGACGTACACACGGAGGCTCCCTCTTACTAGAGGGAAGTTATGGAAAATGCAAACCCCAGAAAGAGGTCACCCTGAAACACCCAGTGGAGGCTGCACACATTCCAGAGATATTTACACAGCCCTTGAAGGAAATAGGCTGGTTTTTCCCCATTGTTTCATTTCTCTGGCACATTTTCCTTGGGCTGCAGGTTTGTGAACAGTATTTCTTGCAAGAATACCTATGTTTGTCTTGGTGGTTTTTTGAATTTACATAGTTTGGCAGCCTTCAGCCTGGGAATTGTTTATAACCTTTTGGTGGCTTGAATGTAAATTACATTTAAGCGTTTCTCCACTGAAGAAACATAAAAGTTATTACAACTGAAAATGAAGTTGCTGAGATTCTTGTACATGAAGCTGGGAGTCTGAACCCGAGCCATTTCATCTTACTGTTTAGAAAGAGAAATGTACTTCCCACAGGACTCATCTTCTCCCTCCTGCAGTTTTTCTGGTGCACCTCTACAGGGGGAGTAGCAAAAGCCCAGATGGCAACAAGCAGTCAGAAAGCCTGAAGTCTGATCCAGCCCCAGAAGTCTGCTCCTGCCTCTCTCATGTTCTACCTGCAAACCTAGGAAAAGGAGAAGAGGTGATGCTATTTGTAACCAGCTGTGCCCCACAGCTGGTGGTGCAGTCAGTGTAGGATTTCTCCTCATGCTTGTTTGAGATGTTGTCCTTTGCAGATAGGTGGGTTCTTTATGATGCCTTGTTTTGAAGAACAACTTTGTTGGCTTGCCATAAGGCATGGGATATTGTTATTTCTCCCAAGTGAGTCTCAAGTACCCAGAGGTCACTGATGTAAGGGAAGAGATTTGATGCCTGACCTAGAGGAAAATTAAATTACTTCTTCCTGATTTATAGAGGTTACTTCTCTTACCTTCATCACAGAGTCTCTGGAGGTTTTCTTTCTGGGCTGGGATTTTGCCTTCCCCAAGGAGCAGCCTAAGGTTCAGTCCCTCTAAATTACCCGGGGGCATGAATCAGCACCTATAGCACTGAATGGGCTGGAAGGTACTAAGGGGCTTGTCAGGAACTTGAGGAGAACTAAGAGAAAGTCCATTAAGGCTTCTAATTATGTGTTTAACAAAAATGTGACCTAGGGTTTTTAAAATGAGGTGGAATTAACTGCTGTGTCTATCCTTATTCATTTTGTTAAAGACACCAAGCTGCTCCTGTAGAATGCATTTAAGAAGCCAAGTCTTTTTGATACTGCTGTGTACGTGCTTCCCACAGTTTTTATAAAGTAGTCCTAGAGGTCTGATGTTAACACATGCCTAAGCATCTCCTGGTCTTCCCCCATTGTCTTAAAAAGTAAGAACAGAAATTGTCCTCCGAAACAAAAATATTAGAGTTTGCCAAAGGCTTTCCAGTGGCTAAGTGTAGTAGTAGTAGGATGGATCATAATCTTATTTCTAGAGTGCTACTACTTCTTTGCTGATTAACATACAATCTCATAGAGGTTGACTTTTGCAGCTGTATAGAGCTGATCTTTGTTTCACTTCTGCATGTTTAGTTTTTAATTTTATTGCAAATAGATTTTCATCACAGTGTACAAAGTTGTTTCCAGATGTTTGGAGATGTCTTCATTTAATAGCACGAATACAATTTACTGTCAGTCAAAAAAGCCAAAAATTTTTAAAAGATGGTAATAATTTGTGAAAGTCTCCATAATGGAGACTCAATAGAGATGGCTTTATTTTGAGGATATGCTAAGCATCCATATCCTGAAAAATCCATCTGACAGGTTGCTTCTTTGTGTTGATTATCCCAAAATTTCAGTTCCAAGCCGTTAATGACACTTTGGCAAGGACTTCATCATTTCCTGGGGTCCTCATTAAATACGCATTTTGGTTTAGGTGTAGAACCTACAAATCTCTGTTAGCTTATGCTAAATTTCCCATTGTTACATTAATGTGTTTAAAAAATAATAGTCTCCTACAAATGTGACTACCAAGTAAGAGAAAAATAGCAGAGCTCTAGTGCTAATTCATTCACCAGCCCTGGTGGGGAATGAGCAGATTCAGAGTGATTCCAAAGCATTTAAAAATTGGCAGAATTTGAGCAGAGATAGTTAAAACCCTGCATGCACAATACCTTTTTTTACTCATGAGGGGAAAGGCTTAGCATTTTAACTAGAGAGCAGCTTAAAAATTTTATTCTGCAGCTTTGTATTGAGCTTGTTTTAAATGAGAAAATCTGAAAAAAATTTCAGAAAGCTGGCAAAATAGAATTTATCTTCCTTCATCTCTCCCTAATTGGATAAATGGTCTGGTTTGTCGTACTGAAAAGCACACTCAAGTTGTTTTCTCAAATTAGTGAGCTCCTCATGAATTCCTACTTTGGTCCAAATGCTATAAAAGTCTAATGTCTTACATAAGTGCTAAGTTAAGGATTTAGCTGAGGCATAAATTGGTGTATTGGCTTTGTATCAGCCATTTACATTAGGGTGCAGTTTATTCCTTGCCTCAGGAAAAAATGTGCTTCAGCTTGTACTCAGGAGCACTATGATGAGCTCTCGTACAATCCCTTTTCTGTTCTCCTTTCTTAGAAAAATTAGGAAAATGTAAGGCTAGCAGGTTGGTTAACAAGGAGTGCTAACTAGTAAGTCTTAAAACTGCTGGAAGAGGAGCTGGTTTTTTGACTGAGAAGTTTATGGAGATCCCCCTTGGGGACAGAATAAATAGCGTAACATGTGGAATTTATTTTTTTCCCCTGAGTGTTAAAACATCTCCTGTAGCTTTGCATTTTATGCAGCTCGTTTTCCACAATAGGAAGCTGCTCTGCACAATAAGCTGTGTGCCTGTGTATGTGTCTGTAAATAAATACAGATTTATTTCCTATAGATCTCCTCCCTCAGTGCTGGTCGCCCCTCGGTGCGGTTCTGGTTAAGCTATTACTGTGCCTGAACCGTTTGTCGGGGGAAGGAAGTGCCTGCAGAGAAGTGATACATTGCTGTGTAGTTTCTTGCTGTGAAGCGTTGATTTTAAAACAGGCTGGCAGGCTGAAGCCCACCCTATAATAAAAAATGAACAGACATGGTTTAGGAGGTTTTGTTTTTCTTTTGTCCTGTTGTTCTGCCCAGTTTAATCTTTTATTGTCTTTCAGCTATGACGTACTCAGCAATAGATTTATCTCTTATGTTTGGCCTTGTCCCCTCTGGGAGTTTGGGATTCTTTTCCATTTCCATTTCTATCTTTTTAAGCTGTGACAGCCATCCTATTGCCTGGTTATTAGCCAGCAGGGCAGGTGTGTGATGCTTTCCTTTAGAAAGGATAATGTTAGCACCCTAATTCAGTGAGCAGCACAGTGATCATCCTCTGTTCTACAGGCTGAGAGCACCAACAAGGGTGTTAGTGTAAGACAGACTGGAGAGTGAAGACCAAAAACAGCTCAGCATGGGCTAAACTGAAATCAAAGTGGAAAGAAACTATTGCCATTCAAAAAATATTAATTTTGCAATACTAGATACCTATAGATAACTTGGATTGAGGGCAAGGCTGCTCTCTGGATACCAACAATGTACGACTGAGCTTTTAGTCGTTGGTATTTTCCTATCTGCAGTATCAGACATTTACTTTACTGCCCCAGGAGAAGATGTAGCTTTAGGAAGGAGCTTCTGCCAGGCTCAGGGACACACAGCATTCAGATGAGTCACACAGAAACGACGTATTACTTGCAAAGTCTGATGAGGCAACTGTTTGTGTCATTGTGAATTAATAATATTAGTATCATCACAATTAATCAAGAAAATATAATTCTAGTCTTGGTTTCCTAATGGTCATCATACCCATTCATCTTAATATCTCCTGCTTTGAGAAGACCTCCAAGGTCATTTAGACTCATAGTGGAATAAGGGCAGTGATAATTATCTTTCTGTGGGTCAAAATTGTAAAGGCTCAAAGAGGAAACTTCAAACCTGCCTTGCACTGTGATTCCTAGCTGTGGATCCCTAACAGATGTAACCAGCTGAGTTAGCTATTGTGTAGTCAAAGGCAGTAGATTATTACTTTATTCCTAATAAGGCTGTCTCAGGCATGCAGTGCACAGTTGCAGTGAATGAACTCATATTTACCTGTGCCTGAAGAATAGTTAATGAAGCACATTTGTTTTCATTTCCTTTACCTACCCTACATTTAGTAATTATAGTTCCTAATTAATGACATCAGCAGTTGAACTTTGGCTTTTAAAGCACCAAACCCATGCTGTGCTGTAGACAAATTTACATTCCATTTATGCAAGTCATCCAATTAAAATTTACTCATAGAAAGTATATAATACACCCAAATGAATACATTATTTCCCCTATTAATCTGCTTTCTTTGCTTTTCCGTAGAAGTGGACAACCTTATCCTTTATCCCAAATGAGGATTCATGTTAAAAAAAAAAAAACAAAAAACAAAAAAAACCACAACAACAACAAAAAAAACCCCCACAGAACAAAAACCCCCAAACCCAGCCCTGAAATAGGCAGCAAAATTAAATTAAAGGAAAATTTCTCAGGTCAAATGAGTAAATGAGCATTTTTAAATCAAGAATTGTGAATAAGAAAGCTCTCTCTCTAATCTTCCTTACTTCCTTATATGTCAGCATTTAAAAATTTAAAAAACGTGTTGGGAAAGAGTAATTTGAAATTTTCCATTCCACGTGAAAACAGCAGATGGCAGCAACACTGACTGTGCACCCAAATCTGAGGTTTGCCCTCCTCACTTGCTTAGGTAGGCTTTGAATAATTTCTTGGCTAATATCTCTTCAAGTTGGTCCTGAAAACATAAGAAAGTCAAAAATTCTACCTTCTTTCAGGCATGTGATCTCAATGTCTGTGATCTTCCTGGAAAAGTATTTCTTGGCTCAGGTCTCTCTGGACTGGCACAGAAGTGTCCTTTGTCCTTTTATGTGGTTTGTAATGCTTAGGAAATGATGCTGGAGGCATAGGTGAGTGCCCAGAGCAACTTGGTCTTCTTGTTCTGTTTTAAATATAATATTGGTGAATTAGGACATTTGTCCTTCAAAAATGTACTTCTCTGACAAAATCCTTAATGTATCAGGGTCACAACTCCCAGAGTGTACCCTGTATACAGAGAATGTTTTAGGCTGGAGACAAGATATGAGAAAATTGCTTCCTGAGCATCATGTGACGCATAAATAGTGTCACAGGCAAAGGTAATGCTTCTCATAAGAGGAAGAAAAATGCCATTCTAAAACTAATATTGTTGAAGTTGTGAGACAGGCATTGAAGACAAAAGTTTCATTTACTATCCAGGTGCTCATAAATTCATCCTTTGAACAGCAACCAGTGGAGGTAGGATTTCCACAGATAGTTCAAGATTGGCATTGGGTTCTGCAGCTCCATATTTTCAGAGGTATAACATGTTTTAAGGAAATAAACCTTGAACTATGAAGGGCAAGTTTCCTTTAGGACTTCATAGCTGAGGAAAACAGGGACAGTACTGAGTCAAATTTGGCAAAAATGTCTCAAGTTAACCATTCCTGTAACATGATGAATGGTGTTTCATGCCCTGTACACTCCTTTACCACATTTCAGAACAGGCAACACAGTCCTCTTCAGGGGACATTTCTAAATGTTTCTAAATGGTTTTTTCCCTCTCTACTCTGCCAATCCTTTCACAATCTTCCCTTCTACCATGAGATAGAAGAAGTTGCTTGGCTCAGACAGCCCTGCCAGGTTGACTGCCTGTTCCAGTCCCACTTCACATCTGTGATATTCTGAAGGTTCTTTGTTTCAAATTTAAACAGTAAAATTTCCAACGGCTTCATAGTGACCTCAAAGTTCCAGTGCTCTCCGTTTCTGTGTAAGCCTTTTAAAGGTTTCCTCTCTCATTCTGTATCTCTGCATGCTTTGGTTGAAGTATGCATGACACGGAATGACATTTTGATTTTGAATAAAAGATGCACCAAACAGATTATATTGGCTCTACATACTATTTTCCTCTGCTGAATCTAAGGATTTAGAGGTGTCGCCAGCATTTTTTTTTTCATGTGGAAAACCATTTTGAGCAGCTCCAGCTGTTACAATTTATGAAGATAAAAATCTACTTTACGTGTTCTTTCTACAAAGTCTGTCAAACCAGAATCTTGCTGAAAGAGGACAGGTGGCAGCATAGGAATGGTGCAATTGACTAATCTCACATATTTTTCTAATTTCAATATGATTGCTACTGTATTTTGTACTTCAGGTCGTGTTCTGAAACCCAGAAGATCAGAACTGAATGTTCTTTTTGTTACGTCCCTCCCTACCTATGTCAGCCTTTCAACATCCTTCCGAGCAGGGAGTACCAGTTACCTGCACTGACCATAAAACTGAAAAACCATTTCTGTGGCACACCACACCAGTAGAGTGGATGAAACAACGTAGTCTGCCCAAATCTTTCACCAACATGGAAGAAGGGGATGAGCATCCAGTCCTCTGGTTTGAGACTGTAAAGGTACTAGATAAGTGGAAAAGGCAAAAAGCATCAGGCAGTAGTAGACCTTAGTTAATAGTTTAGATGAAAATGCCACTATATAGACTATAAGTGTTTCAGGTAAATGAAGCAGTAGAAGTTTGACTGTGATGGCAGGTGCTTGGAAGAGCTATTAAATTATTCTAGCTGGTTCCATGTCAGTAAAAAAAGTGATTGATTTGAGGACTGCAAAACCTGTATTTTAAAGCTAATAAGCATTAATAACATGGCAAGAAAAATACAGGACTGCAGGAACAGGGAGGAAAAAAAATGTGGAAGAAAACTTATTAATTATGCCTGACAACTAAAGGAATAGACCAGCCTCTCTTTAACAGACATGGAATCAAGTTAGTAATCTTTTTCTTGGCTTCTGTGCTTTATGGGTTTATGCAAATAGGAGGAATTCTGCTGAAAATACACTGTTTGCACCAGAAAGTGAAGAGCTGCATTTAAATCATCTTTGTATGTAGCCACACCAATGACTTGAGAGCATTTTGAGTGTTACTGTCTTTCCTCAAGGTCCAGAGAGGAGCTGAAGAGCAGACACCAGTTTCATACGCCGCTCATCCCTCCCTTGCATGGACAATTGCACCAAGAAAAATCAAAATACTGCCCTACTCCAGCAGCAGTGCTTTCTTACTCCACTATCTCGTATATAAATGTGGGGTAGTGAAAATCCTGCTCAATAATATATGTCTCACAAGTGGAGGAAAACTACATGATGCATAAAGGGACTTTCACAAAAAGAATGTCATTTCTCATGCAAATTCATTGTCTTTTAATAAAACAACCCTGGGCTTTTTAAATACAAACTGTTATCTGTAAATGTCACTGGAACCACATTATAGTGGGAGTGTGAGAGTATGGAATAAGGACATGAATGTGCTTATTGAATGTAATGTGAATATACAATATGAATAAAATTCTTTCAGTGTACTTGGAATTGGCTGTGTTTTATTTTTTCTCAGCATTCTTCCTGCATTTAGTTCCTGTATTGTCTTTACTGGTTATTTGAACAAATTTGGTCTGTATTTCATCTGAAATAAGCCAAGGAGGGCCATATATATCTTATAAAATAAAACTACCTTTTTAGGATTCCTACTGCTTGCTATATGTTTGCAAGTACGGTTTATCCTCTCATTTCAGCAGAAAAATTTGAATCACCACTGGAATGCGTGTCTCAAGGAGAGAAACTCTACCAGCAGTGAAGCCCCTCATCAAAAACTGTTCCTAGTAGTTTTAAGAGTGTATTAAGGCTTGGATTGATTTTGTGGTGACTTTGGTTTGTTTTCTTGCCGTTATTCCAGAAAATACAGAGATCAAAGAAAGAAAGACTTATTGATTGGCTCAGATCTGGTCAAAAACTAGATTTGTGTCTTCTAATATAACTAACATTTTTACAGATGGCTTGGTTCATGTTAAAGCTAGGGATGCATGTAGATTGAATTATCAGAGGATTAGAACCAGCTGCATTTAGTTTGAAAATATTTTTGTGTGTATTCTGTCCAGCAAAGCACACAGAGCAGACTCTTCTTGTAAGAATTCCAGCAAATGCCTAAAAAAGCCCCCCATGGAGAATAATTGAGAGTCTGCCTCTGTTTACCACTGGTTACATTTTGTTCAAAGAAACCATGCTGATGGCTGTAGATGGCTGAACTCTAGAGTTCAGGTCCATATATCTCATCCTTGACAGTGAATTAACAATAAAAAGGCTCAGTTCTGAAGAATTTAGTTGAATAAAATTAGAAACTAGCCCAGTATCCAAAGGAGATCCACAAGACACTGGAAGTGACTTTCCAGTTTCCTGCCTTACATTTTGAGCACCTTCATAAAGGGATTTGGAAAAATCTGATTCTAATATTGTAATGTTTTGCACTGACTCTGCACATCTCTAAATGACTACACCAGATGCAAAACAATGAAGTATCAACACCAGTGAACAGTGAATCCATCTGCTAGAAAAATTATACTTAATGATTTACTTCTTATTCTGAATATTAAAATATTTTCATAATATCTCAGGTCACACAGAAATATCAAACACAGAACACAGTACTAAAACAGTCAAGATTTTCAGTTGAACTAGATTTACCCCATTTCATTCAAATTATTTAAAGCTCTTTGAAGCTGCTGTTAAAAGAAATCTTAAATTATAAAATTTATAATGTAAATATAATTTAGTGGTACATATCAAAGATATGTATCATTAAAATACTGGCATCCACATTTGCAGCAACATTACTACCATTAACTAGATAAAACAGAACTAGTTTTTCTAGTGTTAGTACTATGTAGTTTATTCTGTTCCAGGTTCTTAAGATCATTACTTTTGAAATATTATGAAAAACAAGGATAAATTCTTGCTTAGTACCCTTGAAGCCTTTTTCACTGATACCACTTAAACTAATATTATTCTGGATGCTCATCACAAGGAAAATAATTTGCTGCAAAACTCAGAATTTGTTTGATGAGTTAAGCTCTCTTTGCATATATGTGTTAGATTTTAAAATAAATTATTAGTGATGCTTAGTAAGACCAGTTAATTTTTAAGAGTGATTCTTCCTGTATTTATTGCATGGGGTAATCTGAACTAAAAAAGTCCAGGCTTACTAGGAAGAAATGCTTCTTATTTTTATTGAGTTGAGGGGATATTTCTTTGCAGAACTTTCTTCCTGAAGCAGATGACTTATGGTTAAATCAGTATCCTTATTCAATGCATGTTTTTCCCATAAACTACAAGTCCCTTTACAGCTTATGCTGATTATTCTGAGAAATAAGGCTTTGTCTTCAATACAGAGCCAAATCAATTACTAACTTCTCATCCATAAAGTTTATGATGTGGGCTAGGCTCCTAAAGTCGAGTGAAATTTTGCATCAGGTATTACAGCTACAGGACTTTATTAAAAATGTAGCTTTAATCTTGTGTGCCTGTATTTGTATATCCAAGGAAAATACAAAGCACGGTCTTAAGTCTGTCTTCATCTTGTCTTGGCAGTCTTTTTGGGTCACATATGAGCTGCACAGATGCAATCCAGTTCATCCAGTTTAGCATATGTGCCTAGGTTTTTGCTAATTACCTTTTTAATTCTCAGCAGTAGCAAGTACAGTCTGACTTGCTGCAGCAAACTCCAATGAAAAGCATTATTCAACTCCCACGAGATTATATTCTGAAGTCCTATTGTATTTTTTTTTTTTTGAGTATTAGTTTAAAAGGAAAATATGGCTCTTAAAATTTCTCAGCCATACTAGAAAAAACTAAAAGGCATTTGGGCCCAGGGTTCAGTAAAATCTTCCATACTTGTACAAAGATTTATTTCAGTTTTTGCTTGCTTGCAGTTCTTATTATTTTTAATCAGATGTCTCATCAACTATTACCAGGCTTCTACTCACAGAAAGAAATCAGCTTGCAGAAGTCTTTCACAAATATGTGGGGTTTTTTATTCCCTTTTGGTCTGTTCAGTTTGCATTCAACTTAGGTTTTTGAGCTTTCTTTACACCTGGGGTTATGGAAATTGTTTTAACTGTTACATTAGATTCTCTTGTAATTAGATGTCTTATTTTCAGCACTTTGGAAAATTCTTATAATATAGTAATTTTACAGTATTAATAGTTTATAGCAAGAATAATTATATGATACATACACAATGCATTGAGCCTTGCATTTTAATATTTAATATTCTATTACATACATGGTCTTTTAATAAAATATATTCCAATAAAAATCTCTAACTAGGGTATATAGTGTTTTCTAAAATGCTGATGTCTCAAAAAAATGAGTAAACAATTAGACATCCACAGAACTGCAGCAACTTTCAGAAGCTAAGACTGCTGCACAGTGTTTTTATGCTGAAATTAGCACACTTTCTAATTTTAAAAAATGCCTCTATCAAGACAATAGATCTGATCTAAGATTTGGTTGCAGAGCACTTAGAGTGAGCAGGAATCAGTTAAGTGAACACCAGCCTGGACCACGAAGAGCTGATCTTTCCTCAGCCTTTCCTGGGGCACCCTCAGCAAGCAGCCCTACTCCACATCCAGATCAAGTGGGAGGATTCCATCTCTTCAAACAATCATGAGTGTGCTGCATGAAAAGTGGTCAGCAGCAAGGAAATACATCTTAGCTCACCAGTCTGTTTTTAAGAGCAGATATTTCAAACTTGGTGTTCCCGCCTTTAAAAAGCAAATCGATTTGTGGAAATAATCTTCCTGATTGGTTTGGAGGTTTGGGGTTTTTTTCATTTCCAAGCCATTGACTGTTACTGATGGGTCACATAAGTAGGTCTAACTAACAGATAATGTAAATTAAAATATTGAAGAAAGGAAAACTACTTATGATATTTTAGCTTAGTTTGCTAATGTAAGTATAAAGTAGTAATGAAGAAATTTAAATAACAACTAAAGATGTATTAAAGAACAAAGTCTAGGCCAGCTCCTCCTCTATTTACTTGCCAAGACTGGAAGACTGATTTCTTTTTGTTTTGTATGCAGTAACCTCTTGGGACAGCATCACTTAATCATGTCCATGAACCTCCTAAAACCTGGCTGACAAACATCTCCATGCCTAGTGACTCACAACAGAACCTAATTGTGCAGAGAGGTGTCAGTGAACGTGCAAACCACATTTCTACTGCCTCAGTTTCAGGACTAGCCAACATCTTCAGTGTAATAAACAGTCATAAAAAAAGATTAGTCTGATGTTGATTAACTAGAGGTTTTGTTATAAAGTAAGGCATAATGATTCAGAATAGCCACGTTCAAGAGATTGCTTCACTGATTGCTTCACTAAGAAGGAAAATGGAGCGTAGAGAAGGCCAGGTTGCACAATATAATGGCTTACATAATTAAATCTATTATAAAATAATGGTATATTACGTGATGCAATTCCAGATTTATAAAATGGATCCCAAAACTAAGCAGAAACTGGTAATACTTGATAGATTGTACATCTGATTATCTACAGAGCTGTTTAGTTCTGCCCATGAGAATTCTCTAAGTACTCCTTTGCTGTTGCTGTTTTATGATTGGGGTTTTTTTGTTTGTTAAATCATGATGCAACATTTTCTGGAGTATTCACAGATTAAAGGTATTTTCCTGATATATTTCTGAGGGCTGTGATTCCACCTGTGGATTTACTGATGAACTATGCCTTCAGGATACCCTGTGGCCTTACCTGGGAACCTGGGCAATAGAGTTAAAATTGTCAGACATAAACTGGGAAGATCATAGTCAAAGAGAATAGGTAGGAAGCAAGAAGCTCCAGGAGTATTACTGGGGAGCAGAGAGGTGGTCTGGAGAAGGAAGTGTGCTCATTTCTGTGGCAGCAACACTAAATCTGCTGTATGGGCAATGTTGTGCTGCAGCTGCTTCAGCTCTGGAGAGAGCTTTAAAGTTGACTTGGGAAGGTCTGGAGGCTGAATTTAGCTGGGACCCATCAGCAGAGCAACATCCATCTCTGCTCGCTGGTGCTGCAGCTCTGAACCCTCCACTGACTTTGTGGTCCCGCAACAATATCTGTTGGAATAATTTAACAGGAGCACACGTTTATTTTCAAAAACTACCTGGAAATAAGAACAGCACAGACTTTTTAAGTCTTTTGCAGAAAGACCAAATGTAAGGTCAAAAATGAGAATCTGTTATATAAATATGGTAGTGAAACTGTTCCATATGGCTTGATCCCTGCTCCCCGAGATCACTGACAACTTCTTTTGTGTTAACTGAAATGGACTTTGGATAGGACCTGGTAATAATTAGAGTTCAAAATGTCTGGCACTCTTAGGAAAACAGGTGGATGAATCCATAACTAAGCAAAAAATGAACTTATGCATATTTATTGTGGACAGCTGCAGGCAAAATCCCAATGTTTTAACCCTATACAGCCTTTGTTATGTGCCTACATTCCTTTGCACTGACCACCTGTTATTTATCAGTTGCACCCTACCAACATTGCCTTATGAGGAAGAATTGTCCGTGATTGATATGGACACCATCCATGGCCTTGCCTGAGGGACTCCCAGGGAAGTCAGGGACGTCTGGTATGAGAAAGGACTACTGGCTGGCTGCAGGAGTGTAGCCCTTGAGTCTGGATCTTATTTGGAATACCTACATGTGGCTCTTCATCACCTCTTTAAAAAG
>VZSE01006408.1:328190-372782 GCA_013398275.1 Promerops cafer
TTCCTTCCTTCCTTCCTTCCTTCCTTCCTTCCTTCCTTCCTTCCTTCCTGGTATGACTGAACTCATAAATAAATACCAGGTATAAATTTCCAGTAGCTGTTTGTTTATATTAATGTTCACAGAAATCCCTGCAGTTCTTTGGGTGTTATTATCTTGGGAGGAAGAATGCTCTTCTTTCAGTGTTGGCTGTCAAGTCAGGTTTTTCAATCTTCTTTCAAAAGAGGAATTTATTCCTCATAAAGAACTAGGAGATGCATTTTTAAACCCCATGGAGTTTGGTTTTAGTGGGACAATTTTTTATTTGGAATAGTGTTTGATTAGAACAGGATTTGCATGAAGAAGACACGTATGATTGCTGAAAACTATTGCTGGGTGAATTCTCCATTGAATTAAGGAGTTTTGAAGTTTTACTACTCTCTGGAAAAATTACCCCCTTTCATATCCTAGAGCTCTGGATTCCCACCCATTCACATTGCCCACATTCACATTCACCTTAGTCGTTTCTCTTCACTGCATCATACTGAACCATCCTCAGGACCTGCTGTGACCACATGCTTTCATCTAGGACAAGGGTGTGATAACAGTTTAGAAACAGGCATTTCTCTGCAAATTGCCTCTTCCCTCCCCCCAATCACTCTGTTATGGAGGGCAAAGTCTTGGATTTATGTATTCATAGGAAAGCTACCACTTACGTTAAAAAGTGGAATAAGGTATGTCATATCCATTATGCATTAGGGGTGTCTGGGCAGAGAGTTAGTGCTGGATAATTGGTGCTCTATAAATTCACAATTCTCCATTAGTGTCCATATACTCCCTTTGTAGCCAGGCTACAAGTATGAAATCTCCAAAAACATTTTTCACAGTCTTCTGCCTAGATGTAATAACAACTATTTCCTTGGCCATATCTTAACTATTTAACATTTTCCTAAAGCTCCCATTCCCAAAGTTTTCTTTTAAAATATAATGACTTCCAAATCCTCCTAAATATAGATGTTATCCTTATTCTCACATTAAGGCAGGTCTATCTGTGATTAAAAAATTATAGAGAGAGAAACAGGTAATGTTACCTGGCAGACACAAAATGTTACCTGGCAGAAAAAGCGGGGGAGATAATGGGTAGATAAAAATCTCTTTTCCTCTTTTGTCATTGTAATGCCTTAATCATGTCAATGGATTCCCTGCAACAGCCACCCTGACAGCAACCTGAGCTTTATTCCTCAACCACTGCAGGAAGTGTGGCTGAACAATAGATCCCTTGTGCTTACTCCAAATGGGCAAATAGATGGGAACAACACCATCAGATCCGCCTTGCCAGTTAGCTTCAAGTAGCATTAAAAATTACCGGAATCTGGATCCACCTCTGGTGCACGCAAACCTGAGTGTATTTCAGCAGCACATAGTGCCAAACCAAAGCTATGTGTTTATTTGTACTTCCAACGTAATTCTCATTTCCCTCATAGACTGTGAATGTATGGATTGTTCTATTTATCTATGAAGAAAATATTTTGCAAGAACTATTTCTATGCTAGCAGAGTAACCACAGTTATTATTTAAACAATATGATCTGGAGTTTAGATCTGGATGAACCAGTCACACCATTAATTTCTGTTTTCTGATTAAATGGATAAAATTCTTGGAATTATTCCTTTCTTTTAGTGGTCTTTTAATTGTCCCTTCATTATTTTGTAAAATCTAATGTTTGAATTTGAGGAACTTCCTAAAAAATAAACTTCAGCCGTGTTCACTTTATGCTGGCATCCTTTGGAGTTTTCAGTGTTCTCTCCTGCGAGCCCTCGGAAGGCTGTGTAATGTGTTTAGCACAACAAAGTGTTTTCTTTTTCCTGTGCTCTGCTTGTCAGCTGCACATTACCTTTGACTTTCCATGTCTCCAAGCAGATTGCAGATGTAATTTAGTGCTCTCTCCTTATTATAGCTTTCCATTTGTTACACAGAGGAGGCAACAAATCCTTCCCTTACCATGAGATTCTTCCCTTGTCAGTCGTGTTCTTTAACGGTGTTACTTGCAGCCTAAAAGGGCTGTTGGCCTCCCTGAGAGGCAGCAGAGTTTATTTCTGGCTCAGCCACTCTTCTTTTTCCACGTAGTCATGCTGTCAGTTCACTGCAGGTGCAGGAGGTGGATTTCTGCACAGGCAGACCCCAAGTGAAAGAGAGACACCCAAGCACTACCTCCTGGTATCATTTTAGCAATGCCAGCCTGGCACTTGGCTCCTGGCCCAGCAATCCCTGCCTGGGACACTTTTGTCTCAGCCTACCCCTTATTCTCTGCAATTCATCAGTTACAAAGCCCCACATCATCCCCTTATGAATTTCTACAACATTTTTCTTTCAAGATGAGCAGTTTCAAAAAGAAACTTTTTAGATGGATTTTCTTTAGAAAAAAGATCCAAAAAGCATGTGAATATAAACGAGGCAAATTTGATTACTGTTTGGAAAGTACATCTTGGTACAGTGTGTGGCTGTTCTTATCCAGCAGTGCCGTGCACAGACAGGGAAATCATATGTATTTACAGAGGGAGAAAAGTATTTGGCTGCCTCCAATGCCTTCAGCAGACTTTTAGGTATATTAGCTAAGACTGTGCTATATTTCTTTCCAATTTTCTGTGGACCATAACAGCCACTTCCTTGCTGTATTGTGGGTGAGTTGTGCTGCAGGCAGTAGATCCACATTCCCGTAGCTGCCTATGGAAGTGCTGCTGGCATCAAGGGTCCCCCCGCCCCTGGTGAGTTGGGAGGTTGGTGAGGAGCCCACCCTGCCGTGACTCCCCTCTGCTTGAGTCCCTACAGTGCCAGGGCTCTCCTGAACTTCCCTGGCATCCCACTTACTGCTCAGCTGTGGTGAGGCTGTCCCAGATCTCTGCCAGCACTGTCTCCATCATGCCCATTGCCTCTGGAGCACTTGGCTCTGGTGCCAAAATGTGCTCCTGAGGATCCTGACACACACATACATGTGAGATGAGAGAGACACTTCCTACTTCTCCAACTCAGAGCTTTTAGAATCTGATTTTGCTCATACAAAAGTGGGTGGTTTTTCCCCATTTTTTCTTTCCCCCCAGCCTTGATGTCAGAACTGAAGCATGGGCAGAGACCCTGCACAGTCTCAGGCTTGCAGGGATGAATCTCAGGACATGGACCCTGCAGCCTCTTGACCCCACCATTTTGCAGAGACATCATTTCATTTGCAAGAGACACACAACAGAGGAAATGGACCTTATTCCTCCTCTCTGCAGTGCACACACGCTCCAGAGCAGCCAGACTATGGCCTTCTGGTTTTCATTATGACTAAATGTTGGAAATGTGGTGTGGACTTTCCAAAAGGGGCATATTGTGTATTTAATTTATGAAATTAAAGAAGAGAGAAAGAAAGTATTTTTGGTTCTAAAAGCAAGAACTGGGGTAGTGTTGTGCCATGTCTTCCAATGATTATTAGCCAAATGTCTGTGTACATGCTGTTAAAAAATAAATTATAAAAAAATAAGTGTGATACTCTTTTGTTTGTAATATGGGTGTGTACAGAGTCTTATTAACATTTCTTGATAAGAAGGACATATACCTCGTGGGAAAAAACTCTGTAGTATGTGATTGCTATTTCAGTTCTGAAGTCTTGATATTTTTAGCACCTTCATTTTTGGAATAACTTCTACCAGAGCTGTATGAAACAGAGATACACAATACGTGCAGAGAATGCATGAAAAGACTTTACTTCAACTGTGCATATGTACTGGGCTGCATAGTACAGTGTGTGTATTGGGAACTGGCTTAGAGCTGAGACTTGGCAGTGCAGGGGTGTCCACAGGACAGATAAACGGGCAGTTTGTGCTGACAGACCCTGGGCTCTGCCTACAGAGCTGTAACAAGACCTTACACTTCCAAAAAAAAAAAAAAACAACTCAGGAGAAACATAGGCTGTCATAAACCCAATTCGTTCCTACTTTGTAAAGATTTAAATCAGGAGTAAGTTCCTTTTTGATCCAGTGAGGTTAAAATCTAAATTGCAGAAATGGACTATCCCTGTGTAATAAGTGAAAACTCATGTCTGCCCTGTGTAAGCCTTTTGCAGTGCAAAGGCAGAGAGGTAATGGTTGAGGAAGCAAAAAACCACAGGCAGAAAATTGATAAACAAAAATCTGACTACAATTACTGGGGGAAGAGAGAACACCTCTCTTCCTTCAGCTGGATCTTCTGTTGCCCAGAATTTGTTCCTTTCTTTGCATGGGCAGCATCCTGAACTACAGTCTGAGCTACCTCTGGAGAAAATGTTTCTTCCCTAAGAAGTGCCAGAATTTCAGCATGTGAAGAGCATGTCCCCTCAGCTCAACAGGGACTGAAGCTCAGGCACCAGCCCTATGCATTCAAAAGCCCAAAAATCATTAGGCAGGTCTAAAAATCACAAGATAGAAAAATATCAGCTGTGCAATTCTTTCCATTTGCTTTGGATTGTTGGAAGTTTTCAATTCTGCTTCCACTTTTCTCTGTAATCCTGAGGGCAAATTAATTTTCAAATGAAACCTACAGGACTCTAGAAACCAGAATTTAAAACAAACAAACAAATAAACAAACAAACACACACAAAAAAAAAAAAAACAGAAAGCAAAACAAACACAAACCAACAAAACACAAAACTTTCAAATGGTAAGAGTTAGAAATATTGCACCCAAAATATTACAAAAAATAGCTGGGCAGGATTGGCTTATTACAATAAGAATGGAGAAGGAGGACGTCAAATTAACTCCAGAAGTTGATACTGCTGACGTGATGAGGGAAGGTGAAGGACAATATAAGCTTCTAATACGACACGTATGTGTGCAGTCAATATATTGTAGGGATGGGACGTTGCCAAAGTCTTTAAAAAGCATACACAAAGACACAAAAGCATTTCTATGAGAGCAGAGCTAAACATCTCTCTGCAAATTCTGGAACTAATTATGCAGATTGTATTTCTTTCTTCCTTAATCTCGTGGTAAAGCAGATTGGGTGTTAGCTTGGGAAAGAAAGCCTTGCTGCCACCATGAAACAGTCTTGGGCTTCCTTTACTACTTTACCTCCCTCTTCCCCTTTCATTGCAGGAGCCATAGACACAGACAATATTTTTTCTTTCTCATTCTTTCTTCAAACTTGTTCTTAAGATTTTATGTGTACATTCAGGGATGTTGAAGGTATGTTTTGTAACTAGAGGTGAAAGTTCTTGAATGTTGAGGAGATGATGGGAGTCTGTAATCTCCGTTTTGTTTTGGAGGGAGGATCAGTTGTAGTGCCCAGGTGGGCTTACCTCTAGTCTGTGGTCCCATGAATTTTATCTGGTTGTCATTTTAGTGACAAAAGCAATTAAATAAATTCAAGTCAGGGCACTGAGGCCCTTTGAAATGAAGGGACCATGCACCTGCAGAGCCAGGGGGCTCCCCTCTGCCAGCTGACATGTGAACACAACACAGACAGAGCTGCCCCAGTGATGCCAAAGCCTGAGCCACACCACAGTGAGCAGATCTACCAGGCATCACAAGGGTACACTGGAGCAGGAAGTGCTGGCTTTGAGAAGTAGAAGCCATATACCCACTCCTGTGGGAATAACCAGCAATGCTTCTCAGCTAGCAGGGCTTTGCTGGGGTAACTTGGGAGGGTATTGCCCCAGGCAGCCAGCAGAACCTGCAGATGCTGTTTTCCCCTTTATGACGAGCCTGTGGAGCATCCTGCAGGACCCCAGATCATCTTCTCAGGCAAGAGGAGCTTTATGGAGAGCAGAAAAGAAACATACTTTCACAGCAGGGAAGAAAAGAGAAGGATGAGGAGTGTGGCACTAAACAAGGAAGAAAATCTGTTGGGGAAATGAAGAAAAGCTGGCACTGGGGAAAGCCAAGTCCAAGTACTAGCCTGTGGGTTGCACAAATTATCTGTGCAATTAGGATATTAGCTTCCATGGCAGTTACTGTGGAAGAAATACCATAAGCCTCCAAGAAACCCAGCAGAAAGTCAGCTACAGGAAAGAAAATACAAAATTATACACAGATGAGAGGTCCCATCCTCTATTCTTCAACAGACCCTATACCAGATTATGTGGTGATTTCATATGTCTCCCTTATTTTTCTTTGCTTTTCTAATCAAGAGTTTTCTCTCAATGTGTTTTTCCCTTTTTTTCCATGTGCATAAATCATTAAGGCTGGCACTGCCTTGTTGACTTCATCTGCACTAAGAAATCTTGTGCAAAGTAGTACATGATATAGTGGCAACATCTGAACCATATTTCACATGAATGCTCATATATCATTGTTTGTAATACTGCAAGTGCACGATTGCTGAAGACAATTATAAATTACCCTGCTGGAAGGATAGTGAGACTTTTATTGTGATGTTGCCTGCTGTTCTAACTGGAAGTTTTCTTTACTGGTGTAAGTATGACTCCCTCCCTGAGCACTATACTGCATGGCCAGACATATGGATTCTATCCTTTCTGTCTTTATGGTGCAATACCAAAATATGCTACAATACCTGACATAACTCCAACTGAACCAGCTCCAGAACTGGGAACAGTTCAGCTGCATCAGCACAGTGGTATGCCCAAGCTAATTAAAATAGGGCAGAGGCTGCACTGATACAGCTATATTGTTCCTGAAACTAAGATATTATCTCAGCCAAGAGCTGCACTGTGCAATAGAGTCTCTTAAGCCTGGTGAGAGATATATGGATATGTTCTTTAAGATTCAGAGACAAGCACCCATGTAATAACTCTCACCTTTCCTACCTGTTTTAAATATTGGCACAATCTCAAAAGATTTTCATCTTTCCTCCCAGGTTTTCCCCTACATTCCAACAGCTGCTGAAGAAAAACAAAAACCCAGAACCAAAAGTAACTCAAGGAGGGAGTTCAGAAAAGTTCTCAGCCAGTTCTTGTAAAATTCTTGAACAGAAATTGTCCAAACTTTCCCGCTAATATGAGACATGCTCCCTTGTTCATTACTGTCAAAAACTTGGCCATTTTCTCAAAGCTGACCCATTTGTTTCAACATATGTGCTGATATGACCATTTGTTCCAACATATGCAACTTAGTCCTTTTAGTCTATTAAAGATCTCACTGTCCTTATCTCTGCTGGCCCTAATTTTTTTTTGCTCCTCTTCAAGGTTTTACAATGCGTTGGAAGATGAATTTCTTATGCATAGTTTTATAATAAACTTCAATTTTCTTGCATTTGTTATTTTTAAAATGTCAAGGCTTCTTTCTACATACTCTGTGCTACTGGTGCTACTGGAGGCTTCCAGCTATGCAGAATTTTACTAAGTTCTTTTCCCTTTCATGATCACGGCTTGATGGCTTTTTTCTGCCTTTCACCCTATGAAAAACTGGCTTATAAGCTTTCATGTACTAGATGTAAGTGGTTGAGACTCACAGCTCTTTTCACACTGAACTGAAGCAAGTGATACTCTCTGAATATGTTTGTTTAAGACCCCTTCAGTTTCTCTGTTAGTCTCAGATAGCTGGAGCTTTCAGTGGATCCAGGCTCAGCAGACTCAGCAGAACCAACAGAACTGGCTGTAGGAAAGAAAATATGACAGGCCAAAAGCACTGTTACTGGCCACTGTGTGACTGTGGCCTGGAGAAGCCACTTGAGAAAATTAAAGCAAACTAAAATACCTGCAGAAACTCTTCAGTTGGTGAATGGTTTGGTTCAACTATTGAATGAGATACCAGAGTGCCTATCCAAAAAGCTGGTATTTCTAACAAATCTAATTAGGATCAGTAGCTTTAGTCTCACAGGAGGGTTGTCATTTAGGACTGACAGGAGATGGTACACAGGAAAAATCAAGTGTAAACCCAACCATTTCCTGTCCATTCCAAATTTGTTTATCTGTGCCAAAAATCCTTTCCTTTTATGTGCACTCAGAAAAGAAAATCCAAGAAATTATCTTTTCAGATTTGCTCTTTGCAACACACTAGCAGTGAAGCTTTACCAGTGTTAAGATGTGCACTTTTCAAAGGACTGAGCTTGTTTCTAGAACCTGACCTAATGATGCTCATCTCCTTTAGAAGCTTAATCATCTCCTAGAGCCAGCAAACAGCAACTCTGCCCTGCACCACACAACTCTATCTGGGCAGCTCCACAAGCATGGCACCAGGTAATAAGAGATGTACTGAGCAAATTTATCAATAAAACACTGGCATCTGGAAATGGATAGTATACAGGCCAAACAAACAGGAAGTGTATTCAATGAGGTAGGGTTTAATTTATTCATCTTCACCTGCAATACTTTTATAGGCAAAAATTTTGCAAGGGCAGTCTCTCAACACAATAATGTGGAGAGAAGGAAGGGAAATACATTTCCGACTCAGGAGGAGAATGTATCTTATAATCATTAGGCTCTTTCAGGGGAGCAGTTATGTAATTGCCTAATCAAGGAACCCCCTCAAATATGCATCATTACCCTGGCAGCAGCCTAGGTCTCCTGAGCCATGCCTTACTTGCATGTGTGTTTGCATACTTCCAAATTTAAAAGGGGCACAGGGAATTACATTTGCCTGTACTTCAACTTCCTTGAGAAAGGTTAGATAGTCACACCATGTACATGAGAATGTAGGGCAGAAAGGAATCCTTTTCCATGTCAGTCACAGTATCAGATTCTCCTGGCACATCCTGGATGTCACCTGCACCCAGGGGAGCAGGAAGAGCCAGACCAGTGCTGGAGGTCTGCTCTCACAGCTTGTCAGCTGAGATGCCATGCAGTACCTCCCCTCAGGTGATCCCACCAATACAAGTCTCCTGGGGTAAGCCCCCAGAAAGTAACATGAACCAGTATTCCCAGGAGAAAACATGCATATGTGTAGCTTCATGAGAAGGAATTTTCTGTTGCTTGACTTGCCTTGTCTCTACCACCAGTCCAGGCAGAAAGCCATCTTTCTACCTGCATTATAGCTGAAATGGTAATTGTTGCCTTACTTCTTCCTGAATGGTTCTTTATAGAATTACTCGTGTCCTCATCATTTACTTCATTGCAAATGTAATAAAATCAGGCATTTTCATTTCTTCTTGTAAGGAAGGCCCACAGATCTATAAAAAATTTCATTGCCCTAGTCTGAACATTTCCCTTTTGTGTCCTTTGACTGTATTAAATATACTTCATTAACAACAATAAAACTCCAGGACACAAGAGTGATATCTCCCATCATGCATAATAAATCTTGTACTAATTTCAAATAAGTAGTTTTTCCTCCTCTTCTTAATTTTTTTTTTATTGTTTGTTTTGTTTTGAAGTTTGGGTGGAGTGTTTTGGTTTTTTCTGTTTTGCCTCGTAATAGTTTTTTTTAAATTTAATTGGATTTTTGGGGGGAGGGGAGGACATTTTTTGGTGACATTTTTCCAATACAAGTCTTCATTAAGAGAAAGAAAAACAAAAAAAGGCTGCCTAAAACCAGCTTTGCAGCTATCTTTGACCTGCTTTGTGTAGCCACTGCCAAAAGTAACTTTTGCTGTGCAGCTCCGTAACCACCCAAGTGCTGCAGCACGTTTAAATTGATCTGCAGATGACAGGTAGGAGTAAGTCAACTAGACATAAACATAGAGACTGAGTGAAAGAACAGGCAGAAGAGAGATGTCCTCAAATAGATTATACAGGTCAAGTCATGCAAATGCTTTTATTACTGCTGATTAATTCTGTCAGCTGTTATGTTAATGTGCTGCATGGCATGAGCAGGCACCAAGCAAAAGTACAAGGAAGATGAGACTATTTTCTAAATAAGGATGTGGCCCAGACTGCTTGAAATTTTGTATGTCTGTGCCTGGCAGAGTGATGATGGATGATAACAGGATGAGAATGAAATCTCTATTGCTGTGCTTTGGCAGTGCAGATACGTCTCTCTCCAGACTCAAGGAATGAGAGTCAGGTTGTTTTGTTTTGGTTTTTTTTTATTGCCAACCTCAAGCATTTAGAAATCTTGAGACCATCTGACACCGTGTATTTTTTATAATAATAACTATGGATTCTGGTTTTGGTTGCCCTTTATTCTCTGGACTGATAGCAATTCTTTTTCAACAATCCTACTTCCATAAGGGCTAGAACTATACTTAATAAAACAGAAAGTCAAAATTTTGCTGTATGCCAAGAACTGGGATCTTGGGAAAATTACAAGCTGCACGAGTTTCTGATAACATTATTCATTATGTAACTTATCTGTAAGGTAAGACCTCAGGATGGGAAGCACAGGGAGGCGTGCAAGCTGGGACAGGCTTCACTTCATAGATTCAGCATGCAGGAAAAGAGCACCTGAAAGGCTTTGGGAGGTAGTTGCAACACGAGCCTGCCATTTCAGCAAAGGAGGTATTTAGGAGAAGGTGAGGACTGTCAAAGGCACAGGCAGAGAAGTGCCTGGGC
This sequence comes from Promerops cafer, assembly GCA_013398275.1. NCBI lineage: Eukaryota > Metazoa > Chordata > Aves > Passeriformes > Nectariniidae > Promerops > Promerops cafer. Next base: position 338,566 of record VZSE01006408.1, read on the forward strand.
TGCTGGAAGCAGCTGCCAGCTCCAGAGTGAGAAAATCTCCCACAGACAGTGGTGTAAAAGCTTGCCAGAGTGGCCTCTTCTTCAGCATGCTGGGAAAGCAGCAGCTCTGTTCCCTGGGAGCCGCTCCACTCCCTGGGAGCCAGGCTGGGAGTGAGGCTGTGTCCTTCTGGCACTGTGGCACCTGCCCTGGGCTGTCTGTCACCCACAGCCATCCTCAAACATGTCCTCCACTCCTCTCCTCTCCTGAAAAACAAGGCGTGTGCGTTGCTGCAGTGACAGGAGCTCTTCCACTGCTGTAAAGGAACAGGGTTTTATTCTTAAGGAAGCACTTTTCCTCACCTCAGCTCTGGCACGGCTCAAGCCAGCACAGCCCACCTGGCTTTCCTGCCATGTGGGATTCCCCTGCAGCTGTACAGAAAAATTCCCCACTTCAGATGTGTGACGGGGACTTGAAGTGCTGCCTGCAGGGCCCTGAAGGAGTTGAACCTGGTGAGAGTTATGGTGTGTTGAAGAGGGGACAGCCCCTTAGGGCTAGGACAGCGCCAGGTGTGGGTCTCCCTTGGAGCCAGGAGGAGGGTGGTGTTCTATCTGCCTCTGCTTTGAAGGGCTGCGAGTGGGAGGCGCACAGGAAACTCTCCACTGTGCTGGACCACTGTGCACAGCTGTCCCCCAGGAGCCCTAGAGAAAGTCCTGAAGCTAACAGCAGGGGAGAGCCACAGGACGGGGCTTTGCTGTGGGTCCTGAGCCAGGGAACCCCCTTGTCATTCCAGCACTGCCCATCTCCTGTCTCCATGGGTTCTCCCCTCCTGCTGCAGCCTCCAGGTTGCTCACTGCTACAGCAAAGCCACAGTTCCAGCAGCCCAAGGCCAGGGACAATAGCCCAGCTGAGAGCCTGTCCTGAGGAGTGAGGAGTGGCTGGGGTAAGAAAGGCTGAGAGTGGTTTCAGACTGTGCCTTGAAGAAGAGTTTGTGCTCCTCAAAGCTTGTTCACTTCTTCCAAGTACACCAAGTAGTCTAGTAAAATGATTTGTGTTCCCCTAAAAGCCTTGCCTTCCTCATAGCCATAGTGATACCCATCTGCTATTGAGAGATGCTCTTGTGATGAGTATTGTGGCCTTATTTGGGTTCTGTTACTAAGAGCACCTTGTTGCCACAGGAGACTTCTCTCTTGCTTTTATAGTCTTTTACATGGGCTCGTGGGTTTGTGAGGGAAACTCAACACTGACTAATGCCTTGCTACCTTTTCCGCTGACGTTTGCTTTGTAAAAGCTGCCCCATACCCAGCAGGCTGCATTTCAGCCCTAAGCAAATATGTTTGGTCAAGTGGTGCAGCCAGGTGAACATCAGGTCACTGGTTTTCATCAGTGCTGATGCTGTTTAATAGGCAATCCTTTTTTTCATTTCCCTGTGGCTGTTATGAAGTTTTCTCCCTTTTTAGTCTGCTTAAGTATGGATGTTGTTGTAGATCAAAGAAGAATCACATTTTTTGATATAGGTAAACATATATATTTACAAATTATTTTAATAAAAGTATATAAAAATAATTTTATATACTAATTTCCATGCAGGAATAAAAAAAGAAAGAATTAGCATACAGCTAGAAATGCAGATGTTGCAGAAAGCTCCCTTCTTTCTGAATTTTTCTGAGATATTATACGTTGTTGCTCAGTGTGCAAGTGAAAGCATGTGTTAGATGTGAGTAGTTTTGGTGCCTGACACTCGGTAGAAAAGTTTATTTTTTGTAAATTTGTGAAAGGATATTCTGATAGTTTTATTTTCTCTTTTTCCTTCTCAGAAAGGAGGCTGGAGAGACTGGATTTGAGTGGCAGGAAATGAAAAGCAGGCTTGAGGGGAGAAGGATGAAGACTGAGCAGCTGAGAATATGACCAGAAGGCTGAATGCTGACAAAAATGGGAAGCAACCCCATGCTCTGGCAGATGTTTGAAGAATTAATTTAGCAGCTTTCAGTGCAGCTAGAAGTGGTGTTAGTTTTTCTAAGCTGTTCAACAGGCTAGAGCAGTTCAATAGGCTGTGGGGGAAGGCAACTCCGAACTGCTGGAGCAGGAGCATGTAGCACTGATTGGACACAGCACAAAAGAACAGGAGTGAAGAATTACAGGGTGAGAGATTGCATTGCATAATGGAGATGCTGGGTGTTATCAGGAGACTGAGTCAATGAATTTCTCAGAGGGTGGTCTTGTCCTCCACCTCATCTCTTCTGTGTCTGTGATGTTTCTCCAAATTCAGCTTTGCAAACTTTCAGCCTTTTCGTGCCCAATGAAGGGTCAGTGAGTAGGCTGAGGATGGAGCACACTCCCTCAGAATCTGGGGAAAGACAAGTTGGAATGTTTTCCCCATACTATCTTGTTGTTTGGTCCTCTCATCCCTTCCAGAAGAGGGGTAGCCATGAAACTTGCTGTGAATACCAAGGATCTTGGCGCTGCCAAACCCTACATCAGCAGTAAGTGATGTTTCTGACCACTTGACTTCTCTTGGGTTTGGCAGAAGACAGTCAGAGTACCTCAAAGTAAAAGGAAGGTGAAAGACATTTTGCTTCTGACAACAAAACCCATCTCACTGCAAATTATTTTTGCAACTAAAAGTAGGCTCTGAATATGTGATAGCATGAAAACACTTTTCAATAGATACTATGCCCTCTCTGGGTACTTGATCCCTTTCTTCTGGAAGACTACTTCTGTTTTTCTTATGCCCCCTTTGTAGCCCCATTTTCAAGAGAATGAGGCTTAGCTAACCTCAGATCTCATATGTTTAGGAGAAAAGCCTCGAAATCTGATCTACCGAAAGAAAACATACCCCAACTCTTAGAATTCATTTCAAAATATGGACTTCTCAGCCTGCCAGTGAAAGAGTAACAGAAGCAGAAGGGAAAATGCATGCTTTAAACTGACAAGCTGTATATTTTATTCCTAATGCAAAAAGACAAATTGCTACATGAGTGAGCATGCACCAGAATGTGATTAAATCTAAATCCAGAGCACTCACCTTCTTCGCAGCAGGGGCTTGCACAGAGTTCTACTCTGAGTGTTTCTGTCTGTTTGTGGAAAAAATATCTGGTACCTTGTCAAAAAATCCAGGCCAGGCAACACATGCAAAACCTTTTACCCAGATATCTATTTGTGTCAATCCTCCACAATACAAAATTTGAATTTGTAATGAAACAGCCTCAAAAGTATCGGGGAAACTTTTGGGGCCACACTCAGCTCTTTCACTCAGCTTCAGAAACATCAAGCATAGTATTGCAGTGCAGTTTTATTAGCTTGGAAACGTGTACAAGGGCCCTGACACTTTATGTTCTCAAGGAAAGGCTCTTTCAAGTTGATCGAAATGAGATTTGTTATCTCATGCAAAGGGAAATAATATTTTGGAATCACTAATGAAAAATGTGAAAGAGAATTCTGAAAGAGAATCTGCTAAATTCAATGAATTAATGCAAGGGTTTGTTTTTGGTGCGTAGTCATATAACAAAGTACAATTTGGCTCACCAGTTGTCAAAAAAAAGTTTTCCAATTTCTTTTGTGAGCAATAAAATACTAATACAGATAAAAAAAGTAAATAGAGCTGTTAAAAATTAACACTAAGGTGAACAAGAGAAGAATCAGGCACCAAAAAAAGAGATCTAGTAATTTGCCTCTGCAGACGAAGATATAAAAGAACAGCATCATTAATAAAAAGGTTTTAGAACACTTTCAGTATTCATCACTAATGGCTATTTAGTGATGTAAAGCTTCTATAGTACATATGGAAGGAAGCTGACTCTAGGCAATTACAAATCTGGGAAAGAAGTCTACTGAGGCCAATGGATACATATCATAGAGGCTCTATTTGTGGCAATGGCCATTAGCAGGATGACCCCATAAACCTCAGACTAAGATTATTTCAGTGAAAAATCACAGTTTGGTTTGCAAAGTACTTCAGAGCAGCACCAGATGATTCACAGGCAAAATTTTCTTTGACATCTACAGTAGCTTGACTGAGTAAAAACTGAAGTGTAAATCAAAGACAGAAAGTCCAGTAAGCAGATCTCATTTCTCATTCTGTGTGACGACGCTTGTCTTTCTCGATTCCTCACCTGTAAATTGGTGGAGCTCCACGTGAATTTTTGAATAGGAGTTTTCAGGGAAAATCACGGGTGCTGCAAGAATAAGTAGGTGCATGTTTCCCCTTGAGTCAGTCCTCAATCTTATCTCCAGAAAGTCTTAAGGCATTTCTGATGGTCCTATCTTTCATTCAGTGGTGTCCCAAAGCCTGACCACCTGTGAGCAGAGAGACCAGGATCTGGGTCACCAGCCATGCTGGTGGGCACCTTTTCCATGTCAGTGTCCCCAGTGCCAGCAAGGGGCGAGGCTCTGGCCCCCTGCCAGGTTTAGACATTTTCCTGCCTGAACAGGGGTGGCAATGCTGGTACCCCAGCGGAAACTCTGATTCACCCGCTGTGGTTTTGCTTGTGGAAAGTTTCAGATCAAGCTGTAAATTACAGTTCAGTGATCATTGTGTTTAGTGCCTTCAGCTGCCCTTTCAAGAGTAAGGTTGTGCCTTCCTCACCTACCACAGCTTATGGCTGAACTGGGTTTTAAACAAACAATTTCAAGGCAAGAATTTTCTTGTTATTATTTTGCCGCATCCTTCAAGTTTCCTTAGCATTAGCAGAAGCAAAGGTTTTGGGCAAAGTTGAAAGAAGTAATGTGAGATTCCATCACCAATGAGTTTTGGTATCTTGAAATAGTTTCTTTCCTTTTACATCTCTGCTTGCATGTATTTCAGAAACAAATTTAAGAAATCATTCTTGCTTACAGATTGCTCCAAATCAAGAATCTAAATATTTCTCATTTGTGATTGCAATTCTGATTTTCTACAGTTATAATGCTTTGGAGAACAGTTCTTTACCAATATTTAAACAGTAGCATAAGATGTGTTGGGGAAAAATAGAACCAGAAGAAAAAGGATGTGTTTTCTCCATGCCTGGCACAAATAGAAGAGATGGCAAGCAGCTTTTGGGCTACTTTGTTTTCATAAAAATCAAAGTGATAAGACAAAAATATGGACTGGGCCATATTTCAGATGTTAAGACCTAAGCTGGAGTAAACAGACCGTGCTTGAATCCAGGTTCTTAATATCTTAACACTTGAAAAATGGTATATCTATATCTATACCTGTATCATCATCTATATATCTATCTATATCTATATCTATATCTATATCTATATCTATATCTATATCTATATCTATGTATATATGTTTTATTTTTGATGGAACCGACTTCTTCCGCTCATTTTTGCCTATTATTTGTTTAACCTGCCTCTATTACGTAAGATGTAAGAAAGGCATGGTTTGTAGAGAAGGAAAGGTAAACAAAAGATGTTTAGAAGATGTTCGGTGCACACAAGGCCAGAGTTTATCTGTTTATTCCTGTAGCAGCAGCAAGACTAATAAAATTTGTTTCTTCTGCTTACAGACCTTGTCTCAACTGCTGCATAATTCTGCTCTCTAAATGCCACATGTTCTGTGTTCTGTTAACATCATGGCCTTTCGGTGCTGTAATCATTAAAAATAAGAGATAAGCATTGAGATAAGCTATCTCAAAAGTAGGAAAAATACATGTATTCTTCAGATTACACACAGTTTTTCTCAGGCTGTTCTTGGCATATGTCTGTGTTTTTTAAGTACTTAGTGCCAGACAGAATCTGGATAAATATGATTTTTGTCAAGGTGCCATGGAAGAATCAGTAAGGCAAGATGCTGAAATCAATACCACCCAGAAAGAGGCAGTTTCCCATCTCACAGATACCTACCAAGGCAGGTCAGGTTCTCTCCTGCACATCTCTGCACTGGCACACAAGTCACCTCCTGCTGAGGACAACCAACCCAATTAATAGTCCTGGAGGATAAAATGGAATTTCTCAGTAGGCTACAAGTGCTACAGCATTGTCTGAGATGGTGGGGTTTGGTGGTCTGATGCTTAAAAATAAATTTGGCTCTGATCTACCCATTTATGTTTCGTTATTAGCCTGGATCAGGTGTCATGTAAAGTTTGGCTGAAGGGGCCATTCCACCTCATTCAGTGTCTTAGCTCATGCTTGAGTGTTGAATGTGACACAGTTACAGTGCTGCTAGGTTGGTAAACCAGCTGGAAAACTGGCTGGATGGTGTTCGGGGTGATTGTGAACCAAAGCTAGGATAACTGTGGAAGGTGATGGCTGCTGATGCCCACCTTCCCTCTTCCTGACTCAAAGAAAAGGCTGAACAAGGCCTTTGGAGGACAGTGCCTCCTGCTATCTATCTCTCTTTGCAGAGAGGAAATTCATTTGATACTTGCCGTAATTGCAGCTACAAATCTGCTTCATAAATGTGTTGTCACTAGACAGGACTTTTTAAAAAAGTAGCGGTAGTCAATTTGCTGTGTTTAAGTTTGACAGACTTCTGTGGTCAATGTGTTCTTATGGGAGCTGATGTTTCCAGGATGTTGTTCCTGGAATGCTGCAGCTGTGCTTTTAACTCTTAGAGGACTGGAATCTCTTTACTTTCTGGTTCCTCACCCAGCAGCTTTCACACGGGATGTCATAACCAAGGTGTTGGAGAGCCCTCTGGCTTAAAGGTGAAGCAGAGCTCTTGAGCTTGGTGCTGAAGTGCTGCGTTGGGTCAAGATAATGTCTAATAACCCCTTGGGGAATCATATTTTCGCTGCCCGAAGTTTCTCAGATAATAAATAGCAATTCAAGAAAGTGAGGATTTCCATTCAACATCTGCCTTTTAACAAGTTTGGATGGTTGCTATGCACAAATGTGTTTATGCATCCTGCAAATACCACAGGTTGAAGGTTCAAACCATAAGCATAAATACCATACTGTACCATAAATGAACTAATCATTAGTCACTCTGTCTTATCAGTTTATTCTTCTTTTTCCTAGAAGATGTAGTCATCCACTTGTCCAACAGACTTTGGATCTCACTGTGTTTTCAGCTCACTGAACCAAAAGTACTGGTGTTTCTTTGTGTAAAAATGAATATAATACTGTTTGCCCATTCTTGGTACCTGGGATGGAACCTTGGGAAGAGCAGGCTCCAGTTGGAACACATTTCTCTAAGGGAATGTGCTCGGCCTTGTTTTTGATAAGTTTCAAGTCATTACAGATCTACCGAAACTGAATGATTCCTCACCAAACCGAGACATTTTTATCATTTAATTGCATCTTGAATTCTTCCTTAGAAACCTGAGGCAGGAATTGAAAAATTACAGGAAAAGTCGTAGAAAGGCTTGTAATTTAAAACAAAGCCAAGCACTCTCTTGTACTAGCTCCTTGTAATGCTCCTTCCCCTTAAGCAACATCAGTGTTCTAGAATAATTTTTCCCATTCTCAAGTTAACAAAAAAAAACCTTGTTAGGAGGGCTATTCATTTAGGGCTTGTCAAGAGATCATATATTTAAAAAGTGAGCTTGAATTTAATTTAAGAGTGAATTCTGAAATTGATTAATTAAATTGAATTAAACTGTACTGCGAATACTGTTAAACACACCCCTGCGGCTGCCACTACTTAATCCCTTTGGAAGAGAAAAAGCATCTATGTGAGATTTTAATTTAGTTTAACCAATCCATTTTAAAGAAGAATAAGAATTGACTTTCCTGGGTGTCCTCATTTGTACATTTTTCCTTCCTTGTTGTTTACTGTCTTCACTTGACGCATACTCCCCTGTTGTGGGACAGCTCTTATGCTGTTCAGATCCAGTCCCTTCCAACAGGGAGAAAGCCTGTTCTGCAGTTACATATAAACATTGCAAATTGTGAACATTGCTGGAATTTTTTTTTGCATGAGCAAAGCTTAACACTGAAAGCCATTCTGCCTGCCTGTTGTTGCATTCAGCATGGGGAAGAGTGGCAAATTCCCTGAGCAGCTTGTGAAAAATGGAGGTTAAGCTCTCAAGGCCACTTCAGCCCTCCCAAAATGAGTTTCAATAATCTGTGAGACATCGCAGAAGAATGAAAGGGAGTTTCAAAATAGCCTTACTTTAAATAAAAACATACTTTGGCAATGCTACATGAAATGAAAACTGACATGTATGACAATCATATTGACATGTTCATCATACCCTCAACAGACTGCAAATGTCCATGCAGACTCAGTGCCAAAAGCTGGAGCAGACAACCAGATGTGGACCAGACTGTGGCTGAGTCTGCTCACCCAGCAGGGATGGGGAGAAGCTTCTCTGTTGGGGCTACAATAGATCAGCAACCTCAGCGACAGAGACAGCAGCATCCCTTCTCCTTGTGTGATGTTTTGGGGGAGGGGTTTTCTTCTGTTGGCTGATGGAAAGCCCACTCGGCAGAGTATTGTAGCAGGAGCACAAGGAATTTTAGGATGAGGAGTGGTGCTACAAAATATCAATTTTCTGCAATTATTCAATGTCATACAAACATGTGAAGCTGAGTTTGTGTTTACTGGATGCAACTGTTCCAGCACATTCCTTGATCAGATGTCTGTACCTCAGGGAACTGGGCTTCTACTGAGATTTTGCAATTTTGTATAGAATTCTATTAGAGCCACTTCTGACTTGTTTTAATTAATGGCTATTTGTGCCAATAAATCTCCTTGCTAAGATAATGCCAGGAAGCAACAGTTAGTCCAGTCCTGAGCAGCTTTACACCATATCTATATCTCTATCTATCTATCTATCTATCTATCTATCTATCTATCTATATGCAAAGTCTGCGTGCAGATGTCAAGACACAGCTCTGGACCAGCACAGGAATAATAGACATGATTACTTGAAAACACACTGCAAACAAACCCACTTAAAAACCTCAGAGAAGGCATTTTTTTTTAATCTGTATTACAAAGGTCCCATTCTGCACAATGTTTTCTGAATGTAGTGGGAAATGTGAATGCTGGGAAATCAGTGCACCCATGCAGATCACCAGGTATCCATGACCCACAACGAATGTGCCATTAGTCATTGGCTGCACTTGTTCAGCTCTGAGTAATGATGAAATGATACAAGAAATATTTCAATCACCCAGTTAGTTAAATAGAAGCTAATGTCAAAACAAAGGGATTGACAAGAATGTAGTGATACAGCCAGCTTAATTTTTGGGCAGCTAGTGGTGTGTAAGGATGTCATTTAGCTTTGCAAACAATGTACAGCCTGAACCAAAGCTCTGGGGAAGCTGCACCCTCAGCCAAGGAGCCAGACTCCTCTGCCTTCCCCCTTCCTTAAAGCCCACAATTCTGTCAAGACAGTTTATACAAGAGCTGAACAGTGGAAGGTCACTGACTTTCTTTGTAAATCACCTGAGAGGAAATAGGATGGGTTTGGAAAGTAAAGGGAATGCAAACAAGCCAGGGAGAAAGAAACAAAAGAACTCAGAATGATGACTCTGAGGGAAAAAGGAACATTCTAAGTAACAACAATTTTGTGATTGTCAAGAGACGTGTAAATAGTGTTCTGTAAATATTAGTAAACCCTGAAATAAGGTTTCAATCCTGAAGCACACAGTGCACATATGAACATATTGTGTTTAATGAATCAGAAATACCTATCTTGACACACACTTAAGGAGGAGGAAGTTTGACCCAAACAATAAAAACTAAGCTGAAAAATTGCAAACTGAAATGTGAATTGAAGACTCACTCCTGAGCCACTGAAGAGTGGCATCGGGGACTGTGACACATGGGTTTAGGGAAATAAGTGACATTTCAGTTCTGCTTCAGAAAGCTGTACCACTCCCCACAGCTCCCTGCTGAATGAGGTATGTGCTCTCCTTCATCTCACTGTGTCACCCTTCTCATCTGCTTACACAGAAAACTCTTTCAAGAATGTATCTTTCCATGTAGTTTATATTAACCTCTTCCTTAACTTCATTTATCTGCCACTTGGAAACATTTGGTTTTGATTACTCTGAAAATTGCATGGGACCAGAAAATATCCCAATAGAAAGAGGAGGGAGCTTTTTGGGCCAGAGTTGCTGTTGTGCTCTGACCTTTTTCCAAGCACAGAAGCTCTTTGCTTTGTCTCAGACCAAAAGCCACCTTGCCCGCATTAATGCATGCTGCCAATGTAAAATGGGATTTATGTGCCCCATAGGCAGGAAGCTGAATCGAGTCACCACAGGGACAGTGATACTAAAACATTTAATTGTAAACATAACATTGTTCAGTAGTGGATCTCCACGCTGACAGCCTGGGTTGGAGCTGACCTGGAGCACAGGGAGCTGCCACACATCCTGTGTCTCCCTCCCCATCATGGGTGACACATCCCTGCTTATCCACGACTAAAGAGCGAGTGCTGGCTCCTTGGAGGAGTTGAATTTTACAGCTCAGCCACTTCCAGAGCCACCTCATCACCCCCAGGAAATGCTGTCATGGGTAAATGAACCCCACCAGAAGCTGAAGTTTGATTCTTGGTAATTCATGGGTGAATATGAGGTTGCCCCAGCCCTGCAGACAAGCGTGGGACTGAGGTCCAGACACAGGGAGCAAAAATCACTCTCTCAGAAAACTGCAGGCTTTCTTCTTGCCATGAAATCACAGGCTCAGCCCAGCTATGCAGGAACCTGACATAATGGAGGTATTTTCTTGCCCTGTATAATAAAGGGACAGCTGAAGGTGCAGAGTTAATAGTGAAGTGACGTCCTGCTGTACTGTGGTGCCCCTACTGCACTCTGCTCTCTGCCTAATGGCTCTTGGACAGGATCAGGGCTTGAAGGGTTATGGAAGAATGTGTTAATGAGGAAATGCTACTCCCTCATATTATCCTGCACATGGAGGTGAGGGTTGATTTTTAAAGTTAAAATGGGTTGCTCACCTCATGATTCTCAAAGGGAGTTGGATGACAGATAACACACTTCTCCTCTCTGCACCCAAATTATCTTATCTACATCCTTTGTGTTTTAAAAAATCTGACCCCAGGCTCTACTGTGCTATTTAGGCTTACTTTGCAAAACACAAAAATAGACACAAGAGCTATTTCTGCCTTTCGCAAAGCAATTCTAGTATTTCTTAGCTTGAATCCTGAGATACATTTTCCTTTCTCTCCCTCCCTGCTCCCTCTCTCTGCACAGGATCCACACCATTCACTCTGTGGTTTCAAACTGCATTTTTCTTCCTCTCATATTATTCTTATCCATTGTACAAAAAAATCCCTTTAACTACTCTCCAGACTTTCAGGCTCATCTCAGAGGGCATATTTGCATAAATATCACTGTTGTGATGCAGGAATCCTTTCAAATTAATTGGATTGCAGAAGCCTGCAGGTGCTTAGTTTCAAAATTTGAAAAAGATTTTGCATTTTCATGCAAATATGGCAACTATATCATTCCCAAAGTATCAATTTTCAATATAGCACACAGTTAAGAAAATCTGCCTTTAGAATTCTTTTCCACCCTTTGTATTACAGCATGCTGTATTAAATTGATTAAAAATGAAAACACAGAGGCATGTGCCTTTGCATATGTATGTTTGCATGGCCTGCTCTAATATTCTTTCTAGTGAGTATAATACCATCTTTGACAAAATTGCAACTAAGATGTAAAATGTCAAGTATATAACATAAAGAGTTTATTAAACATTATGACAACTGTATCAGCAAAAATAACAAAAATAAAGTCAACCCAGACCTATAAATTTGTAAGAAATACACATTTCTGCTTTGCAAAATAAAAAATGTACTCTCCCCTTCAGTTTTATATCCTGCTTTATCCTACTATATCCTATAGTTTCTCCATAAATTATAAGTGATAAAAGGTACTGTCTGCATTGCCCATAATACATTTTATCATCATCTATTTTCCAATTTTCCAAGAGGGAATATTCTAACATCTTCTTGGGTCATCTTTTTTCTGAGCAGAGCATAATAAAGATTATGAGATGAGCTGTTTTTATTGCAGATTAAAGTCAGGCTTGGAAGTAGAGAAGATCAGAATGCCCCTTCTTTTTTCCTGCTAAGACCTCCCTTGGGACACCCCCTGCAAAAAACTCCAGAAAAAGGAAAATTAAGTTATTTATAGCACATTTTAAACAGAAATCCTTGTTATGATGTGGCAATATCCAAACTTATGTCCACTTTAAAAATGCAAAACTGAAAAAAAAAACTGGTTTGAGTTAATGCCACTGAATTTTGGCATTTAAAAATGTAAAGATTTTGACTTTTGAATTCACATGCTTTTTAGAAAAATAGGCCCCTCCTCTTTCTCCCCCAACCTTGAAACCTCAAATCTGGAAAATATTTATAGCAGTGTGTAAATATTCTGGTTTTCCCCTGCTTCCCTCCCAGCCCCACTTTCCCGCTGTTTTCTAACAATTTCCAGTTGTAGGGAAGATGTGCTGGTTAAACAGAATGGAAAAAACTTCATTATACACAATAAAGCCCAAAGAACATACAGGTGTTTGCACTTGTGTGTCTGTGAGAAAGATCTTCTCTAATCTTCACATGTCCTCTAGAGATATAGATTTTGAAATAAAATGCCTCAGGCCATGTATTCATCTCATTTGTGTGTCTTAGTTCAAATGCATCACTGGGATGATTCTCTTTATGCTTAGACCTGCACTGAGGAATCATTTCTGCTGTCTGAGGGCAACCTGCGGTGTGGTAACTACATCTGTGAAATAGAGAACCATCCACTTTAAATAGGAATAGCAATACTTCCCTTCCTTTCTACACTGCTTTGAGATTCATGGAGGAAGCAGAGCTGTAGAGTAAGATTGCATGACATGTTTGCTTTGCAATTACTGATACCCACAGTACAGAGGTTTTTAGCACACACAATAAAGTGCAAAGAAAGAATGAGTGAAAAAATATGGGTTTTTTCTAAGTAAGACTGTTTCTGAAGAATTACCATAGCTGCTCTTCATAGGTGCTTTGTTAACCTGTTTCTCTGCATCTGAAAATGAGATGACTCCATTTGAAACTTTGTTGGTTTGGGATGACACAAAGTCCCCAGGAACAAGCAATGGTCACTGGAAAGTAACTGAGGCTTGAAATGTTTCACTTTCTCTCTCCTGGCTTGACCATGTTCCCCTGAGTATTTTTGGCTTTCCTTAAAAGAAAACACTCCTGGCTTTTGTGTGTGTGTGGGTACAAAGATATTAGCAGCCTTTGGATCTTTCTAACACCATTGAATTACACAGGAAGAGGTCGTGGGGGATGGTAAGAGACAGAGATGCTCTTCATGCCACATCTGCTTGTGAAATGGTCTGACAGGACCTCTAAAATAAGAGTCTGGTCAAAAAACATGACCAGAGTAAAGTAAAAGGCAACTTTTCCGTGATTGTCTCACTCCATAAATGACTAAATACCGATCTATGAGTAATTGCTTGTAATTTTTCATTGTTCTCTGGTTGTCTTCTTTCTCTAGACCAAGACTCGTCTTGCCAGCTTCCTATGCTGGTATCAGAGCTCAGAAGGCATGCTTTGTGCTGGATCTGGAAAGACACTCACCCTATCATCCCTAGAGAAGCTTGTTTGGGGTAACACTTTAACTGGGAGGATTGGGGTCACTGTGCCATCTGCAGTACTTGAAGGAAATTCCTGCCATATGTCTTTTGGCCAAAGAAATTGACAGTGCCTTTTTCCAGGAGAGAGATCACTCTTGTTAGCAGCAGAACAGTAAAAGTAAATGTGCCGCACTAAATATTTCCTACATCACAAAGAGCTGGAAGGGTGAGTTCCTTACTTAGCTTCCTGGTCAATACCATGGGGGTCTTCGTACTATGTATAACTCATTTCAGAGCAGCAGAATGCCACGTGTCCCCCTTTGGAGGAGCATTTTAGCAGTAATACTCCAGGGCACTTTGTTAGTCTTGAGCTATTTGTGGGTATATTCATTGCATATTTTGCTTTGAATGCAAAATTATTCCTCTGCATTGCATAATCTGTTAGTACTAAACTTTTCTTGACTAAGCTGGCAGGGCCAGGGGAGGATGAGCAGAGATAGCAGAGACTGTAGCTTTCCTTCCTCAAGTGAGATTGTTTTTTTTTCTTTTCTTACAGCTGAGATAATCTGGACTTCTGTTCCAGCCTCTGCTAGGAGCCAACAGGCACAGATGGACAATCTGGTACCTAGAGACTGGTGGACTGCAGAGGGGAATTAATCATGTTTTGCTTCTTTTTCATGGATCCATGATGCTTGTAGAGAGGAAAATATGTGGCATGGCTTGCTTTGATAGCCTAAGCTCCTTCCCAGTAGGTTCTATTTGTTGGCTCTACTATCATGGACTTCATGGTTAGTTTCGACTGGAGTGTTTGGAAGTTAATTGGTTTTTATTCAAAGCAATTTTATTGTGCCATGACAACCATTCATAAGCTGGATTCTAAGATGGATTGGTTTTTATTCATGGATATTCTGTTCCAGGGAAGTTCATGTTTTACAGTTTAATTCAATGAGTCAAGCTTCAATCCACTGCTGCACGAGTTTTCATAACAGTATGGACTGCAAAAGCTCCACAAGGAAAACTTCCACCTAATCTAATGGCAGCTGAATACATAATACTGTGGAAATGGCCAGTTTCTCTGCAAATTAGTGGCAGGCAGTAGTGATTTTCACTGGCTGTAACTTTCCTTTGAAAGTTAAAATGCTGCCTGTTAAAAGTGTCAATCTATGTTGCCATTTAATATTCTGAAATGTAATTATTTTCCAAAAAAAGGCAGTTCAGCTCTAACCATCTTTCAACCCCTGTCCACTGGACTCAATGGCATTCCAGAGAGAGAGACTAAGATCAGGATTTTGCCCACAATCACCTACCTTAAAAGATCTACCTACAATGATCCACCTTAAAAGGTCACTTGCTGCTGCTGGTGAGTGTCAGTAAAGGCTGCCACTGAACTAGCTCCATATTTAATATGACTTGCTACAGTAGACAAGGACAAATTATTCTGGGAAGAGTGGCTGAAACATGCTCCTGGGGTTTTTATGGTTGCATGGTGTAATCCAGCCCTCGGCAAATCTGTTGCCCCACCAGTACTTTTCCAGTTGGCAATTCTTATATAGACTTGTTCCAGCTCCAAACAGAGGTGAACTAAGGCTGGAAAGAGTATATTGCACATATATCTCTAAACCTGAAAAGGTAATTCTGCTGGATGAGTAGCCTGATGTAGAAAAAGGTACAATGTTTTTCTGTAATGTTCTAGGTGATGGTGAATGCAGTAGAATTACTCTGTAAAATTAAATTTTTTTAAGGCCCATTATAATTAACAGAAATTGTGAAAAAAAAAAAAAAACTCTTTCTAATTTTAGATTACAAAATATGGAATTACATATTTAACACCTCCAAAATTGTGCTGCAGACAGATACATTTGTAGAAATGCAGACAGGTGCACGGTATAGGGGCCATGGCATATCTCTTCAATTAACCAACAATTGTGCATGCCAATCACAACATTTGAGTGTCTGCTTTGCAAGAGCCAGAAGCAGGTATTGAGGATGTGGAGAGACTGTACTTTCTATTCATAAGGCTTTCTAAGACTGAGGGGCTGGAAATCTTGTAAAGCCAAAGCTTGGAATCTCAGGTATGCCTTTTTGTGCCTCTGAAGAGTTTGAAAATACCAGCTCCCAAGCTGTGCAAGCAGCTGGGTTTTTCTTAGATTCACTCATTTTGAATCAAACTTCATGTGTGTATTGATTAAAATTTGTGAACTGACTGATCAAATATTCATTCTATTTTTTGAAAAATAAAAATAAAACCTCATGGTGTAATTCTAGATACTTTTAAATTATTTTTACGGCTTGTAGCAAGCAGCTGCTGCTTGTTTATAGCATTGCTGCTGCAATGAAAAGACTAAAAATTGAACTGTCATTAAAATAAAGTCAAGGTAATCAACATGTTAAACTGTTGAATACCTATCAATATACCTGCTTTTAAGCCATGGAGTACCAATCTAGCAAACATGCTTAAGTTTGCTTTATTCTCATTATTGTCAGTGTGTCCATGCCAAAACAGAGCTGCTCCTTCTGGTAAAGTTGACAGTCCTACAGGGGCTTGTAGGAGTCTGTAAAATCAATGTCTTAAATTTGAGGTGTTTCGTTTCATTTCAGTGACAGCTAAGTGGATAAATTGTAAGAACTTAGTTAATTTGCTTGGCTGGTAAGCAAGAACCTATATATTTCACAGCTCTTTATTACTAATACTTACTACAAGTTTTGGGAGAGGTGGATGGTCTAAGAAGCATGAAGATTTGCCTCTGATGGTGAGACCTTGGGATGGAAACAGCAGTAGCCACATCTGTACTAGAAATGTATTTAGAAATATTCAGGTGTTTATTAACATTTCCTAAATTCCTGATACTGGGGTGTATCTGTTGTATTAACAGGACATTGATCCTGAATCTGTGATCACGGGTTGAGCCTGGGCCTTTAGTCACTCTATCAACCATTTCAATACTGATTTGGTTTAAACTGTGTGAGCTGAATAGTTGTTTCATGTGATGTGATGTACTTGTTCTTGATCAAAAAATGGCATGGTATGGTTTGCACTTGATAAAAAAAGCTAGATTTTTGATCCTTAAAACTGTGTAGTACTTGTCATATAAAGTTTAAATTAATTGTATCCAGTTCAAATTAATTGTATCCAGCACTTCTTAAATTTACCATCAAAACCTGATCACTCCCACATCGAAGAAAGAAGATACAAAAACGAACTTTCTCCATGTACGGCTCCATTTTCTATTTTGCGCAAATGAAAAGTGCTCAGCAGTGAACAAAGCACAGACAACCAAAAGGAGGAACAAAACAACAATGGTAGGTTTTCTCAGGAACTAAAACAAAAATTCTCACAGATTACTACTAAGATTTCACAAGTGAACATTGACTTAAAATATCTGTGCACTTATTCTTTCAGCCCCCTTTGAACTCATTATTGGTGCTTTCATGAATACACAGCATACCAGAGAAAAAAATCTCTTTTGAGAGCAATTTGTGGAGTTTCATGAATGTCAGTGATTAAGATCTTTGCTGTTCCTGTGTTAATCTAAAAAATTTTACATCAGCAATACTTGAATAGAAGCAAAACAGGAAATTAATAAAACCCTGTGAAAATCTTTTCAGGGTATGTTACTTAAGCTGTGAATCAGATGAGGAACTTGTCTAAACAGATTAATTTCAACGGTACATAGCTTGTACAAAGTCATGATGTACACATACCTTACCCCCGCCAAAGTACTTTTGTTCTTTGAAAAGCTCAATTAGAGGTAAAAATCTGTAGAGACAAGTTGGTGAGCAGCCCCTGAGCCCCCAGGATACTGCAAACACCACTGAGTGCTGTTACCAAACTTTGGGTGCCACACGTGGCCACACTGGCTGGAGAAAGGCGTAGCCTCTCCTCAAAACATCCCATCTGAAAGGAGACAGTTCTTGCTTGCTGCCTTTTTTTTTTTTTTTTATGGAGATTTGGATGATTCAAACTCCAGACATTTGAAGAAAATAAAAATGTTTGAATGCCTTATGAATGAGTCACAATGCAATTTTAGATCTGTCTTTTGGCATGACAAAGTATCCATTGTAGAGAAAGGATTTCCTGATCTCAAAAATGCTACTGAATCATTGGCTTTTAAGAGCAAACTTTTTTTTTTTTTTTTTTTTTTTTTGCAAAACCTCTGCCATTAAAAAATATCTTTTTCAGCTTTCCATTTGAGACACAGTTTGGGGATTTTTTTGTCAAGCACTCTCAGTAGTATTTACTCTGCATTTTCACTGTTGTAAATTCCTGTTGTCAGACTGCTTAGAAAGGAGAAGGAAGAGCAACTAACTTTTCACAGGGGGCAGGCAGAAAGATTTGAAATTTGCTACCTGGGGAACATTAACTTTCTTGAGTTTCTGACTTAAAACAGCCTGTATTTCTTTTCCACTATCTTATTTTTTTTTTATGATCTTGCCTAGCTTTGAAAAAAATGAAAGTAAGGTAGAATGCTTACCTATTAACAGATGAAATGAGAATGTAGTGAAAGAAAACAAAAGTAATAAAAGAAAACAATAATAGACACGTAAACAGAACAAAATTTAATGAAATCTTGTTCATGCATTTTAGAAAAATGGAAAAACATCAGGGATTTTGATTTCCCTTCCAAAATTGCCCAGAGGTTGCACAGTGTATCATGCATCAATTTTGCACTCTATTTTTACACTTAAAACATGTATGTATGCAATGCATGCATGCATTTTAATTTGAATATTCAGAAGTTTGGTATGTTCAAAACATTAGCACTGGATAGTTTTAAAAATGCCATCCTTTTTGTCTGTTGTTCATTCTCAGGCTAGGATATGGGAAAAACAATAAAGTGATTCTACCACTCTGGGAAACACTGTCAATATTTTTGCTTAGTAACAGGCTGGCCAGTCCTCTCTCAAGATAGGTTTTCTGTATTTTATTGATACGCTTATGCTACTTAATTGCATTTTTTGCATTTTGCCTTTATACATTTAACATCAAATAATGACTTGACTTACTGGTGACACAGGAAATCAGTCTTGTGGAGTCAAGACCTGGACTTCAGGGAAATCTGAGTTGCAAGTGCATTCACAATTGTCAACAGAAATTTGCTACCTCATTTCAAGAGCTGAGATGGCTGAATATTGCTTTGTGAGTGAGAAAATACTGAGCAGTATGTGTACCTTAACAGGTCAATACAGACCTCTGCTTGCTACCTATGTACGTGCTGTATCCAAGTGTTTCCTTGTTTGAATTAATCTCCAGATTCTAGACTATGGGAGAAATAGTTTTGAGTGATCCATGGATCATTGCATATTTTTGGTTCAGTGACTACCTTCATACATTACCTTTTCAAATACATACGAGATAGTAATCAAGTCAAGATTTGTTTATTTTTAGCTCACACTTTCAGTTGTAAAAGTCACTTGCACTTTTAGTTGTGCCACAAGCACAGAAATTTTAATAAGGCAAATGTTGTCATTTCATGCAAAATTAATTGGTGAGGCAAGAAAGAAGGATAGGAATTTTGTTCCTGACACAGATTCAGTATATATTGCATTCATCCATGAAAAGATTTCAAGTATGATGTTACCTTTCTTTCCTACATCAAAGAAAGAATATTCAAGGCAAAGCCATGACAAGTAAAGTTTTCTTTAAATGAATGGAAACATGATATAAAAGCATTTCATATTTTCCTCCCCAAAAATCTGTCATTCTGATTGTCTTAAGGGTATAAAAAAACCATAGCAATTCTTCAGAAAAGGAAAAGGAATGTGGCTTCTATCCAGGCTCAGTAATAGTCTAAACTTAAAACAACCTTGTATTTGCCTAATTTTGTCCCAATAGTACTGGTAAGCATGGACTGGCTCATGGGTGCTGCAGGACAGACTGTTGGCACTGAGCACATCCCAGCCTCAGGAAGGTTTGCTTGAGGACCTGATCTCAATCTGGATCTTCTTTGGCTAAAAAGCCATGGTCTCATTCATATATCAAGGTGAGTGCAAATAAACTGATGTCAGCAACAAAGAATTCCAGCCCCAGGAAGAACAAGCATGTGGAATGCCAGGCATATGTTGTGGACCCTATGCAGAATCTCTGAACCGTAAGTACTGTTTGTTCACCACCCTGCCTCGTCCCTTAGCAAGGAACTGAAGTCACCAAGCAAAAAGATATTGACAGAGACAGAAAAGCCTTCAGAAAGTTTGACATGGGTTCTACTCCAAAGTGATGAGGAACAGGACAAGAGGAAAGACACTCAAGTTGCCCTAGGGCAAGTTTAGATTGGATATTGGGAAAAAATTCTTCACCAAAAGGGTAGTGAGGCATTGGAAAAGGCTACCCAGGGGAGAAGATGAGTAACCATCCCTGGAGTTATTTAAATGACATGTCGATGTTGCACCTAGGGACATTGTTCAGTGATGGACTTGGCAGTGCTGGGTTAAGGGTTGGACTCGATGGTCTTAAAGATCTTTCCCAACCTTAACAATTCTATGGCTCTACATCCACCCTCAGCAGATGCTGGCAGCTGTGCCCCAGTGGGCAGGTTTTTCATGTAGTCAATCACATCTGGCAACCCTGTCACTTCTAACTGATCTGAGAAAAATCTGCTTAAAGTCCTCAATTTTTTCTGTTGTTCTCATACTCTAGTATTTTATCACACACTTATCAGTAGGGAAACTTGATCACAGACAATTTGTTTTAGCCATGTGTAGATGGATGGATTCTGGGGAAACAATGCGGGCAGCTAATGAAGATTTCAGAGAAGTTTCCAGCTCTTGAGTGTGCAGCTATGAGACTCTCCTTAGCTGTGGAGACACTGGTGTAAAATATGATGCAGTTGTAGGTTTTCTGCATTTCTGAGGTGAAATGCCAAGTTTGAAAGATACACTGTTTGAACAGCTTAATGAGCAGACAAGAGGGAGCCTGTGGGTTTGTGGCTGCTGCCCCACAGGGCACCATGGAGACCTCACAGCTCCCGTACCCCTCTCTTTGCTGAGCAGCCCTGCACACACCCCGAGCCTGCCCCAGCGGCGTTTGGGTTGATGCCCATTGTTCAGGTGTAGCATTAACCAACAACCTGCACAGAGTTTTGTGCCTGTGGAAGTCAGAACAACAGAATTAACTGCAGGGCAAATGCAAGGGACAGCTTGTGTTTCCTGGCAGTGTTTATGTTGGCAATGCTTTTGGAAGCCAGTGTGTTTCAGCCAGTGTTTACCCTTCTGCACATAAAAGAAATAGACACTAGATTTGTTTTCAACGTAGGGGGAATATGATATTTCAAGCTCTGGTTTTTTTAAACAGCATTTTCCTTGTTTATTTTTTCTTTCCCATTTGTTTTATCCATATCCTTTTGCTGTATTTTTCCTGAACTTTTCTTTCCCATATTCTTTTCCACTGCATACTTTCACTAAAACTTCATTTACTTTTGAGCATTTTCGTTTGCTTTTCTTACCTTTATCATAGTTATCTTGTTGTTGTCAATCCTTATCATTTTTTCACCAAAAGTTATATCTCTTGTTCACATAATGACTATCTGCCTCTAGTTTATTTTTTTTATTTAATTGTAAAAAATTAGACAACTATGGAATTGAATAGAAGGATATTGGAAATAAGAGTGAAGTGTTACAATGTGAAATTAATGGGGTTTTATGCACATTTCTTTTTCTTACTATTTCTTATTTACACCTATTTGTTATTCTAACCACAAAACTGTGGTAATCATTTCTTTTTAAGCTGATTGATAAATCTTGAAGGAGTAGTAAAAAGATGTTGGAGCTGTTGTCAGTTGATATTTCAAATTCATAAATGTAATGAAAAAATTCCTCCATTTTTTGTTTTTTTATCCTTTTATTGATGAACAGAAGGCACCTGAAATACACAGGCCATTGAGAGTACTTGAAATATTTGATTTTATGATGCCATGTTGACAAACCTGAAGCTCACATTTATGTTTGTCATTGGGGTCCAAGCTTCTTCCTTTCTAAACAGCAATATTACCCTGATATGTTCAGACTGGCTCCTGAGATAGATCAATGACACCTTCCAGCCTTTAAAAGTACAGTTTCCCTCCTGTATCAAGCTCACATCTCTGAGCTGACCAGCATATATTAGAGTATTTCAGTGACAATAAAATAGAAATGCTGCTAATGAACATGCTCTAATAAATGTTTGTAATTCCATAGTAATTATTACAAAATAATAGGGTTCTGGGCCTTCCAATTTTTCCTGTGATATGGGCTCTATTCTATGTCCCTTGGGTTTTCATTAATCAAGACATTCAGTGCTGCATATTATAGAAGGCACTCAAAGACTTTTTTTTTTTCCCCACAGGAGAAAAAATATACTTTCAGTGTGTTGTCATTTGAAGAAACAATTTTAAATTATTTATAGCCAAGTTCTTCAGACTTACTAATAAATTTTATATAAGATGCTATGGAACACAAACATACTGGAGACCTTGTTGAACCATGTTATCACTGTTTTTCTGCAAAATGGCTAAAAACTCAAAACAGCATTAGGAAGGTATAAAATTCTGAATTTTGCAGGTGTCCTGTTCACCACTGAGCTGTGTCACAGGGGTAAGTTTTCAAGGGTGCCAAATGGGCTTTCACCTTTAAGCCAGGGCTGTTGGGTACAGCACTGTGTCCCCATGAGCCATTCATACTGTTCCTTGATCCAGCTTTTTTCTCCCACATCAGTTGGGTTGGTCCCAAGTGATGCTCATTGGTTTGGTAATCTTTCTTCACAAATATTTTCTTTCTCTTTACTGTGATTCACCAGTGTTATGACAGAAAAAGACCTGGTGTTGTCTGAACATTCCCTGTTCTTTGTGTGTCAGAAAGTTTATTAGCACTGGTGAGTCAGGGGAATGATTGTTTTAGTACTGGCACAACCACTGCAGTTTATTTTGGAAATAAATTGCTGGGAAGAAAGCTGTAAGGAAAACGTTTGCTGATGCTGCACATAGCTCCTAAAGAACCTGACCTTCTAGCTCCTGCAAAACCTGACCTTTCCCTATGTTTTATATCACCCTTATAAAGTCAGCTTGCATTATCTGGTGGCAAATTCCAAACTCAAGAAATCACACATAAAAGGCAAATAAATTTGGGGGTTTTCTCTAGTCTCTGTCAGGAGTCTGCACAATATTTCCCATGAAGCAGACACTTTATAGAAGACTGAAGTGCACACTTTGTTCCAAAAGC
Source organism: Promerops cafer (assembly GCA_013398275.1). Classification (NCBI taxonomy): domain Eukaryota; kingdom Metazoa; phylum Chordata; class Aves; order Passeriformes; family Nectariniidae; genus Promerops; species Promerops cafer. The sequence goes on from VZSE01006408.1 coordinate 361,197, forward strand.
TCTGTCAAACTACCACTGACCGTGGCACGAAGACTGCCTGGCCAGCCCTGGGGTCTGCACTGTCCACCCTGATAGGGAAACAAAAATTTGGACAGAGAGGGGGTAAAGGTAGATGAAGCCACATGGAAGTTTTTAACGCAAATTATTGAGCAATGTGGGGTGAGCTAAAGTACTGGTTAATGCCTCAGAATGAAATATTTCTAAGTATTGCATCTTTTTCTTGACCTTGAGGGAGCACAGAATGCTCTTAAGCCTGATTTCCAAGCCTTTATTAATCAAGGGAAAAGAAACTGTGTTCCTTGGACTGTATCCTTTGCTGTGATGTATTTAGGCTAAATTATGCATCAAGTTTACAACGAGTATTTTGACAGTCCAAACAGATACATTAGTCATTCTGCATTAACTCAGTTTCTAGGGGAGTGGGAAAGTGCACTATCTGTTCTTATGGTATTAGAAAATATGCCTACACAGAGTTCACATGATACAAGAAGAATCATGAACTTCCTTTTCCAAGGCACTGTTTCAAAACACTGAATGGATCTGATGTGGAAAAATCACTACAAGATTTACAAAGATATGGTCCAGGTGGGTCACCTGAAACTTTGGATTATTAAATCCACAATGTGATGGCTAGTCCTCCTCTGAATGTTTGTCTCCAGATTATATGGTGATCTTTACTTTAGCCAAATACTTTTACTAAACTTGAGAAAAGGGATTTGTGAACTAATTCCCACAGTCACCCGTGGGAATCACATGTCATGGCACAGAGCATGAGGCTCTGTGCTGCCCTGATGTGTTGGCTCAGTCCCCAGGCTGTTGTAGAGGATCCATGACCATCTCTTCTCCATTTTACTGAGTGCAAAATGGAGAGATTTTACAACTGTGTGAGTAACCTGGGGAATCTATCACCACAGTCAAGGGATATGACTGAGGTGGGATTTAAATTTACCCAGTAAGGATGGTTTTTTCCTTGGTCTTGTCCATGTTTGCCCTTGTAACAGTTCACAGGAAAGTTACTGGCACAGTTTTAAATAAATAAAACTAGACTCCAAATAGCTGCAAAGTTGCCTATTAATTAAAAATACTTATGCTTATGATCCCAGGCAGCCAACATGGCTGCAATGCTGCCAGCCTCAGATTTGCTGTAGAATTGTAGTGCAGATGACATCGCATGGAGCACCACATCAGGTGTATCCTCACTGAAGTGATAAAAACATTGCACTAGACAATGTGACTTTATTGAATGCATGTTTTAAATATGCTGTCTCTACGTGCTGGTGTGCTGCTGAGGGAGTCACTGGCACACTGCTTTACTCTAGAGATCTTTGCAAAGCCACACTCTCTGAAACAGACTTGAGTTGTAAGATTGAGTTAATACCAAAATGGCTCATGTTTACAAAAACTGAACCTGAGGGTTTTTTCTCTGCCTGAAATGAAACCTGGAAACCTGTTGCATGCTTCAGCTCACAGTACTCTAGTTAAACTGCCACTGTGAAGCATATTTTCCAGATCTGAGAACATACAGGGAAGTGTAAAACATACAAGAGGATGACTTTATATAACTGTGGTCTGTCTCCTCACTGAATATGGCTGTTCATCTTTATCAGCCATGTTGCTAAAGACCTCATTTACATTGGTCCAATTTGAAAAAGAAAAGCCCCTAACTCAAGAACTTGTTTTGATGACCCTTTACAAAACCCAGGTAAGAAAGACTGAGATTTAAATCATCCATGAGCTTAGACAGATTGGGCTGCACAATTCTGTTTTTCATTTGACTTCTTTAGGGACCCCGTTGCAGTTTGGAGCTCTGAACATGGTCAGGATTCTGCACTGTAGTGGATTCACCAGGGTACAGAACCAGCTTTAGTAATGCATTTTCTATCCACCAATCAGAGCTAAATATTCTAAAATCCCACTGATATTAGTGAACTCTGTGAAACATGTTTTTGCCGTTTTGTGATAATCAGCAGCAAATCTAAGCCTTCCTTCATCAGTCATTACACGCACACCGCCCTCCCACAGTATTTCCCACAGGCTGCAGTGCAGCCTTCACCTGGTGCCTGGGGATGCAGCTCTTTGTGTGACATCCTCTGAGGCTGGACCCTGATGGGCAGATGTCTTGAGATTTTATACAGTTACTTAGCAGATGAACCAACAGGAAAACCAATTAATTAATGCACTTTCCTTAATTCTTATACAGCATTCTGTGCATGTCTAATAATAATAAACCATAAACAACAACAGTATTACCTTTCCAGTTATGAACAAAAATGTGTATCTAAGTGTTGTATTCAGGAACAATACAGGATTTTCCCAGTTTTCTTATGGTGACTGATCTGTATTTATGCTCCTATAAGCTAAAGGCTGAACCCAGCAACACTATGAATGGGAGAGACAAGAATCATCCCAGTTTCTTCACTGTCCATTATAAGTGAAGGCACATTGACCCAAGCTGTGAAAATGGGAGACAGAGGAAAGAGATAAGTACAGTTTACTTAGTCTCCCTTCACTGTGTTAAGAAAATCCATACAAGGTAAAGTGAAATCTAGGCACAACTCCTGGAGAGGGCTTTGGTAAATAATTTCTATCTTTCAATCATTAATTTTTCTACAAAAGAAATTCAGCAGCACTATCATCCAGCTGAACTTTCGTAAGAGCCAAAGAATTCCTATTCCTTCAAGCTTGTTGATAAGTGCTGTAGAAATAGACAGTGATAATATTGAGAACTGATCAAAACTAATATTAGTTCTGTAGCTGAATTCAGTGTTTTATTTTGTTTGAATTGGGCCCCAAACTGCCATCAAAAAAATTAAACTTTCCAGAATATTTTATTTAGGTCTATCTGAATGTTTCCCCTTCGATAAGACCAAAATACTGTGTTTCACGCAGTCATAAAGAAGGCTGAAATTAATATTTTGAAAACACTATTCACACAGAAAAAAAAAGTGAAAAAATTAATACATCCCTGTGAAATGTTTCCTGTAATCCCCTCATCCATGTGGATAACAGATAATTTAACAATTTTGACTGCACCTCGCTGTCACAACAGAAATAAAAATATAAACATCAAAAGGGTTACCCCAAACTCAGTTCTTTTTTATAAAAGAAAGCCTACTACAGAAGGGACTTGATGTCTTTGACCTACCAATTTCTCTGGTGAACTAAACAAATTTCAGCCATCTGTTTCCAGTTATCTGGCACAAGTACGTATTTCTTGTAGCTTAATCTTTGATTAAGCTGAGAAGGGAAATGAATAATTTAATTAAATTGCATTTTTATTTGGAAGATTTATTCCCAGGATTAGAAGCTGTCTCTTCTCCCAGGTCACAAGAGCATATGAACCCTGTGTCCTTAAGTCTTCTCCTCTGTGGATGTTTGCCTGCATCATGAAGGATGTACATAATCTGATACCACTGATGGAATTACATCAGAAGAAGGATCAGGGCTGGAAAAGCTTAGAGAGCAAAATGTACTCAGAGCTCCATGGGATATTCATAGATAACTTGCTGCCGTGTAGTTCAATCTGGTTCTAGCAAAACATGATTAATTCTCTTTTCTAAGCTTGCTACATTTTTTGCTAAATTTAAGAAAAAAAAAATTCGCATTTTTTTTTCCTTGTAACCTTTCTAAAGCTGTTAGAAGAGTGCAGAGTTGTCTCAGATAACCAAGTACACATGAGAAATTCTGGGCAAGCCAAAATCCACCTACTAAAGGAAATTATTTGAGATTTCTCTAGAGATAACACTGAAAATTCAAAATTGGTTGGATTTACTCACTATTTTTGCAAGGTAATTGAAAATGGTCTGCAGGCCTTTAGGTCTTACAGCTTTTTCTTCTTCGTAGCACACGGTGGAAGAATTTATCTGGAAACAGTCCAGATCACTCAAAGACATGTCATTTCCTCAGTTTCTAGGGCAAGAACAGCAGAAAGTTGTTTTAGTCTTTCCAAGTAACATAGTTATGCAACTTTAGATTCTATGAACCTGCATACCTTCCAATTAAAAGTACTATTTAATTAAACATAGGAGAAGACTGATAGCATTAATCAAGGGAACATGAAAATAACTAAGTTGTCTCAGCAATACTGAAATTTCTTCAGCAATAACTTAGAAGAACAGATGAAGAATGCCACCTACAGTTAAGGACAGGGATCTTGGTCTCTCCCAGGGTACCTGTTTCGGGTTTCTACACTGTGATCAAAACACGAAAGAACATTTAATAAATCACAGCAATACCGAGCAAGGTAATTAACTGCTGAAGTTAGCTGATACTGCTATAAGCAAAACTAAAAACTTTAGAAAGAGATTGTCCTGTAGGCATGGACATTCAGCTCATTTCTTTCTTCAAGAGCATATGCAACCTCTTCCATGAAACGATGTGATATTTTTTAAAACACAGTAGTCAGTGTGCTGGCATCCAGGCTGTCGATGTGGAAATTCACAGCAAGGATGGTGAGAAGTTGAAGTAGCGAGAGGTGCTTTACAGCCTTTTCCACCATTATGCTAAAATTCAGAGAGGGTTCAGAGGATTCTGATTTAAGCTGAATGCACTGTGCTAGAAAAGGAGCTTTATCTTTTTTATAGCCAAAGAGTTATTAGACTATGAAAAATGTCTCAATACAAAGTATTCACTACTTTGAGATACTCTGCAGTACTGACAATAGCTGAAGGCACACTTTTGAGTATTGATCAGGTTGTTGCAATAGGCAATGCTAGAGATAAAATAAATCTAGAGTAAAATATTGTATTCATCTCTCTCATCTGTTATGAAGAACTCCCAGTAGGACAGCAGCACCACTGGCTATTTCAACCTAATTACCCCAGTACAGTGAATGTGATTCAATTGTTCAGATACTGAGTTCTTGCCCTTCTGATACTGTCCAGCTCTGAGCCCTCTGTGACTCTGCTTTGCTTTCCAGGCAGAATGATGCATATGCTGCTTCAAAAAGGTGGGTCACACAAAGAGTATCCAAGACTGTGCTCTGGGCAAATGAACACAGTGTCTGAGGTTTCGGTCTGTGGGATGTTTTCCAACTTTTGACAGCAAAACACTTCTGAGCAGAGTTTGCACAAACAACAGTCCCTTAAATTCTAAACCTGGCCAAGCTACGAATTCTTTGGGCATTATTAAGGTGATTAAACTTGTGTTATACACCAGCACCAGGTTGATGGTTTTTTTAGAAACAGCTGAGAATAATGAAACTGCGGTTTTACTCTCTGTTTTGGCTATAATTTTACTTTAACTGTTGGTTTTCTAAAACCCTTCTGCAAATTGTGTAGAGAACTGCACCTTCCCTGCAACCTCAGGCTGAAGCTCAAAATTCTGCCCTGCCATGATGGACCCCTGTCCACCGACCACCCCTAATTCAAACTACCCCATTCAAACACCCCTATGTTTGAATGACAGGCTGAGGTCCATGGTTGTAATCATGACTCAGACATCAACTCCTGGACTTGACTGCAGTGACCTGCTTTCTTTCCCTTTCTCTAAAACAGAGATAAAGCCTGCTTTGAGAACACCATGAGATTTCAAGTTTATAAAAGGTAAACATAAGAATGAGGAAGTGCAGTGTAATGATTTAATACACTTCCCCATAACATATAAAAGTCTTTGAAAGTAAATCTGTCCCAAATCATAAAAACAAGATATAATGCAAATAGAATAAAAAACTTAGCAGTGACCTTTTGGGTCATTAATTTTTTTTTTTTTTTTTTTTTTTNTTCACCAACTGGGTGTTGAACAGCACTTTACCAGTGGTTCCATTGCCATGAGTCAGGTGACTGGCAGAGAGATCTGGCTTCCTGTTTTGCTTTGAAAGGTTGGCTTTTTGTAATCTGGGTGTTGCTAAACCAAATCTTTTCTTCTGTGAGTCTTTACACAATAACTCTGCAGAGACTAAAGGCTATTGCAAGATATGCAGCATTCTCGGTGTTATCAAGGGTATTGTGAATGTTGTGACCTTTTTGATTTTAGCTTAAGGCTCCATTTTCTGGAATTCTGGCAGTAAATCTCTTTAAAAATGAAAATATGACCAACAGTTTCAAGATCAAGGGCAAACAGAGCCCAGGATGTTTATACTTTGACAAAATGCTACTGAGCAGAGCCTGGACAAACCATGAGTTTGTAATACTGATTAGACTATTGACTCCACAGAGAAACTGAGAGAAGTCTTTCACTTGCAATTGCTTCCTTCAGAGTACAAAGGAAGAGGATGGGTTGAACTATTCGGTTGCCAGTATACAAACAACCAAGGGAATAAGTTTATGCTGGAAATTGTGGGCACCTCTTGCTGGCTGGTTTCAGCGACCAGGTATGTGTACTTGCTGCCTGCCAGGCTGGAGTTGGATGGACAGCTCTGTCTGTCAGCTCTGTCTGTCCTTTCATTACTTCTTTTCGCTCACAAAGCAATATACCGGTTTCATTCAAGGTCAAGCACTTTGTGTTTACAGTTTTCTTTAGGTCATTGGGAACTGTGTCAGAGGCTTGAACTCAAAGAATCAGTTCATTGACAGTCAAGATATTCCTCTAAATTTGTGTGGCTTCTGTTTCCTTTAGTGCAAGAATCAGGAAGAAAAAAAGTAACATCAGCTGAGGTCTCAGTGGTTCCTCTGCTGAACTGCAGCTGCGGTTTTGGCTGCGACTGTGGCCCCTCTGAGGCAAGGTCATTTCCTTCCTCAAAAGGCCAAGCACACCAATGCCTGCACGCAGCAGATGGGCTTTGGGAAGGAGCTGGGTGCTGTGGGCAGTGCTCTGGGACAGGGCTGTGGAGGCTCTGCTCAGGAGCTCGAGGCGCAGAGTGTTTCCTAACATGCTGGCAGCATGGCCAAAGCTGCATTATCTTGATAAGAATGGAGTAATTTTTCAATGGGCAGTTATAGTGTTAAGATGTCAGGATTTCTCCTTTTCCTACTTCTTCTAGAAGATTTTCTATAGCTCAAAATTTATGTTTTGATTTGAGCAAGGCAAAAATTCTGGGGAAAGGTAACAACATCTCAGGGACTTTTTGTCTCATTGCAAGCCACCAGCAAAACACCCACACACTGAAAGTCAGTCTGAGAGGAGGCACTAAAGGCTGCTCCATTGGTCTCAAGAATGGGAGCGTGACAAAGGCTGCTAAAACCGGGGAAAACCAACACTACCTTTTGGCAAAAATTGAGGTTGTCATCACAGATGGGTGTTTCTGATTGAAGTTTTTGGAGATGGTGAAAAAAAGTATAAATTTATCTGTATCAACATAGGAAATGCAGGTTGACATTTCTTATACTGATTTTTGCCCTATGTCAGTTTTCATTTAGTCAGGGTTGTGGTCTAACACATATTAGAAGGTACCTTCAAGGGGTACTTCTGAAAGTGAAATCCTTTTTTCTCCTTTTTTTTTTGGGGGGGGGGGGGGGGGGGGGGGGAAACTGTTGAANTTAATCAATGCCTATTATTCCAAAACCTGTGATTTGGTGAATAAATGCTTTTGGTGTGGACAGTCATAACCTTCCTGGGAAAAACAGGGAGCTTATAGAGAGAAAAATAATAGCTAAATGTGGAAGTGATTAGTATAAGACCATGAGGAGCCCTCATGTCTTCAGGAAACCACGTGGCCATTTGCATTTACATCCCCTCTAACACATTCATTGTTGAAGCCTAGAATCTGTCAACAGCATAAATCAATCCCCTGCACATAACACTGAGTTCAAGTTTATTATACCATCAAGGTGGAGCTCAGCTATCCCTGCTGTCAGGCTGCTTTAAATAAGCAAATAGACGAAGCTAATTTAAATATCATCTAGTTTTCAAGAGGACGGAGCTCTGTGCTTATATTGCAAAGAATTTGTGTTGGATTGGAAATAACAGATCTGAGTGGTGAGTTTTTTTAAGTGAGGTAGAAGTGAAGGGGAGTCAAAACTGATACTGAGTTTTTATATAACGCATCAAAGCTTTGGCACGGTTATTGGCTTTATGAGTGTGCAACTCTATCTCCTAATGTGAATTCATTTCACCCTCATGACAGAGCAGTGAGTATTGTGCTGAAGAGCTGGGCATTATCTTTTGGGCCCTGGTGCAATGAGCCCAAACTGGTATGATAGACATACCCTGACTGCTGGGTTTGCTTGTTCTTTCTCTAGGAGAGAGAATGGGCCAGCCATTTATGTCATGGTGTGAATATATGAAAAGAATTACACAACTCAAGTGGGGATAAAACTAGTGACATTCTGTGGACACAATTTTAGTATAATAATTCCCTCTATGCCTGCTAGAAACTTCTGTTATTCCTCCCCACATTTTCTAACAATTCTGAAATATCAGGTGGATATGAATGTTTCACCTACAAGTTGCTGCACTTCTGAACTCAGAAATAGTTTTTTTTTCCATTTTCTGCAGATCAGTTTCTCGTCATCCCTGATAGGCAGATGGAAAACTTTCTATTCCTTTTTAGACACCATGAAGCAAGAGAACTCAGAAAAAGATAAATTGTATTATTCTGTTTTACAAATTGAACATTAATTTACATGGCAGACCTGCTTTAAATGATCCAAACAAAACTCTCTGTCTACAGTTAAGTGTAGTTGTTTTTCTGGATTTGTTTTTTTTTTTTTTTTATATTAAATTGAAAAATGCCCTTAATCACCTTAATTGCATTGTTCCTGAGCTATTATGAAAAATTCACTCCCTCTTGGCTACTTATCTATCTCAGATACTCATGGTAGTGCCTGATGGTAGATCCTCAGTACAATTAACTATTTACTTTGAAGGGCAATGAGCACATAGCCCCATATCCAGGACATTTAGCTGTGAGACCTCAATCCCTCCCCATTTTCTGGTTTATATCTTAAAAACTTCTACAAATAAACAAAACAAACAAATGAAAAAAATTCAGCAAAGAATCCAGCACTGGTTTACCACAGACCTGATGACAAGAAGGAGAGGCAAGATTGAAGTTTGATGTCCTGTTCTTAAAGAGCTGGTGGGAGAAAGATTTTAGCTGAGATTTCCCATGATTTAGCTGGTTGTTGCAGTCATTCCAGAACTGATGGTTGGAGAGGGAGGAATGGGCAAAACATCCTCTACTTCTCTCCCTGTGTTCACTGTGTTCTATTATTAGAACATGAATAGCAAGGAAATGGGCATAATCATCCAGCTGTGAAAGCTGCAAAACATTTGGATGCTTCAATGAGCTGTGGGCTCAGGTCTTGTGTGCTTGTGTTGGACGTGCCAGGCAGAAGCTGATGCTGAGAGAATATGGGTATTTGTTTGGGAAGCAGGAGAATCAGCACTGTGGGGCTTTGGCACCTGAGCTCAAAGCCACCTGTCTGTGGCAATGACACACATACTCCTCACCATCAACAAAACTGCATGTCCTGTGCTCAGTGTCCACTTCCCAAATTCTGTAATAGAAAAAAAGCTTCACTTTTGTTTTCACTGCACAGCTTTAGCCTTGGTCTCTGTCAGTAGTAACAGAAAATTCTCTCTTTTGGCATGTGAGGTTTTGCTGCTGCAGACCTGTGTGTTCACCAGAGCTCTGCATCAGGAGCAGCATTAATCAGCACTTTGGCAGCTCTGCAGAGGATGCCAGGGCGGAGCGAGCAGCCAGAGGCACTTGCAGCTGGGCACCGTGGGGCTATCCCATGGCTGATGTGGGATGGAACTTTCCTGGGAGCGGGAGCCCACACCAGGCTGTCACTGCCAGCCCCAAGCTGCTTGTGTTAGGAGTGGGATGTGGGATGGGCTCCAGCTGCACCTCCTCACGGACACAGGGAGCGATGGTCCACCGGCCACTGCCTGCCAGTGACATTAATCACTTGCTGACGTGGTGTGTGTGCTTAAACTAGTACCAAACATAAAGACAAGACAATGACTGATTGGAAAAGGATTTTCTTTATCCCTAATGAGCCACATGGAAGAAAATCTCCTGAATAATTTATCAGCCAGCTAATGACTGAATACAGCTTTTATAATGCTGACGAAATGGTCCTAAATTCATCCCTGATATACTCTATGGAATTGCACCAGGGAGCAATTTGGCCCAGTCAAGAAATTGCAGACATTTTTAACTGTTTCAGTATCAAAGGGGCAGTGAGTAGGTAGCACCAATAGCTGCTGTCTGAAGGAACACTCAGATTGTTTGAAACAAGTGGGATTTTTGATTTGCTCATTTGTGATGTTAGATCGACAAACAATACCAGAAAAACTAATGAATACTCTCATTTAGAAAAGATTGCATGTAGCTCTTCAGATAAACTGTAGTCACAGGAAACAATAAACAACAAATCTAAAAAAAAAAAAATTATACATGATGTTGAAGTATAGCTCTTTCTGGTTGATTTATCTTCTAAAAGTAATTATTTGCTGTAATTTCCCTTTCAGGGACAAGGAACATAACTTGTTGTCTATCAGAAACTATTCATTAAGAGGAACTATTTTGGTGATTATAAACTTGCAAGAAAATATATTAAACTTTAGTGATATAATACAAGAAAATGAAGTAAGAAGCAAAACCTCTTCTGTTCCTTATCCCCTCAAGATCTGGGTCCAAATTTTGTGAAAAAGATGTATTTGAAAAAAATAAAGATCAGTAAGATAAAAGAATTGAGTCAATTCTCCTGCTGCATTTTATCAATCAAGGAAAAAAAGCCAGGCAGGATTTAGGGAGGAAGGTGTGGATATGGACTGCTCAGGAAAAGTGGAAATGGCAAAGACAGCTCACTTTGGCTAAGTGGGAACAGTGAGAAGTCCTAATGATTGGGCTTTTCTGTAATAGGCATTGAGTGCATAGTAATCTTAAATTTAAAATTAATTTCCTGGTAGTTTGTTCCCAATAAACACAAAAGTCACAGCATGGGGGAAAAGAGAGGCCAAACTTCATCTTCTGAGCAATTAGGATGTTTCCCCCCCTACTGTGTCACGCCACTGTGTCCTAAAGTGTTGCCATGTATCAAGTACAAATTCTGGAAATCCGCTGAGTGCTTTCGAAGCTGATGGAAATTTCTGCTGCAAAATTCCATTGCCACTGTATTTCTGCCACAATTGTCAGCGTGCACTAAACATAAAGGCCAAATTTCATGTTATAGTAAAATTGCACATTTTCTGGGTTCAGAGTGAGTGGAGCAAAACCGCTGTCGTGTAGCAAGTTCTGCAAGCTCGTTGGAGCTGGCATTTATGGGATCAGAAATGACGCTTAGCACATAAATTCGGTGTGACACAGACAGCAGGCCTGGCTCACCGCACAGTTGTTTTACGAAAGCTCCAAATACTCCAAGTTTACAAGGATAGTAAATTCCTAAAACATACCAGTTACTAAGCCGAAGAATTAGACATTTACAACTTGTGTTTCCCCACGGATATTCCCTGCGAACATAAATCCGGGCGTGCGTCACAGCTGCTCCCCTCGTGGGAGACTTTTCCTCGCCTCTGCGAGCAAAGACAAGGCAACGGCAAATTCTCCCTGAGCTTCATGGCATCACTTCCAAATGCCACGGCTGGGGTGTGACCTGAGCCACCTCGCTGCGTTCCGCTGCCCCGCGCTGCTTCTGTTTTGGGTGAAAAGTCCCGGCTTTCGGCGCCCCCGCCGCCTCGGCGCCTCAGCCGGCGCGGGCC